>CAHIKZ030005241.1:1997500-2092500 GCA_903632075.3 Acanthosepion pharaonis | reverse complement strand
CCCGACATTAGCCATCTTTTCTTTACGATTTTCTCCCCATCACTTATCCTCTTTACTCTTTCGCAATTAATTCGTTATCCAACCCTGTCATGGCTCTCCACCACTACCAGGCTCCGAGCATTTCAATTCTTCAAACCCTCCTCGCTTTCACAAGAGTAAATAAATAATGCTTAAAAAATATAAACTTCTGGAGTGGGAAGCGGTGTGGCTGGCTGGTAGATAATAGTGAAAGGTAAGGGTGACTTTCAAGATGGAAACCTTTCCTTCATTGAGTCGTTCGTTTCTTATTTCAATTGCAGTTTCTCTGTTTACTTTCCTTGAAGCTAAAGTCCAGGTCCTAATTTCACGGGTGGACGCTTAAGAACAACTAAAATCATGAAAGCCGCGATAACAATAAAAATGACATTAAAGAAATAAAGAGAAAATGCGTGAATAAAAAAAAGCAAACCTCAAATTATATATGAAAAGGGAAAATAGAAAAATTACTATGTATTTCGGTTTTTTGACGCGTCCACGATAACAAGATAGACACCTACAAAGTGGCAGGAAATAAAATGAATAAAAAGAAAGAAAGAAAGAAAGAACGTGAGAAAGAAAAATATTTATTTCTAAGAAGTATAGGTAAATGGTAGAAGACAAAGAAAGAGATGAAGAAAGAAAAGAAGAAAGAAAGAAAGAAATGATGAAGGCTAAATGGGAAGAGAAAAAAATAAACAGAAAATGGAGAGAGAAAGAAGGATGCGTAAATAGAAGGAAATAAAGCAGGAGATGAAGAAAGAAAGAAAGAAAGAAAGAAGGAAGAAAAGAAAGAAAGAAAGAAAGAAAGAAGGAGGACACGAAAGAAAGAAAGAAAGAAAGAAGGAAGAAAAGAAAGAAAGAAAGAAAGAAAGAAAGAAAGAAGGAAGACAAGAAAGAAAGAAAGAAAGAAAGAAAGAAGGAAGACAAGAAAGAAAGAAAGAAAGAAAGAAAGAAAGAAAGAGGGTTAAATGGGAGGAGAAAAAGAAATAAACAGAAACTGGAGAGAGAAAGAACGAAAGCGAGAATGTATGTATTTATTTAAAAAAAAACATGGGTAAATGAGAGGAGACAATGAAGAAAGAAAGACAGAAGAAAAGAAGGAAGGAAGAAAGGAAAGAAAGAAAGAATGGCAGGAAGAAAGAAGGTGAAAGTTGGGAAGAAAAAGAAATAAGCAGAAAATGGAGAAAGAAAAAGGGAAAGAAAGAAAGAGGAAAGAGAAAAAAGAAATAAAGAAAGTATTTATTACCTAAGAAACAAGCGTAAATGGGAAGAAAGAAAAGGAGAAAAAAGCAAGCAAGCAAGCAAGAAAGAAAGAAAGAAAGAAAGAAAGAAAGAAAGAAAGAAAAAAGATAGAAAGAAAGAAGGTGAATTGGGAGGAGAAAAAGAAATAAACAAAATGATGAGAGAAAAAGTATTTCTTTCTAAGAAGGATGCGTAAATGGAAGGAAATGAAGCAGGAGATGAAGAAAGAAAGAAAGAAAGAAAGAAAGAAAGAAAGAAATAAATAAATAAATAAATAAAAGAATATGTATTTCTAAGAAGTATGGGTAAATGTGGAAAGACAAAGAAAGAGAAGAAGAAAGAAAAGAAAAATGGTGAAATGGAAGAAGAAAAAGAAATAAATAGAAAATGGAGAGAGAGAGAGAGAGAGAGAAAGAAAACAAGAAAGTATGTATTTATTTCTACAATGGATGGGTAAATGGGAGGCGACAAAGACATGGAAGAAGAAATTAAGAAAGAAGGTGAAATAGGAGGAGAAAAAATAACAATGGGGGAAAGAAAGAAAGCGAGAAAATATGTAAATGTGAGGTGGCAAAGAAAAAGATTAAGAAAGAAAGAAAGAAAGAAAGAAAGAAAGAAAGAAAGAAAGAAACAAACAAACAAACAAAAAGGTGAAATGTGAGGAGAAAAAGAAATAAGCAGAAAATGGAAAAGGAAAGAAAAGGAAAGAAAGAAGGTGAATTGGCGGGAGAAAAAGAAATAAACAAAATGATGAGAGAAAGAAAGAAAGAAAGTATTTATTTCTAAGAAGGATGCGTGAATGGGAGGAAATAAAGCAGAAGATGAAGAAAGAAAGAAAGAAATCCTGAAAATATATATTTATTCCTAAGAATGATGGGTAAATTGGAGGAGACAAAAAAAGATGAAGAAAGAAAGAAAGAAAGAAAGAAAGAAGGCAAAAAGAAATAAACAGAAAATAGAGAAAGGAAGAAAGAACAAATGAAATAAAAAACGTTTTTAGAAGAAGAAAATGAAAGAAAGAAAGAAATTAGTTCTATTTTCATAAGAAGAATGGATAAATGGGAAGTGAAAAAGAAAGAAGAAAGAATGAAAACGGAAATAATCTTTTATTCTAAGAAGAAAGGATAAGAAAGAAGAAAGAAAGGAAGAAAGAAAGAAAGAAAGAAAGAAAGAGAAAGAAAGAAAAGACCGAATGAAATATAAATGAATTCGAAAAAGAGAAACAGAACAAGTAGAATGCTCAATTAGTAATGACTACATTCTACCTTTTCTCATGGTATCTCTGCTTAATTATGTCTGGCACAAGGCTGTAATAGCAGATCAAACTCTTCACACTGGCGAATAATATGCCAGACTAAGTTGTTAACCATTGCCCAATGGCAAAAGCACAGCCATTTATTATTTATGTATTCACGTGTACCGTCAAAAAAGGAATGAACATAAAAAAAATGAATTTTTAAGTTACAATGTTTGCGATATTTTTACAGTAAAAAAAAAAGTAACTCTTTTAATGTATGCTTTGGTTCGCAACCAAAATTTGTATAGATTTATTGTCGAAGACACATTTATCGTAAAAGACACTGCCATCTGGTGTCGATAGTGAAAAGGAAATCTTTGGCACCAAAAATCAGATAATATACAGCGAGTGAGAGGTAAACTGTCGCCATTTTATATTTTTAATTTCGCGCATGCGTGTTGTTTGTTTTTTATTTTGCCAACTGCACAGTATAGGGTTAGTTAATTATCGTCTGTGGGTAAAGGAGCAGCGTGACGTAATTGACTCCGCCAGAAATTTGGTAACGGGATGCTGTACTGCTTAGCATTCGTGTCGGAAGCTCCAATATAAACACTTCAGTGTGTTTGGGTGTAAATCTGAGGACAGTGCAAAGGATTCAGAAAGAGTTGGATGAGTCTAATGGTGATTACGAAGGCATTTGGAGTGATCACTAATGATGGTGACATTATAGTTTTACACAGGGCCTCAGACTCAAAACGGAAGCCTCCAACAAATCTAGAAAGAAATTAGCGTGGTAAAGGTTAAAATCAACAGGAAGTGATCACTCCAAACACCTTGGTAATCACCATTAGTCTCATCCAACTCTTTCTGAATCATCTCTAATGATTCTCTAATTTTTTCACCAACTCCTTCTGAATCCTCTGCACTGTTCTCAATATTGACACCCAAACACTTCTGAAATGTTCTTATTGAAGCTTCCGGTGCGAATACCAAGCAGTACAGCATGTAGTTTCCAAATTTCTGGGTGAGGGAATTGCATCAAGGTACTTTCACATATGGTGCCCAATTGGCCCTACTATACTATCCCGTGCATTTACATTGTCCTTTTCTGATCGCAAGCAGCTTTTTTGTCCGCATTCTCCCTTAAATGTTCCTCGTTGCTAGCGTAATCCGTTTTTGGTATTCTCAGCACTCATCTGTGACATTATTAATATACGCAATAACCGTAGTTATTCAGGGCGAGGGCTATCATGGCTCTCCACAACTACCTATTCTTTGTTACCTCTAAACAATACTCATTTCCTCTGTGTTCTGCTATCCATTTACAAAAGATCGTTTGGCAGGTTACTCGATACTTGCACCTGCCCCACTTGCTTTCACTAAGTCACGTTAGTGTCAAAATCTCCAAGCCCTCTTTCCTCATTATATGTCCCGGACATTTCCACTGTTCTTTTCTGATCCCAAGCAGCTTTTTTGTCCGCATTTTCCCTTAGAACTTCCTCGCTGTTCAAGTGATCCGTTTTTGGTATTCTCAGCACTCTTCTGTGGAACCAGGTCGCCTCTTCATCTGTGAAGACATTGACCCGCGTTTACCATCGTTTAGGAGGACTGATATCATGGAACAGCTCAGTGACTCTTAATGCTTTTTTCACTTTTCTAATGTCACGTGTGTGACAAAAGAAATAAGACAGAGAGAAGAAAAGAGAAAAAAAGACAGAAATTCTTCATAATACTTCAATCGGGTTTTTGTGGTATAGTTTACATGTCAGGTCAGCAAATGGTAGTCAAACGGGCGGCTCTGAAACAGGTTTCTACAACAACTAACTTCGCAAGCCGCTTCTCTTAATTTTAGCACAATTAATTTTTTCACCAATGAATACAAAAGCCCGGACGAATGACCTCCTCTGTGTAAGGTCATCCGACCACGCTAAAGACTTCCTTGGAGTCTTTGACCTAAGTGACCCATAACTAGGAGAAGGTTCATTTGTAAAAATGGATGTTCTTTTAGCATCCCGCTACCACTTTCTTATCAATGTTGAATTTTGTACAAATCTGTGCAAAAAGGGGATCACAGAGCTTACATACATATTTTCATTAAACCTCAGCTTCTGATTGGTCACTTAATATTTAAATCATGTCCGTATATCAATGTCGATTTCTGTGCAAAAAGTGGATCACAGAGCTTATCACGGTTCATACATATTTTCTGAAAACCTCAGCTTCTGATTGGCCACTTAATATTTAAATCATGTCCGAATACTATCGACATAGTTTTTGACCTGACAAAAAAAAAAAAAATAATTTCGCCAATTTCTCTCAATGCCTTTTTAGAGCCTCTCACGTGATTACGTTGATTATGAATATCAGACACAAATTCTTCCTCTTTTCTTGATTTCATACGAAAATGTAGCCTTAAAGGAAACTGCGTTCCGATTCCCAGTTCGGGCGGACGCTATGAAAACATATTCATACACACACATACACGTATGTAGGAAATCTTTCAAACTATATTACAAACATACGAAAGTTTTCAAACTTCATTTCAAACTACGAATATTCAACTACAAGCATTAGAAACTGATATAATGGAATATGCGTACACCTGTGTTCCCCCCTCACTGGAGTGTGATTGGCTGGTGTCCATCATAAATACCGACGGACGTGTAGGAGAGTCAGAGCCTTAGTCTGAGAGCTACGTCTATAACGACGCCCATTGGATTACGCCATTGATCTACACTTCTTACCTGCGACTACGACGCGTACCAGTCGATTACTGCTACCGTATTCTATTTGGTTATAGTAGCCAAAACCACTTAGCTACTTCGTTCAAATATATCCCTTTCTGGGATATACCAGAAATTTAATTACAAACATTACGGAACATTCGCACCTTCAACCCTTCTGAAGCTAAAAGTTTACTCAACATATTCTCAGCTTTATAATTCTTTCAACTCTCTAATAGGGAACATTTTGAGCGGCAAGTTCATTCAACTTTTGTAAGCGCGGATCAAAATATTTCATTAGTAAAAAAAATTAATTCATTCAAAGGGACATAACTCCAACAAAAATAGTAAACCCTATGCTTGTATATCATTATACAAATATAAATATTGTTGTTGTTACAAAACCGTTTTGTGTTACTTTTTGTTGTTTCTCTTGTTGCTTTTGTGTTTGCTTACACATTCGTAAAGTAAAAGAACCCCCTTCCCCCCAAAAAAACGTACGGGTTGATTAAGACCATCAATTCAGCCACACACTTAACATTATCTCAAACAGCCACAAGCAAAAATTCAGGTGTCCTCACAGATATATAAAGTCAGTTAGATATGTGGCATACGCGATATCCTCTTGGGGGATCATGACTCTTTCAATTCATGACCGACAAGGCAGAAGATTTCACCGCAGAAGGCTGCCGTTTATTTTTGCAGTAGACGGGTTGCCAACCAAGGCTATGGGACCCAGTCTCTTCTGTTATTCATCCCATAGCTGGAGAGAGGGCAAGAGATCGATACATACCTTCCCCAAGGGTATTTGCTCGTAAGTAAAAGTAATGAACCCGACAGGAATTCGAACTCGGCTCTCCGATTTCTGATTCATTAAACCAGGCCGCACATCCGGTCGTCTTAGATATTCATTCCGTGATACCACCTAGTTCACATCAGATAAGTATTCTTGAAACTAGATCAGTGGTATATTTAACAGTCTCCCACGAGGTTCGTATGTGGCACAAGGCCGAGTTTCTCGTGGGTTCTCAGAGCCCGTAGTCTCGGCCAAAAATATTCCCTTCGAACCCGTATAAACGGGTTCAGGGTCGGTCTATCTCCCCGAACGAGACTCTGTCCTTCGGCATAGCCTCGTCCGGGTTCCTCTCTGCCCGAAGGCAGAGAGTTCAACCATACAGCTGAAATTTCAGCTGGTCTCAAACTCGATCAGCGGTGGAAATGTTCAGCTAAGTTGGGTTTTCTTATAACAAATTGTCGGCCTACTTCCATCTTCCCAAAAAGGAAGCAAGACAAGTAAAAACCTTTGACTTTAGCATCTGTCGTTGGTCGTTTAATAAGCGTGTGTTTTTTAGGTTCAAGCTATGCAAGACAAATATATATTAAATTTATTTTACTGTATAACGTCTTCTGTTTTCAGTCGTTCACGTGTAAAATTGACTTTTATATTCCGCATCATTCCATGGCATTTTATTGTTAAATCACGTTATGGATATAATTACAAGTGAATAATGGTAGCCTCGAACGTATATTTCTGTCAGTCTGTTTTCAAAAAAGCGCTATAGTTGTTGATTGGTTTGTTTTACGTCATAGTAATCTCAATGGGTTATTTAATGCCGACAAGATTTTTATTTTTATAAACTTTTTGACTTTGTGTGACCATACCCATTTATTCACACACACACACACACACACACACACACACACACACACACACACACACACACACACATATATATATATATATGATTAATATCAGTAAAAGGTTGTAATTTAGCTGATTGATGTCACCTCAGTTTGCGATGGGTAAACGGTTGGTTAAATAATGCAAAAATGAAAATGAGTCTAACGATCTCATTTTAACAGACATATTTGCCAAAATAACACAAAAATATCTTGATATACTAAAGAGCAAATTTATTCAATAAAATCGCCATTGGCCTGAACCACGGCCTCCAGACGACTTTGGAATCTCCTGCAACTCCTCTGGACGGTCACCTTGTTTAAGTTGGTGAATGCTGCCATAATCCTTGCCTTCAGTTGATCTTTGGTGTTACAAGGGATATTTTTGGTCTCTCGCTCAACTGCACCCCTTACATAATAATCAAGGAGGTCTGCAGTCTTGGGAGTATCCAGATATAAGGGGTGATGTGGTCGCAGAAATTGTTTTTCAGCCATGATTGGGTTCTACTGTGTGGCATGGTGCAGCGTCCTGTTGGTAGATATAGTAGCCACCGTCTTGACACAGGGCAGTACTACATCCTCAAGGTAATTGATGCAGGCTTTCGTGTTGAGTCTGAGGCCCCTGTGGGAAGACGAAGGCAGGCTTAACGTCGCCGTCAATAGTAATCACTCCACACACCTTCGTAACCATTGTTAGACTCATTTTACACTTTCCTAATTCCCTGCATTGTTCCCAGATTGACACCCAAACACTCTGAAATGTTCGCAGTGGAACTTCCGGTGCGAATGCCAAGCAGTACAACATGGAATTGCCACATTTTGGGCGGTGTGAATTGCGTCGCGGTGCTCTTTTTTCTATAGAGATAGTGTCCTATTGACCTTACTATATTGTGCAGTAGGCAAAATAAAATTAACAATGCGCATGCGCGAAATTTAAAATATAAAATGACGACAATTTACCCATCGCTAATCGTTATTTTTAGTGGATACTTGTATTTGAGTAGACTCTCCTTTTATTCATGAAACATTATATGTATTTCTTTTTGTTTACTGATCTGAATATTCGAGAAATCAGTCCGGTAGACGAAAAGAAATAAATATATTGTTTAGGAAATAAATGGGCGTCTACTAAAATATGAGTATCCACTAAAAATAACTTTAAGTTATAAAATTTGTATTAATAAATAAAAAAATTAATTCCTTTCTTTACACACACACACACACACACACACACACACACACACACACACATATATATATATATATATATATATATATATATATATTATTTTTAAAACATTTTTATGTTTATAGATTCAAATATTTAAGTAAATACTCTGTTGATAATAAACAGTATTAATAACATTTACCGGCCTTAATGTCCGAGAAATTTTCATAGAAAGGTAACTTCGAACAAACTCTAGCATATGTCTCAACATACTACAAAAACAATCAAGAATTATTCACAGAAATTACAAAAAATCTACACCTACTTAGCAAGAATAATAAACTGAAAAATATACTAAAACCAAACAAAATAATTAAAAGCAAACGCCAATCTAAAAACCTAAAACACATATTAACCTCATCCAAATTTAACCAACACACAATACAGGGAGTCACAAAATGCAACAACAAAAAAAAGATGTGGAGTTTGCAACATTATTATAGAAGGAAACTCCTACACATTTGAAAACCCCAAAACGACATTCATAAAGAAAAATTTAAACTGCAACTACAAAAATGTGATTTATGCACTCAAATGCACAAAATGCAGGAAATCATATATAGGTATCAGCCAACAACTAAACACCAGGGTCTTCCTACACAAAAGCAACGTAAAATTACCAGACAACAGAAAACTCTTTGTATCACAACACATCTATAAATGTAACCAATATACCAAACAGACAATTATTCTTACAAATGCAAGAAGAAAACTTCATAAACAAATTTAAATCAGCACTAAACAGACTTTAACCCCACACGCAAAAGCACACAAGATGCAGACATAATGGCCAAATACAGTGGTCAAAGCACTCGCATCCATGCGTATACACTCACATGCGGATATATGTGGAGCACGAATATGTATACACATATTGGCAAAAACAATAGACTGCTCACAGGTGCGCGTGCAAACCCTACAAAACATAGAATGTGTGTGTGTGTATGTATGTATGTACGTATATATGGATGTATATGTTTGCGTATGTATGTGTATACTAATTCCTTATAATAAGACAGTATGTCTGTGTACAGAGAGGGAATGCGCATGTATATGCGCGTACTAGTATATATATATATATATATATATATATATATATATATATTGATAAAAACAAAACTGCTCACGGGCACACACGCGAACCCCACACAACATAGGAAGTGTGTGTATGTGTGTTTGTGTTTATGTATGTGCATGTGTGTGGGTATATGCATATGTACATATGTTTATACTAATTCCTTATAATAAGACAGTATGTATATATGGAAAGGGAATATACGTATGCATACGCATGCTGACAAAAACACAAAAAATGGAAATAGATCTAAGAACATAAAGGTGGGGGGTCATCAAAAGATAAAAATATATAGATATCTTTCTCACCCTTTCTTGGACCAGACTTAATTATTTTATTACCTTTCACGCAGAATTCTTTCACTGACAGTTCAAGAAAGACATTTGGGTCACGAACACACAAAAAAGAGAATGTCTCATATCGAGAATATTTAACATCGAAAAACATAAGAAAAATTAATTCCTTTTAATAATATGTGGAAATATCCACTTTTTGCCTGATGAATGTCGCGAGACCAGAAACCCGTGTAGCAAAATTATGGAAAATAAAGCGTAATATATTTTTTTTTAAAAATACACATTACAACCAAAAACGTTTGCGGTTTCTCTTTTTATTATATATATATATGTTAAGAAATGGACGAGGTCCGACAATTTATTTATTAAAGACATTTTATGTTTAACGTTGTTATTTTTATAGATACAAGTATTTAAGCAAATGCTCTGTTTAAGATAAACAGTATTAAATAACATTTACCGGCCTGAATGTCGAGAAATTTTCATAGAAAATATTCGTTCATAGACAATATTCGAACCTGCATCCTATACGGAACTGTCATATACGCTGACATGCCTTAACCACTCGGCCACCATGAACCTTATGGTAGACAAGGTCGAATTTACTGTTATAAACTACAATAAAAATAAAAATAACAACGTTAAACATAAAAATGTCTTTAATAAATAAATTGTCGGACCTCGTCCATTTCTTAACATATGACGTCATTTGTTTACATTCGATACGCCAGAGCAGTTATGAATGTACGAGATTCATGGAAGATTGTAGTTTATAACAGTAAATTCGACCTTGTCTACCATAAGGTTCATG
The DNA here is from genome assembly GCA_903632075.3 of Acanthosepion pharaonis. Lineage (NCBI taxonomy): Eukaryota > Metazoa > Mollusca > Cephalopoda > Sepiida > Sepiidae > Acanthosepion > Acanthosepion pharaonis. The sequence continues at coordinate 2,082,190 of CAHIKZ030005241.1, read as the reverse complement.
GTGGCCGAGTGGTTAAGGCATGTCAGCGTATATGACAGTTCCGTATAGGATGCAGGTTCGAATCCTGTCTATGAACGAATATTTTCTATGAAAATTTCTCGGACATTCAGGCCGGTAAATGTTATTTAATACTGTTTATCTTAAACAGAGCATTTGCTTAAATACTTGTATCTATAAAAATAACAACGTTAAACATAAAAATGTCTTTAATAAATATATATATATATGAAGAAATATACTTTTAAGGTGAGCTATATTTATGGGATATCAGAGATAGAGCGTGTGTAAATATAAAAGTGAACATTGAAGTCAACACTTAGAGGCGACAGGCTGTTTCATGCTAGACGCAATCGTCAGGCCACAAGTTTATATATATATATATATATATATATATATATGTGTGTGTGTGTGTGTGTGTGTATATATATATATACACGCACATCTCCTTTTCAGTAATATAGGAAATTCTTGCTTCCACTTGTCTAGCTTTGTCCATCACCTATTTCCTCCGTCTTTAGCTAAATAATGAAACAAAACCAGATATAAAAGATTCAAATTAGGAAGCGAAAGAAATACAGAAGAATGAAAATTGGGGAGAAAATGTAATAACGAAATAAAAATAAAACAACGAAAAAAGAATGTTTCCTAATAGTTGAACATTGAAGTTTTTGAATATTTGGCAATTAGTCTCACAATTTTTCAACGTTGATTTTTTTTTTTTTTTTTTTTTTTTTGTCGTCTGTTTTCTTTCATTGAATTTTTTTCCAGCCAGTTACTGTCAAGTCACGCTGAATCTCGTCTGCATTAATCACGTGATGCTGTCGAGCGAACGAAGAATGCTGAGAATTGTCCAAGATGGCGCCTGACAAAAGAAATGACCGTCGCCTATTCTGGGAACTTTAGCAAACAGCTGCGCCGTGTTGCGAACAAACTTAAAGTCGACGTCCATTTTTTTTTTCTTTTACTCTTTTTTTCCTCAAACTTCACAATCCGACCATTTTTTCTTCTTTCTCTGCTTTCTCGCTTTACTTTTCTTTTATTCTTCACCGTTTTCTATGCGGGATCTACTTACTAGCTACTCATCTTTGTTCAAAACTTGCTTCTAAATACCACATTCTACACAAAATGTATTTTTTGTAAATCGCTTAGCAGTTTGAAACACCGATCAAATAATGAGACCTTGAAAGATACTGTATTTGACTGCATATAAGGCGAATTTTTTTTCTTTTTTTTTTACTAAAAATATATTTTAAAATTCCTCTGCGTCTGATATGCCATATGTATGATTAAAATTCGCCATAGTCGGCCGAAATTAGCTACCTGGAAACTCCTATTAGCTGAGACTTTAGAGTAACTTTCATATACCTATTGCCATTATTTAAAAGGCTATTATGCAGATTAAAAGTGTTATCTCTAAAAGGCAGGATGTGTGAGTCTGTTTAACGAATGCACGGCTGCATTTTTCGACGGATTTGCACCAAAATTTACACGCACATGCTCCAAGTTAGCGGGAAGGCCAAGACCGACTTTGCATTTCACAACTCCCATCGATAGTGGAAATAATCGATTTTTTTCATGCTTCTATGGCAGTTTTCATGTAGTTTGCGGCCATTTTGTACTGCCCAGAGTGAGAGCCTATAGCTGGCTGCCACGAATAGGCAGGAAGATTCTATTAGCCAGCGTGAGAGCCAACAGCTGACTGACACGAATGTTAACTAGCATGCTAGCATGCAAAAAAATCGATAGCTGCATTCGTCACAAGTGGGAAAAATTTAAATCTGCTTGGCACTTTACTCCAATTGGCTCATTCGCTTGCTTAAACTCAACGTTGATTCTGATTCCGCAGAACTGGGTTGGGTGTGAAAAAGTATTTGTTATTAACATTCTTTTTTTCATTCGGTTTTTCCAGTGACGAGTCCTTTTTTAAAAACTGATGTTTTGTGTTCATTTTGTTTAGTTCTTTTTTCGTAACAGATTTAATGTTTAGTATAGAGCTTAGAAAGTGTGAGATAGACAAGAAGTAAGGCATGTAGCAACATCAGCACGGCAGAGGGCACACCTTTAAAGGCAAGGAAGGGCAAAAATATTTTAAGTCAAGTGATAGCGATTGTTGTATGAGTCGTACGATTTTTGAATCAAGCACGGGCAACGCCGGGCCATACTGCTAGTCATTGATAATATTCATTATATTAATTTCATCAAGTTTAATATTAGTACTTTGTTTCACTAAAATTATATGCGATAAATTCAAATTATATATTTGTAAAATATATTTGTTTCATTAATTTGTCATGAAAATACTCCAACGAGTGCACAGGATCGCCTCGTCAGTGATGTTATCACTTGGGGTCATGACAAGTTTCGGGTCTTCCAAAATCATACTTGTTCACCGAAGAGACCCTACCGAAACAGTACTATTTCGGCAGGCGATCCTGAAGCAAAAAAACCGCCAAGCACGCAACAAATGCACACATTAAGTAATTGCCAGTGATTATCTTGAAATTACAAGCGACCAATTATTGACGACTTTCGTCACTTACTCCTCAGCCAAGACGATACGAAAAAAGAATAAACAGCATGCTCGTTTTTTTTTTCCATTTTAGGTCCACCACGCAGAAAGACAGATATTTCTTTTTACGATAACTTCCGGTTGCATTGGTATAAATAAAATCAGATTTTTATATCCTAATTATTCCAATAAGACATTTACAAGACGCAGGTTGAACAGATCATGTCCATGAAAATTTTTGACTGAATTTTAATGGTAACTGGACTGTTTTGCTCAATTGTAATAATTGCTTGATTTTTATTTTGTTTTCTTACCTTTGGATATAATAAAGTTTTTATCGGCTCGTGTTCTTTTTTTCCAATTATTTTTTGTTTAATTTTAATCATGGCTCGTTTAACCAAAACAATATCCCATAAATATACACTAGGCTGTACCATTTACTAATAATTTTACTAATTACTAATTTTTCTTGATTTACCCTGCTAAAGTGAGGGTGCGTCTTATACACACGTGCGTCTTATATGCCGTCAAATACGACAAGTATTTGACGGCATCTAATCGGTCAGTAAAAGATAGGTTAATCTTGGAACATTCTTCTTCTAATAAATTACTGTTTTTCATCATTCAATCTTATTAATTTAACTATTGTAATCTTACCGTAAAAAATGATATCGATTGTTAGAAAGTGTTAATAGTGATATGGAATTAAATCAATGTGTTGAAGTTAAATAAAGCGATTGATAATGAAATAACGATTTGCGGCCAATGAACAGTTTAACTAATCCGTTCCCTTTATATTTTTAGACGTTCAATTGTATCTATTTTCATGTTGATAAATGTTTATATGTTAATAATATAACATGGAAATATCTCTCTGAAGAAAAAGATTAGCATAAAAAACAAAGAAGGCGACGACAAAAATTATTTCAAGACCAAGTTGAAGGAAGACGATCACTTAATATGTAAAGGTATCTACGTGCCTCACATGAAAGTCTTGAACAAATAAGGCTACAATCTACGAAACGTAGGAGACTGATTAACTAAACGGTTCGTTTTGTTCGTGAAGTAAATTTGTTTAAATGCAGATAATATATTTTATTTGTATAGATTATTAAAACGACTAAGCCAAGTAATCACTCGTAAATTTATAAATTTAAACTGACTTACCTCCCTTTCCACTACAGATCGGACATGCAATATAAAACAAGTACACTTTGATAAATGTTATATGATTTAATTTTGTTTTTTAATGTTAGGTATTTGCAAAAGCATCTATCTATCTATCTATCTATCTCTCTATCTATCTATCTATCTATCTATACATACATTCTCTTAATAAAGATAATGGACGCTCCAGCAAAGTGGCACGCAGTTTCGTATCCTGATGGAAAGTACATTATCTTAAGTAAGTCTCTCGAATGTGCACGCCGGTAGAAGTAATTCACACAGTTTAAAAAAAAAAAAGCTGTCTACTCAAATACGGGTAGCTAAAAAAATAACCATTGGTGAAGTAAGAAAGAATGTCGGATAAAAAAAATCCATTAGTTCTTAAGAATATATATATATATATATATATATATATATATATATATATATATATATATATAATAAAAATGCAAATGTCAGTGTGTCACTGTGTCACAATTTTTCAACGTTACCCCAACGGGCCGTAGCCCAAAATATTTTACCATTTTGGAATCAGACCGACTCCGAGAGCAAATTAAAAAATCATTCCGGGCCGTATCCGGACCCGCAATTCTTAATTTTGGATTCCCAAGTTTTCGCTACTTCAATTGTTTTCGGCGATATTTTATCAGATTTTTTGCGACGAATTTTCTTGTAAACGGTGTTTCATTAAGACGGATTAAAGTCAGCAGTAAATAAATCAGTGTTATTGGTGAAAATTTATTTCTCTATTGAATCATTTTATTTAAGTCATGTCAATAATGTGTGAAAAATAATATCGCCCAAATGTCTGCCAGATCTGGAAGAAAAAGAAAAAAATCATTAGACGCTTAAACTTAATTCACATTTAAAATCGGTTCAAGTTATTGGAACACCCTTTACGATAACAATTTTGATAATTTGGAAATAAACTTGGGAATAATCGAAATTAATTGCGGCATCCTGCGAAAGTCACCCATGAAATAAAATTAATTGTTTGTATGGAAAGTAAGGACCTACGTACATCAAACTGTCTTTAAATTAAGTGGCGACAGAAGAATTATCGTTGAACATTTAAAAGGTAAGCTTAAATATTAATGCAATACTTAAATGCAGCGATCAATTTTGAGTTCTTCTGTAGTTTATTGTTGCCTATCGCATCTATTCGTCTTTTTCCGACTTATTTTGATGAAGGCCCAATAAAGGGCTTTTCTTTCTTTCTTTCTTTCTTTCTTTCTTTCTTTCTTTTGAATATCATTTCTTTCTCGCGAATCTTGCTTTAACTCAAATCTCTTCTTTCTTTTTAACTATCGAATTTTCCTTTCTTTCTTTCTTTCTTTCTTTCTTTCTTTCTTTCTTTCTTTCTTTCTGTCTTTCTTTCTTTCTGTCTTTCTTTCTTTCTTTCTTTCTTTCCATTTGGTTTTCTATCTTTTTCTCTTTCTTCCTCCCTCTCTCTCTTTCTTTCTTTCCATTTGGTTTTCTATGTTTCTTTCTTTCTTTCTTTTTTCTTTTTTTCTTTCTTTCTTTCTTTTACTACCTTTGCTAAAACATTTTCATTTCTCTGCCTTATCATTTTGCATTGTCGTCAACAGGCCGATAAACATCTACACCGCTATTTCTTTCATCTCTGTTCTCCACATGTCTCTGTCTCCAATCCTTCCAACTCCTTACTCTCCACCTTTACTAGCCTTTCTCTCTACGTTTCATTCCATTCTCGCTGTCACCTCCGTTTTTCTGTTAAACCTCACGATCATAATCAGAATAATTTTTTTCACGTATTCCAGGGCAGCCATTCCATTATTTTATTCGGGCCCATTTTCACGGCTTTTGTTTTCTCGCATTTTCACGCTCATTTAAACATTTTTTTTTTTGTAACGCTATAATTAACATAGTTTGGTTTCTTTCCCTTTAATTCCTTTTTGGTTTTTGACAAATCCACTAAATCCCCCCTTGTCGTCTAATTCGTATTTGGTTGACTATTTCTATGAAGGACCCAACCGCCCTGGTTCGTCCAATATAGCTCTTCATTCATCAGTAAACATTACTGTTGAGAAATTAATTTTCATTCCCTTCTTCATCAAGCTAGCACGCGCCTTATTTTAGATTTTTTAAAAGAAGTCAATTCAATTGAAGTAAGGCAATAAAGCCACTAAGACGCAAGAATGGGCGAGTGGGGGATTACTGTGTGGAAGAAAATGAGCAAGAAAGTGGTTAAGACGGTAAACTACATCCACGTCCTGGGTAAGACAATAAACTACGCCCACTAACAAGGCCTTTGATCAGGAGGTTTTGAGGAGCGTGGAATCACCTCTTAATGGACGTTCTTACAAAAGGAAAACGAAATAGGCAATAAAAAAAGATGTTATATATGCAGATACCCGACACTTTGACAACTATTTAACATTTTCCTCTCCACCCTTTTCCCGGATGGAATATGAGCGCAGAGCAGCGGTAGTAGCTTCTTTTCGCGCCTGGAAGAAGCCTGCGGAAGTGATGGCCTGGTTTGGGTTCAAGAGGATCATGGTCATGGACATTTGGCGGAAGTGGAAGGCGTGTGAGAACAAGGACGAGTTTACTGCCAAACGAAAGGCTCACAACGTTCGTTCTTCGGTCGTTAGGACCGACGAGTTCGACGCCGCTGTCAAGGAGACAGTCGACAATGATAGAAGCCAGAGCTACGCCAAGAACGCCGCTGACATGGGCTGTCACAAGTCGACGATCTGCCGAACGATCAAGAAGGATATTGGTTACTCCTGCAAGTGTCACCGCGTGCTCATCACGAATACCCCCAAAGAGTCAAGGAAAGTGAAGGCGGCGGCTTTGCTGAACGAGCTCAAGCACGGGTCCGCCGGGATGCTGAGGTTCTTCTGATGAAAAGAATTTTATCCAGGACCAGACAAGCAACAGGCAGAACGACAGGTGGATCTGCAAAGACATCGAGGTGGTTCCCGTCGTGAAGCATACGAAGCTTCCCTCCTCCGCCAGGGTCCTTGGTGTCATGTCCAGCGAGGGGGACGTCATGCCTGCGTTCTTCTTTCAAAAGGTCCTGAGAGTCATCGCTGAGATCTACCAGGAGGTGCTGAGGAGCGTGGTGAAGCCATGGATAGACGAGATCGCCGCCGGACGCCCCTACGTCTTCCAGCAGGCCTCCGCTCCTACACACAAGGCCAAGACGACACAGGCGTGGCTGCTCAACAATGTTCCTCACCATTGTTCGCCAGACTTGTGGCCGCCCTCTTCACCCGACTGCAACCCCATTTATTTCTTCTGGGGCGTGATCGAGGCCAAGACCAAAAAGCACGCCCACAACACGGTCGACTCTCTGAAGACTGCCATCGTGGAGGCGTTCGCCACTATGGACAAGGACATGGTCGCCAAAACGTGTGACTCATTTCGCGCCCGCCTTGAGATGGTCGTCGCCACCGCCGGCGGTTACATTGAAAAATAATGTAGTATGTAACTCTAACTGTTGCTAAATAAACTGTCGGGTCTCTGCATATACACCTTTTGTTTTTATTGCCTATTTCATTTTCTTTTTGTCAAGTATCAGATTTTGCTGCAGCACCCCGCAGGAAAGCGATATTTCCAAGAGAAGGAATTACTGGCGTAGAATCTGCGGCTATTGTCGTTGAAGTATTTATTTTATTTCTTTTATTTTTCGGCAAGGGGAGTAACAGTCGCTTCTGTAGCATATGAAGGATCACTAGTTGGCATGAATATAGTCTTTATTTGAAGGATTCTTGGATATAATTAGTACCTTTTCAAAAAACACCTTATCCAAGGACACTAATTCTCAGCACATGAACATGACATCATCATCAACTATGAAGGGTCCTGTAAGTTTCTTGTCTACAATGCGTCGTCACAATATTATTCGACCTGCCCACGTCTATATTGCTTTAGGCTTACGACCACATCACGTCGAGCCTGATCAGTACCCAGATGGGTGACTTCATGCTAATACGAGTTGCTGTAAGCTTGGATCTAGCTCAGTGCTTGGGTTGGTTAAAGAACACACAAAGGGTTGGTAAACCGTAAATAACAAAAACAATCATTTAATATGGATAGAAGGCATAAAATGTGACTTCAGACATTTGAACTGTGAGGGCTTGCGGCCATATAGCGTTAAAATACTGGTTCTCATATGATCACCGAAGTTAAGCAACCTCCTAGCCTGGTCAGTACCTAGATGGGTAACTGTTCGGGAATAGAAGGTGCTTGGATGTGCGGGTTATATAATGAATGACGGCTTACGCGCAAATACCCTTAGTACGAAAGGTACGAAATCACTTCATCCCCCCAGTAAGACATGTATCACTAAATTATTATTACCTAAAAAATAATCTAAAATTTTTTTCTAGCTTTAAATACCCTGGAAAGGGTTGATAATCAGTAAAAAAGGAATTAATCAAATACTGATTAGCTACAAAGGCATGTCTTTTAGATTTATTTACTTTCTGTGAAAGATAAATGTATAGAAACTACTGTGAACACAAAGTGAGGGATCAATTGAAATATTGAATTTAACATAGAATTGATCCCCCTCTTTATATCCACATGATAATTTTTTTGTTTGCTTATCAAATTTTGATTAAGTATGAATCCATCTCTTCTCCCCTAGCTATGGGTTAATTAGTAAGACTTGTATCACTAAGTCATTATTATCCCCCCACTCAAGAAAAAAATCTTACATTCTAAAAATATTTCCTGGCTTTAAATAACCTCCAAAGGATTGATAAGCCGTAAAAAATGAATGAGTCAATCAATATTTGTTATAATGTTGACTATTTCCATGCAGGATCCTGCCATCAACTTCCGCCATCAAGACCAGCTATTCGAGCTCACTAATTATTATTTCCGTTTCATAAAAGTATCTTGGTCAGCCTATGAATTTTTCAGCCGAATCTTGTATATACAGGATGCGCAAAAGTAGGCATACAGTAATGAAAAACAAATGTGTGCATAAAATTATATACAAACATATACCGGTATAATACTTACTGTATATCTACTTTTGCGCCCCCACCTCTATGTGCAATTCGTTGAAATTCACATACATCGGATTATTGGAAAATCAAAATCACGATGACAAGAACAAACTACCGTAACGAACCCGGATGTAACCATTAACAGGGCTTAGATATGCTTCTTCTTCTTTTATGTGCCGTGTCCCTTCAGGACGTAGGCGATCATGGCTCTCCACTTCCTCCTGTTCCTTGTAACTCTCTTTGACTATTTTTCCCAGACCATGTTCTGCTATACACTTGCTTAATCCCGTTAAGTATGTCACCCGTTGCTTCCCCTTGTCCTTCTTTCCCTCTATCGGCCCTGTGAGTATCAGATTTTCCAAGCCCTCCTTTCTTATTACGTATCCCCGAAATTTCAGCTGCTTCTTTCTGATGTTAATTATAAGTTTCCTTTTCCTTTGCATCCTCTCCTAAAACCTCATCGTCGTTCACATATTCGGTCTATGATACCCTCAGCATCCTACTGTAGAACCATATAGCCGTTGCCTCGAGTCTCTTTTTCATCTTTGAGGAGACCGTCTAACATTTGCTGCCGTAAAGGAAGACAGATATAACGTAGCAGTGTAGTACTCTTTTCTTTGTTACCGAAGAAATCCTCCTGTCTTGTAATACTCAGCCTAGCTTTTGGAATCTGTCTTCAGACATCCCATCCGTCTTCGGATCTCAGCGTCGCACTTACCGGCCTCTGTTAGAACATTTCACAGATATTTCAATTTTCGCACCTGCTTGATTCTAGTGTCCCCGTCCTGAAAATCGCATTTCGGCCTCATCTTTTTACTGATGACCATGCAATCTGTTTTTTTATAGTTTATACTTAGTCCCTTCTTCACGCTCTCCTTCGTTTCCTTATGTAGGAGGTTTTGTAGTTTCCTTTCCGTGTCTGCTATCATCACTGTGTCATCTGCGTATCTTATGTTGGTAAGATTGTCGCCGCCAGTGAAGAATCCTGGAAGTTATTGTATTAAAAACAAATATAAAATTTGTCTGAAAATGAAACGTTTTCCCAAACTAATTAGCGGGAAAGGGGTTAATGCCGAGAATCCAGATAAGAAATTAGATTAAAAAAAAATTTTTTTTGACAGTATATCGTGTCTATAATTTTACAATAAAATGTACTGTTGGTCATTTTGCTATAAATGCATTGCTCGGTCCATGACATCCTTAGCATCCTTCTGTAGAACCATATTTCTGTTGCCTTGAGTCTCTTCTTCATATTTGAGGAGACCGTCCAATATTTGCTGACGTAAAGGAGGACAGATATCACGTAGCAGTTTAGTACTCTTTTCTTTGTTACCAAAGAGATCCCCCTGTCTCGTAGTACCCAGCCTAGCTTTTGGAATGCGTCTTTGGTCATCCGTCTTCGGATCTCAGCGTCGCACTTACCATCCTCTGTCAGAACATTTCACAGATATTTCAATTTTCGCACCTGCTTGATTTTAGTGTTCCTTACCTGTAAATTGTATTTCAGGTTCATCTTTTGGCTGATAACCATGCAACCTGTCTTATGTTTAATCCATTCTTAATTAGTCCTTAAAGATAAAGGAGGCTTAGTGGAGTAATTGATAGCAGCTCAGATTGAGGAATCGTAGAGCTGAGTCCGAATTCCATTACATTCACTTATGTGCTAATACCACTGGGAAGGATATGAATCCTCTTCTGCTCTCCCCAGCTATTGGTAAAATAGCAGGACAGACTGGGTTTTATAACCTTGAGTGGCAACCGGTCTAGGAAAAACTGAATTCAAAACGGAGGGGGCTGGGCTCCGTCAGGCCATCTTGTATCACGTAGCAGTTCAGCAGTGCTTAGTTAAATATAAAGGCATCGTATAGGTCTTAATTTATTCGTGAAATTGATAGCGGGTAACCTGAACCGCAGAAATCCATTCTAAGGATAAATGCGTATTCGTTGCGGCAGATTGTAAATATATTGGCGGTTTATAGATATTTACTAAGCTGAGTTTAAACTGGAATAAAGCCGAACCAACTTCTCCATCGGAATGAAGTCGATCAGATTTGTTTTGGATCGAGAGAATGAGTGAATGAGATGAATTCTATTGGGAACGAACGTTCGATCGATCGATCGATCGATCGATCGAGTGAGTGAGATTAAGAGAGAAAGAGGGAGAGAAAGGGAGAGAGGAGGAGAGAAGGGGAGTGAGAAAAGGAGTGGGAGGCAGAGAAAAGAAGAGAGAGAGAGTGTAGGGTTGTAGGCAGAAGAATAAGGGAAAGAGAAAGGGAGTAGAAAGTGAAAAAGAGTGGCAGGTAAGAGAAAAGAAGAGAAAGAGAGGCAAGGGTTGTAGGCGGAAGAGAAAGAGAGAGAGAGAGAAGGAGAGAAAGGGAGGAGAAATGAAAATGAGTGGCAGGTAAGAGAAAAGACGAGAAAGAGAGCAAAGGGTTGTAGGAGGGAGAGAAAGGAAGAAAGAAGGAGAGCAAGGAGAATAAAATGAAAGGGTGTGGGAGATAGGGTAAAGAAGATAGATTGAAGGGAGACAAAGGGAGAAAGAGAGAAAGAGAGAGAGAGAGTGAGGAAGAGGAAGAGAAACGAACTGGGAGTAGGAGGTAGAGAAAAACGAAAAGCAGACCGAAGAGTAGTAGGAGAGAGAGAAGGGGAGAGGGAGAGAAAGTGAGAGAGGTTGAGGAAGGGAGAGAGAGGAGGAGAAAGAGAGAGTGAAAGAGAGTGGGAGGTAAAGAAAAGAAGAGAAAGAGGACGAAGGTGAACAGAAGGCAGAGAAAAGGAGAGAGAATGAGAGCGAGAAGGTGATAAACAGAGCGAGATGGAAAGAAATGTAACGAGAAAGAGGGAAAGGTATAGAGGGAGAGAAAGGGGGCGAGAAAGAGAGGAATATAGCAAAAAAGGGAGTAGACAAAGTTTGTGAGAAGGAGCAACAGAGAGAGAGAAAGAGAGAGAGAGAAAGCGCGAGAAAGAGTGAGATAAGCAGAGAAAGGAAGAGGGAGGGAGCGGAGAGTTAGTCGAGGAGAAAATGGAGGAAAAGAGAGTGGAGCAAGATGGAGTGAAAAGACGGGTAGTGGGGGAGAGAAAATGAGCGACAAAGAGAGAAAAGAAGAGAGGGACAGTAAGAGATGTGGGAACGAAAAGGAGAGGTAGGGAGAGAGAGGAATGCAAATAAGAGTTCGACTTATTCGATTCTAATCACATATTTCGACCGGTTCTCTCGGGAAATATTGCAATTAACCAGAATGAGATTAAGAACATTGAAAAACATGGCGGATACTACTGCAGGGTAAAGTCTGAATTAGTTCAAAAGAGAGAGAGAGAGAGAGAGAGAGAGAAAGACAGAGAAAGAGATACATATCGAGAGAGAGAGTGAGAGAGAGAGGTAGAAAGAGAAAGAGAGAGAGAAAAAAAAAATATATATATATATATCGAGAGAGAGAGAGAACAAAAAGAGACGGAAAGACCGAAAGAGAAAAAGAGAGAGATACAAAAAGAGAGGGAAAGAAAAAAGAGAGAAATATATACTGAGAGAGAGGTAGAAAGAGAAAGAAAGTGAGAGAAAGAAATAGAGAGTGAAAGATATATATATATATATATATATATATATGTATATATAGAGAGAGTGGGATAGAGAAGTAAAGAGAAAAAGAAAGAGAGAGAGAAAAAGAGACAGACATATACACACATATATATATATATATATAGAAAGAGGGGAGAGAGAGAAAGTGAGAGGGAGAGATTGAAAGAGAGTGAAAGATAGAAAAAGACAGGGCAAAGAGAGAGAGAAAGAAAGACAGAAATTTATATGTATAGGGGAGAGAGAGAAGTAGAGAGAGAAGTAGAGAGAGAAAGAAAGAGAGAGAAGTAGAGAGAGAAAGAAAGAGTGAGAGAAAGATACATATATATATAGAGAGAGAGACAGGGAGAGAGAGAGTAGTCACGTTTAGAAATTCAGTGTATACACACACACATATATATATGTATACGTATATCTATATATATAGATAGATAGATAGAGAGAGAGAGAGAGAAAGAGATATAGGGTAGTTAGGGTAAGAAAGAGAGATAGAAATATATATATAGAGAGAGGGCGACAAAGAGAGAAAGAAAATGGCTGGTGAGAAATGCCTAGCATCCATATCGATTCATTGATTTTTTTTTTCGCAGCCTATCATCCTTTTGCAGCATATTTAAAACCGAAACATATTTCAGATTGAAGGACATCATTTACATTACCTGGTGTTCCAAACCAGTCCCCCATTTAAGTATTGGCCAGGCTCGCCACCGCTTAACTTTCAGCGTGATTTGACCGTAAGCACATACAGAATACGTAAAGATTGATTAGTTTTTTACAGGTTATCAACCTTTTGCCGATTATTTAAAGCCAGGAAATATCTTTAATGTTCACTTTTATATTTACATACACTCTGATTTTGAGCACTTTAACCGCAAAATATAGTATATCTATCTATCTATCTATCTATGGTGCGATGGGTAAATTGACGCCATTGTATAATCTTAATTTCGCGTATGCGCGTTGTTTGTTTTTCATTTTGTCAATTGCGCAATATAGTAGGGTAAGTTGGGCACTCTCTGTGAGAAAAAAAAGCACCATGACGCAATTCACTCCGCCAGAAATTTGCAAACGGCATGCTGTATTGCTTGGCGTTCGCGCCGGAAGCCCTAAATTTCAGAGTGTTTGGGTGTCAATCTGAGGACAGTGCAGAGGATTCGGAAAGAGTTGGATGAGTCTAATGGTGATTACGAAGGTACGGCAGCTTTGAAAACTCACTCTGATCGATCTGATAAGAAAAGAACTCCCAAATTTGTTCACGAGGTTCTCAGACACAAAACGGTGTACTACATCATGCGATTTGGGGAGGTAGTTCTGCCCTGGGTCAAGAGGAAGGAAGACCATATATCTGGGAACAGGACTCTGCACCATGCCACACAAGTAGAAGAACCCAGTCATGACTGTCAGACAATTTCTTCGACCACATCACCCCTTATCTTTGTCCACCTAACTCCCCAGATTGCAACCCCCCTGATTATTATGTGTGGGGGCAGTTGAGCGAGAAACTAACAGAACTCTTTGTAACACCAAAAATCAACTGAAGCCAAGGATTATGGCAGCATTCGTCGATTTAAACAAGATCATCCAGAAGTGTTGCCGGGGATTTCGAAGTAGGCTGGAGGCTGTATTTTAAAGCCAATGTTGATCAAGTTGAGATCATAGACAAGGAACACCATTGGAAAATCCGTAAACTTAAGGAAATCAGCACATATGCTAGGCCACAACAATCTCCTGAGCCAACCAAGCATAGAAATGAATACAATAATCATCAGTAATAAGGAGTGCCAGAGAAAAGCGATAATAACAACAAAAGTTGTAATATGAGCTCTGGTAAAAACATGCAATGATAACATCAAAAATTGCAATATGAGCACTAGTAAAAATGGTTGCTAAAGACATTAGTTTTATAATAGCCAGAAATTCATACCACAAGGACACATGACACAGTGGATAAAGGCGTTGGTTAGATCCAATAACAAGACCCAAAGCGTGTTAGTTCAATACCCGGTTAAGGCAGTGGAGAACTTTCAGAGGGAAATTTACAGGAAATAACTGATAATTAACATCCATTAGACATGGCACGTGGAACTAGAACAGTCTACCCCAGTGAGCGAAATAAAGGGTTAAGTTAGACATTCCAACCACCTGAAGAAGGCCGGAGCGTACAACGGCCGAAACGTTGTAATAAATATGGCGACAAAGATGAAGGAAATAGTCCGAATAATGTAAATTTACACTTACGTATTTCGAGATATTTTGGTAAATATATCAGTTAAAAAAACACTGATATATAGAGTAATGGATAGTGGCTCGGATTGATGAATCAGAGAGCCGAGTTCGAATTGCAGTCGAATCCATTACATTCACATATGTGCTAATACCCTTGGGAGAGCGAATTAATTCTCTTCTTCTCCCTCCAGCGTTTGGACAGACTGGATGGCAGCTGTTCTAGGAAACAATTCTGAATTCAAAAGGGTGGTTGGAGACCTCTATTCGGCCCTTTATATATATATATATATATATATATATATATCTCAGTAAGAGACTATAGTAGTTCCAACAAGTGAAAAGTGTGTATATTAAAAAGAAGTGAGAAACCGCAAACGTTTTTGCTTGTAATGTGGATTTAAAAAAAAAAAAATATTATGGTTTATTTTCCATAATTTTGCTACACGTGTTTCCGGTCTCGCGACCGTCATCAGGCAAAGGGTGGAGATTTCCACATATTAAAAATAAATAATTTTTTTTCTCATGTTTTTTGATGTTAAATATTCTCGATATGAGACATTCTCCTTTTTTGGGGGGGGTTAGTGACCGAAATGTCTTTCTTGAACTGGCAGTGAAAAGTTCTGCGTGAAGGGTTATAAAACAATTAAAATTGGTCCGAGAAATGATGGCATAGTTATCGGCATTCTTATCTTTTAATAACCCCTATGTGTTCTTAGATTTGTTTCCATTTTCGTGTGTTTTTGTCAGCATGCGTGTATATATGTATATATTCCCTCTCCATACATACACACTGTCTCACTACGCGGAATTAGTAAACATATTTGTACATACACACACATATACACACATACATACACACGCACATGGTGTACTATCTCTCTCTATATATATATAGCTAGATGTATATTTGGGCAGAAAATCCTCTTTAATACGGGCGGTAACGTGTAATTCGGATCCACAATAATTTCTTTTCAATTACCTCTAGAATAATTTTAAAAAATAAGCATTACCGCCCGCCCATTAACCGTTGCGATAATGCAATAGACCCTGCGACCATCGACCAGCATATAATTATATAAGTAGTCGAATCGACACACAACACATAGTGTGAAGTTTGACAGACTGTCGCCGCTTGGTGTTGACCTCAGTGTTCACTTTTAAATTTACATAAGTTCTCTCACTGATATTGATATTCATAAATATAACATACATTAAAACTAATTTTTTTTTTAATCATTTTTATACTTTACAGCACTCAGTTTATGGAATTTATCAAATCCCTAGTAGCTATTATTAAATAAAATGTACAGTACACATTAAATAAAATATTACTCACGACAGGACAAAGTATCTTGGAGTTCATATATATATATATATATACCCAAGTATATAATTGGTATATATGGAATGAATTCCAATAACCAACAATTACTATTCTTAAAAGAGTGCTCAATGCAAATTTGAGCAGATATAATTATTTTTTATAAAAAAATTATAACATAAGTATGTTATAAAATCACTACAAAAATAGCCATTTTGTTTCAACACACTCTGTGTCTTATCAAGTGATGATGTTGAAAATAAAATAAATGGTTTTAAAAGTTTCAGATTAATTAACGATCCTACACTAGGGGGAAACATTGTTACAAAAGCTAGAATAACCAATCAAAAACGAAGTATAGAAAGATTCAAAAGCTTGACAACGAAATCATGTTATAATAGCTATTCAGATCTTTAAATACGTGTAATATTAAAAATAATTTATACTAACCAATAATTGTAAAATTATATGATAAAATTTAATATTAAAATTAAAAACTGGCAATTTTAAAATCCAAATTTAATCACTATTAAGTTTCAAAACTACAAAATTATTGAGAAAAGAAAGAATATATATGTTTATTCAATTCATTTCTTACGTTCGACAAGACGCTACAATATATCCAGTCATTTGACAATACATGTATATATATCTTTTTCTTTTCCCTTTCTTTTCCTATTTTAATGTGTGTGAATGTGGTCTTAAACTCACGCGCAAAACAACAAAAACACAATCAGATTATAATACATAAGCACCCAGACATAATTAGATATACACACACACACACACACACACATACACACACACACACGCACACATACACACACACTCAAAAAAAAAAATATACTAATGTTAGGCAAGTGGATTTTCTAGATGTCACCCTAGATCTTGCTAACAACATTTTCCAACCATATGTGAAGGTTAATTCCAACCCATTATACGTGCATCCTAATTCCAACCACCCCCCCTTCAGTTATCAAACATATACCCTCTTCCACTGAATTTAGAATTAGCGCTAACTCTTATAATAAGGAGGTTTTCAATAAACATAGTGATTTTTATAATTCTGCACTAAAAAATAGTGGATACAAAAATACCACTAATCAATATAAAAACCCTGTTAATTGCAACCATAATAAGAAAAGAAGATCTAGAAAGATTATTTGGTTCACTCCCCCTTTCAATATAGTGGTTAAAACTAAATTAGGGCGTATATTTCTAAACCTCATCAAAAAACATTTCCCCAACCCTGAAACTAACCCACTCAGTAAAATATTTAATCCTAATACCCTTAAATTAAGCTATAGTTGTGCTGATAACCTGGAGAAGATAATTAAAAAACATAACAACATAGTCTTTAACAAGTATAGGAATTCAAAAGGCTTGACTAATCAACAGGTTACTAACTGCAATACTAAATATAAGAATACAAATAACAACTTATGTAATTGTAGGTTTCCGAATAATTGTCCACTACAAACTAACTGTGGGATTACTTCTGTGGTCTATCTTGGTACTATTTCAACAATTGAAAATCCAAATATAAAGAAGTTTTACATTGGTTCTACCATGAAAACATTCAAGGAACGCTGGCGGGGGCATATGCAATCCTTTAATCACAGTGAATATAGATACATGACTTCATTATCCAAGTATTTTTGGAATCTAAAAGATAAGAACAAAACACCTATGGTTAAATGGAGTTTGGTTAAGAAAGCTCGGACATGTAACTCCCTATATGCCCCATGTTACCTATGCCTTAATGAAAAATTTAAAATTATTAGATTTAAAAACAAGGCTGATCTCTTAAATCAAAGATATGAACTTACAGTAAATTGTAAACACCGTTATAAATTTAACTTAGTGTAGGGGTCGTATACTTTAAATGATAATGATATGTCGCTGTATTTTTAATAGATTAGTATTTTTATTGCATGATGGTCATACTTACGATATAAATGTGTATTGTTTACCTGCATAATGTTATTAGTGTTGGTGTAAATGTGTATATATTTATTTATGTGTTGGTTAGAGTATTTGCACTGAGGAATGTGTAGGTTTGTGTATAAGTGTATTTATATGTTTTTTTTATGTGTGTGTGTGTGTAAGGGTGGGTGGGTGTGTATGTATATATATGTAAGTGTGTGTGTGTATATATATATATATATAATGTGGGAAGGTATGAAAGATTATAAGAGAAAAGGTTAATAATAGTTGATGTATATGTGTATGTGTGTGCCTATATATGTATGTGTGTATGGGTGTGTGTATATGTATGTATATGTGTGTATATATATGTGTGTGTGTATACGTATGTATATGTATGTGTATATATGTAAATATATGTATGTAAATATATGTATGTATGTATATGTGTGTGTGTATATATATATATATATATATATATATATATATATATATGTATGTGTGCCCCCTAATTTCGGCTTTGTGCCACGATATATTTGGATATATATGTATGTATGTGTGTATGTGTGTATGTATGTGTGTATATATATATATCTGTGTGTGTATATATGTATATATCTGTATGGGTCCTATTTTATCGTGTATGTATATTTATATTTAAGTATATTTCTGTTTGTATGAATGTGTTTATATAATTGTATGTTAGGCTATATGTATATTGCTGTGTGTTGGTATTTGAAGGTATATTTATGTATCTATATGTTAGTACGTTTATATATGTATTTGGTTGAGTTTTGTTGTATTTTTATGTATGCATGTATATATTGGTAGTTGTTATTTTAGATAGATTTATTTATATATGTTTATTTGTAGATATGTATGTATGTGTGTATATATATTTATGTATGTTTGTGTATGTATATATATGTGTGTGGGTTGGCACCTATTATGTATAAGTTTGTTTGTGTGTATGTGTGGGTATGGAAACTTTGGTATATCATGACTGTTTTTTATATATGTATGTGTGCATAAAAATCTGTGTATATATGTGTGTATTTAGGTTTATATGTATATGTGCGTGCATGTGTACGTGTTATCATAGATATGTATATGTACGTATATGTTTATGTTTATATATTTATTTGTATGTATTTCTGTATGTATATGTATGTATGAGTCTATGTTTAATGGTGTTAATTTGTGTTTGTTGCCGTATATATATATATATATATATATATATATATATATATATATATATATATATATATATCTGTGGGTTTTTTTTATCCTGTTTTTCTTTGCCTAATATATAATGAAACTATTATCAACTTATATGATTAATATATATTTTTATTGATATTTATAGTTTTGGAATTTTCTTTTTAATATATTAAATAATATTATTTTTAACCATTTTTATCTTTGCATATTTGCTCCCTTAAGTTATAATTTAATAAGTTGTTAGCATTTATTTAAGTCTGAAATATTTATTGGTTGTGATATCTGATTGTCTATGTCATGTCATTGTCTGTGGATGTATGTATGCGTATCTATCGGTGTCTATGTGTATGTAGAGTGCATTCACATTTAACTCTGTGTATGTGTATAAGAGTTAGTTTCTACGTCTCCTTTTTTCATAAAGGGCTGTAGAAATCTTCATGTCTCGCCCCCCTATAAATATGTTATAAATTCACTACAAAAATAGCCATTTTGTTTCAACACTTCTGATGTCTTATCAAGTGATGATGTTGAAAGGAAAATAAATGGTTTTAAAAGGTTCAAATCAATCTAACATCGATCGCTAGGGGAAACGTTGTTATATATGCTGGAATGACCAATCAATCATGACCAAATACAAGTATATGAGGATTCAAAAAACTTGACAACGAACTTTGGTTATTTTTGTAGTGATTTAATAACATATTTGTGTTATAATTTTCGAATAAATAATAATATTTGCTCTGCTCTGTATTGAGCACTCTTTTAAGAATAGTATTTTTTGGTTACTGGAATTTTTTCCGTATACACCAATCCTATACTTGGATATATATATATATATATATATATATATATATATGTATGTGTGTGTGTGTGTGTGTGTGTGTGTGTGTGTGTGTAATGGATGTAACAGTAAAATTGTCCAAATCGTGTTACAACAAAATTGTCCATCCCACAAAATCTAAAAAAAAAATCACTAAAGTGAGTTACTTTTTTTCCAGGTTTTCAGATAAGATATTTAGCCATCTTCAGCTATAAAAGGAACAGTTTAAAATCGTTTTGTGTCAGCCTGGCTGTTTTCTCAAGTGAGCAATGTTGAGAAGAAAAAGATCATTCTGGCCTTCAGTAATGATACCAACATTCATACTTTGGCTTTCGTCTTCAAAATTCATTCAAGGACCATCAAGAGAATGGTGAATAATTTTATAAAATAGGGAACAGTAGAGATGAAAACTGGATCAGGAGGTCACAACAGAAAGAGGGATCATCATTTCAACTTAGAGCTAAAGAGATCAATTAGAAAAGATCCAACTCAATCCATGATGTTTGGTTCGTGAGAGAGGAGTTTCAGCTATGATAGTCCAAAGAGTAGTGAAAAAAAAAGACTTGAAAATGAAAACGTACGCGAAACCCGAGGCATCTTGTTACTCCAGGACTGAAAGATAGAAGGTTAGAGAGGGCGAAGATCATCTTGAATAAGTTGGAAAATGATTCTGGAATAATATATATATATATATATATATATATATATATATATATATATATATATATATATATATTTAAAACTTTATTTCAATCCTTCATGAGCGTCCGATCCTTAGCTATGATTAATTAATGATGAACATGTCATTTTCGTTCATGATCGATTTCATCAGGATACTTTTGTTAATCTTAGAGAGTAATTATACATTCTTATTGCTCAAAGTAGAGTCCAACAGTGTTATAAAAACGCCGGAGAATTCCAGTAATATATCTTTAATCAGTTTGTAAAACATTTGGAAGCTTAATCTAACAATTGTACAAATTTGCTGTCACACGATTTGGACAACTTTACTGTTACTCTCTCTCTCTCTCTCTCTCTCTCTCTATCTATCTATCTATCTATCTATATATATATATATATATATATGATAAAATATAGTTGTAAGGTATGCTATATTTATTGGATAAAGGGCTCGGGATAGAGCGTATGTATTGCTTGGGATAGGAGTAATTCATTTTCGAATGGAGATATTTGGAAAAAAATCCTGCCCGCAGGTTTATATTTTGATAAGATTCGAAAGAATGCTATACTTATTAAAAGAGAAAGCAACTTTTTTAGACAGAAAATTTTTTTTAGAGTGCTGCTATTGTATCTTATCAAAATATAAATCTGAGCCTCGTTTTTTTTCAAATATCTCAATTCCTGAAAGAACTACCAAGCAACATACATGATTTACATGTTAAAAATTAAAAGAAAGCAATTGTGTGTGTGTGTTTGTGTGTGTATGTATATATGTGCATATACGTGTGAATGTGTATGTGTGCGTATGTGTATCCTAATTCCTTATAATAAGACAGTATGTATGTATGGAAAGGGAATATACGTATTGCGTACGGATGGTCATGAAAAGATAAGAATATATAGATATCTTTCTCACCCTTTCTCGGACCAGACTTAATTGTTTTATTAACTTTCACGCAGAATTCTTTCACTGCCAGTTCAAGAAAGACATTTGGGTCACTAACACACAAAAAAGAGAATGTCTAATATCGAGAATATTTGACATCGAAAAACATAAGAAAAATCAATGCCTTTTAATAAGATGTGAAAATAATGCCTGATGAAGTTCGCGAGACGGAAATCTCGTGTAGTAAAATTATAAAAAATGAAGCATAATATATTTTTAAAAAAAATCCACATTACAACTAAAAACGTTTGCGACTTCTCTCTTCATTTTTAATATGCACAGTTTTCTATCGTTAGAATTACTATAACGTCTTTATATTATACATACACACACACACACACACATATATGTATATATATGTATATATATGTGTGTATATACATATATGTATATATATGTATATATAAGTATATATATGTATATATATGTATATATCTATGTATATATATGTGTATGTATATACATATGTATATATGTATGTTTATATATATGTAGATATGTATATATATATGTAGATATGTATATATATATGTAGATATGAATGTATATATATATGTATTTATATATATGTATACATGCATCTCTCTCTCTCTCTCTCTATATATATATGTATATATATAAATTTATATATGTATATATATATGTACATAAGAAATATAGTCTTAAGGTGTGCTATAGTTATGGGATAAAGTGCTCAATATCAGAGATAGAGCGTTTGTAAATATAAAAGTGAACATAGAAGTCAACACTTAGAGACGACAGTCTATTTCATGCTAGATGCAATCGTCAGGCCTGACGATTGCATCTACCATGAAACAGCCTGTCGCCTCTTAGTGTTGACCTCTATGTTCACTTTTATATATATATATATATATATATCTTTATCTCTCTCTCTCTCTCTCTCTATATATATATATATATATATATATAACACAAATTTATCCAATACTTAAGAAAATGTTATTTTTTCAGGGAACCACTTCCCCCGCATGGGTGGGTGTCGCTTGGATCAACTTTGACCTCTTCTGCTGTTTCAGACAAACCGATCAACACAGCTGGCAAGAACTCTGACTCTCTCATACCACCCACCCGTCCGTCTCTACATCATGACATACGGGTGGCAATTCCAACTACCTCGATTTTCACCTTGTTCTCTCGACGTTATATCGTGCACCCGGTAATGGGCAACCCGGAATTCTCCCTCCCCTCTCTCTCTCTCTCTCTTACGTCATTTTTTGCGACGAATGTTTCGGAATAATCGAAATTAATTGCGAAATCCAGTGAAAGCCACCCATGAAATAAAAATAATTGTTTGTACGGGAAGTAAGGATCTACGTACATCAAACTGTCTTTAAATCAAGTGTCTGAAGAAGAATTATCGTTGAACTTTAAAAAGGTAAACTTTAATATTAATGCAATATTTAAATGCAGCGATCAATTTTGAGTTATTCTGTACTTTATTGTTGCCTATCGTATACGGCAGCAGTTTGCCTCGCAAAAAGAGGACCAGATTGCAATCGAAAAAGCCAAGGCTGCAGCGATGGAAAGAAAGTCCCGTGCAAATAAAAACCCAGATCAAACGGCAGACAGAAGAGCTTCCAATGCTGATAATATGCAAAGACTCAAGGACTACCAAACTCCTGAACAAGCCGAAAGTCCCAAAAAGAGCCCACCGCAGGACCTAGCTTAATTGCTGCTTGATAGGGCAGCTTTTAAGCCGGTATATAAATAAATTGGAAAACTTTTATTCTTAACCAATGTTAAAATAGTTTTTTTTAAAAACTTTTTACAGAAGAGTCAGCCTGTAAAATGTCCGTGTACTACTCGAGGATTACGTAAAGGGGTGGTTTATACGGATAGGAGGGGGAAGATAACGGTTAACTCTAGACTTAAACAGGTTTAGATTGTAGTCTTCGGAGAAACATCCTCTGTGGTGTCGGTTCCACAGAGCAGTAAAGCTGTTCGAGTGAAACTAGCTTCTCGCCGATGGAATACGGAGTTAATGTTGGGGAGGTTTGCTACAGTGCAAGTGGCATGACCGGGTCCTAGACTTCGAAGGATCTGTCTATATTTCTGAGATGAGGTATTGTAACTATTTGCACTCTTTACATTGTTCGGGCTATTGTCCTCAACTTTACTGTCACATTCACGACGTTTCGGCCGTTATACGCTCCGGCCTTCTTCAGGATCTGTCTATATTTCTGAGATGAGGTATTGTAACTATTTGCACTCTTTACATTGTTCGGGCTATTGTCCTCAACTTTACTGTCACATTCACGACGCTTTGGCCGTTATACGCCCCGGCCTTCTTCAGGATCTGTCTATATTTCTGAGATGAGGTATTTTAACTATTTACACTCTTTACATTGTTCGGGCTATTGTCCTCAACTTTACTGTCACATTCACGACGTTTCGGCCGTTATACACCCCGGCCTTCTTCAGGACCTGTCTATATTTCTGAGATGAGGTATTGTAACTATTTACACTCTTTACATTGTTCGGGCTATTGTCCTCAACTTTACTGTCACATTCACGACGTTTCGGCCGTTATACGCCCCGGCCTTCTTCAGGATCTGTCTATATTTCTGAGATGAGGTATTTTAACTATTTGCACCCTTTGCATTGTTCGGGCTATTTTCCTCAACTTTACTGTCACATTCACGACGTTTTGGCCGTTATACGCTCCGGCCTTCTTCAGGATCTGTCTATATTTCTGAGATGAGGTATTGTAACTATTTACGCTCTTTACATTGTTCGGGCTATTGTCCTCTACTTTACTGTCACATTCACGACGTTTCGGCCGTTATACGCTCCGGTCTTCTTCAGGATCTGTCTATATTTCTGAGATGAAGTATTGTAACTATTTACACTCTTTACATTGTTCGGGCTATTGTCCTCAACTTTACTGTCACATTCACGACGTTTTGGCCGTTATACGCTCCGGCCTTCTTCAGGATCTGTCTATATTTCTGAGATGAGGTATTGTAACTATTTACACTCTTTTACATTGTTCGGGCTATTGTCCTCAACTTTACTGTCGTCACATTCACGACGTTTCGGCCGTTATACGCTCCGGCCTTCTTCAGGATCTGTCTATATTTCTGAGATGAGGTATTGTAACTATTTACACTCTTTACATTGTTCGGGCTATTGTCCTCAACTTTACTGTCACATTCACGACGTTTTGGCCGTTATACGCTCCGGCCTTCTTCAGGATCTGTCTATATTTCTGAGATGAGGTATTGTAACTATTTACACTCTTTTACATTGTTCGGGCTATTGTCCTCAACTTTACTGTCACATTCACGATGTTTCGGCCGTTGTACGCTCCGGCCTTCTTCAGGATCTGTCTATATTTCTGAGATGAGGTATTGTAACTATTTACCTCTTTACATTGTTCGGGCTATTGTCCTCAACTTTACTGTCACATTCACGACGTTTCGGCCGTTATACGCTCCGGCCTTCTTCAGGATCTGTCTATATTTCTGAGATGAGGTATTGTAACTATTTACACTCTTTACATTGTTCGGGCTATTGTCCTCAACTTTACTGTCACATTCACGATGTTTCGGCCGTTGTACGCTCCGGCCTTCTTCAGGATCTGTCTATATTTCTGAGATGAGGTATTGTAACTATTTACACTCTTTACATTGTTCGGGCTATTGTCCTCAACTTTACTGTAACATTCACGACGTTTCGGCCGTTATACGCTCCGGCCTTCTTCAGGATCTGTCTATATTTCTGAGATGAGGTATTGTAACTATTTACACTCTTTACATTGTTCGGGCTATTGTCCTCAACTTTACTGTCACATTCACGACGTTTCGGCCGTTATACGCTCCGGCCTTCTTCAGGATCTGTCTATATTTCTGAGATGAGGTATTGTAACTATTTACACTCTTTACATTGTTCGGGCTATTGTCCTCAACTTTACTGTCACATTCACGACGTTTTGGCCGTCATACGCTCCGGCCTTCTTCAGGATCTGTCTATATTTCTAAGATGAGGTATTGTAACTATTTACACTCTTTACATTGTTCAGGCTATTGTCCTCAACTTTACTGTCACATTCACGACGTTTCGGCCGTTATACGCTCCGACCTTCTTCAGGATCTGTCTATATTTCTGAGATGAGGTATTGTAACTATTTACACTCTTTACATTGTTCGGGCTATTGTCCTCAACTTTACTGTCACATTCACGACGTTTCGGCCGTTATACGCTCCGGCCTTCTTCAGGATCTGTCTATATTTCTGAGATGAGGTATTGTAACTATTTACACTCTTTACATTGTTCGGGCTATTGTCCTCAACTTTACTGTCACATTCACGACGTTTTGGCCGTTATACGCTCCGGCCTTCTTCAGGATCTGTCTATATTTCTGAGATGAGGGTATTGTAACTATTTACACTCTTTACATTGTTCAGGCTATTGTCCTCAACTTTACTGTCACATTCACGACGTTTCGGCCGTTATACGCTCCGACCTTCTTCAGGATCTGTCTATATTTCTGAGATGAGGTATTGTAACTATTTACACTCTTTACATTGTTCGGGCTATTGTCCTCAAATTTACTGTCACATTCACGACGTTTCGGCCGTTATACGCTCCGACCTTCTTCAGGATCTGTCTATATTTCTGAGATGAGGTATTATAACTATTTACACTCTTTACATTGTTCGGGCTATTGTCCTCAACTTTACTGTCACATTCACGACGTTTTGGCCGTTATACGCTCCGGCCTTCTTCAGGATCTGTCTATATTTCTGAGATGAGGTATTGTAACTATCTACACTCTTTACATTGTTCAGGCTATTGTCCTCAACTTTACTGTCACATTCACGACGTTTCGGCCGTTATACGCTCCGGCCTTCTTCAGGATCTGTCTATATTTCTGAGATGAGGTATTGTAACTATTTACACTCTTTACATTGTTCAGGCTATTGTCCTCAACTTTACTGTCACATTCACGACGTTTCGGCCGTTATACGCTCCGGCCTTCTTCAGGATCTGTCTATATTTCTGAGATGAGGTATTGTAACTATTTACACTCTTTTACATTGTTCGGGCTATTGTCCTCAACTTTACTGTCACATTCACGACGTTTTGGCCGTTATACGCTCCGGCCTTCTTCAGGATCTGTCTATATTTCTGAGATGAGGTATTGTAACTATTTACACTCTTTACATTGTTCAGGCTATTGTCCTCAACTTTACTGTCACATTCACGACGTTTCGGCCGTTATACGCTCCGACCTTCTTCAGGATCTGTCTATATTTCTGAGATGAGGTATTGTAACTATTTACACTCTTTACATTGTTCGGGCTATTGTCCTCAACATTACTGTCACATTCACGACGTTTCGGCCGTTATACGCTCCGGCCTTCTTCAGGATCTGTCTATATTTCTGAGATGAGGTATTGTAACTATTTACACTCTTTACATTGTTCGGGCTATTGTCCTCAACTTTACTGTCACATTCACGACGTTTCGGCCGTTATACGCTCCGGTCTTCTTCAGGATCTGTCTATATTTCTGAGATGAGGTATTGTAACTATTTGCACTCTTTACATTGTTCGGAATGTTCATCCTCATATTTATTGCCATATTCACGACGTTTCGATCGTCGTACGCTCCGGCTTTTTTCAGCATCTGTCTATATTTCTGACATTAGATATGTTAACTATTTACGCTATTTACATTTTTCAGACTGTTGTCCTCATCTTTACTGTGATATTCACGACGTTTCGGCCATTGTAAACCCCGTCCTTCTTCAGTTGATATACGTTGAAATTTGGAACCGAACACTTTATTTAGTCCTCGGGGGTAGAATATTCTCATTCCTTGTGCCATGCCAAGGACACCTGGTCCAGTTGAGTAATCCAAAAGATTGACTTGACCTAAAGTAGTTGTGAGTTCGATACCTGATCTAAGCAGAGAGAACAAAATAAATAAATAAATAAATTGGTGAGTTGAATTATCAAGGGACATTAACTAAAAATGAGATACCCAAAGGATATCTACCAGCGTAGGCTTTTAAAAGGTCAGATTCGAAATTCCAGCAAATATCACCTGAAGAAAGGCGGAGCGTACAACGGCCGAAACATCGTGTTTTCAGTAAAGATGAGGACAACAGCCCGAACAATGTAAATAATGGATTTTAGTATTTAATTTGAATTTTTACAGTTAATATTACTTTAGGAAGCATTTTTTTCTTGTTTTGTCCAGTTGGCAAGGGCTTGAGTCATATCACGTAGATTGCTGACAAATGCAACCACAATTTCTACCTAGCGGGAGTTAGTACAAATTGAAAAATGCCGTTGACGGCTGCACCTCCACTCACCCCCCCCCACTACCGCCTCCCATTTTTAATTTTTTCTTTTTCACTCCGTGAATTCTTTATTCGGTGTGTTAATGGAATAACGATTTCTGCCGAGCGCGGCTCTGATGCTGACGTGTCTCTTTTCGGCTGCTAAAAACGCAGGAAGTCGCCCGGTAGACGGTCGCCATGTTGATCTAATCAGATTAACACCTTGCTTCTCGGCATGCGTTGGAAATGGCGGCCAAATTATGGAATTGGTGGCAAGAGGCCAGAGGATACTTTGGCGGGAAGCGAGGGACGAAAACCAATCTATCTTTCTTCGATTTCTTCAATCTTCCAGTTTTTTTTTGTTTTTTTTTTGCCTTTTTGTTTTCTTCGGGTTTCTCGCCTTTCGGTTTCAGGTTTAAGTTCATTTTTAATCTACCTATCTAAATTTGTTCATATCTAACAATCTATATATTTATCTATCTATCTATGCATCTGTTTGTTCATATCTATCTATCTATGAAATGCGATTTGTGTATCTGTACGCTTATACCTCTAGATAGATTTGTCAAATTTTCCTTCGTCTCTCCTCGCGTATTCAAATCTTTCATCATTTTTTCATCTATCTATCTATCTATCTATCTATCTATCTATCTATCTATCTATCCCAGTCTGTTCGTTATCTATCTATCTATCTATCTATCTATCTATCTATCTATCTATCTATCTATCTCAGTCTGTTCGTTATCTATCTATCTATCTATCTATCTATCTATCTATCTATCTATCTATCTATCTCAGTCCGTCCTTATCTATCTATCTATCTATCATTCTCATTTTGTTCATTATCTATCTCTCTGTCTATCTATCTATCTATCTATCTATCGCAGTCTCTTCATATCTACTAAGCTTTACTCTACGTTATTACTATTAGTTTATTACTAGTTTCTGGTGATTCTGTGCAGACACACTTGACCATTTCCTATTATTTTACAGTTCTCATTCACTTTGAAAACGTAACAGTTAATAAAACTGAAAATAAATATTTGTTCACAAATGAATTAAATTTGTACAGAGAAGAATATTAGAATAAATGTAAAATATTGTAATTTTATATAAATAAAAAAGAATGTTATATATAATATATATATATATAAGAATTTATATATATCATATATATTATATATATTATATATAAGAGAATGTTATATATATATATATATATATATATATATATATATATATATATATATATATAGTTGATGCGTGTTTCATTAAATAATATAGACAAGTGCTGTCTATTTATTTTATGTAAATTTTTTTCATATCGTCTGATAGTCTTAATAGCATTATCATTAAAAGAAGAAAGAAAATCACAATATTGATATATGTTTTTTTAAATCCTATCTAAACTTTCGGCTTACAAGAGCCATTATTAAAAATGACAATTACATTTCAATATATTGAACAATACACAGACAAAACAATAATGATAGCCTGTTTTTGTTGCATGAAAAATTTCAAAGCAACGACAAACTCGTGTATACGAGACGTGGAAGCGAAAGTCGCACCGCAGCTCATGACGTCACACATGACCACGCGAGAGTGAAAACGAGAAGTATTAAGTATGGGAAGCCATTGGTATAAACCAATGGCTTCTGTTATCAATTATAGACATTTAAGAATATTTGAGGAGATTTCATAGTTTATTTTGTTCAGGTAAGGTTTCAACTGTTTTATGTATATAGCTTCAAGAATTTTTTGTTTATTGTTTTCATGTTTAAGGAAATTAAATTTATATATGTAGTTATAGATTTTATTACTCTGAATTTCTAAAAGTCTTGAGATTTGATTATAGTGGTGAAGTTTTCGTGCAGGAACATCCACACTTTTTGAAGGGCCGAATACAGAGACCTGGTGCACTACGTGCCACAAGGTCCCCAAACGGGTATTAGCACGTAAGTGAAAGTAATGGATACGACTGGAATTCGAACTCGGCTCTGCGATTCCTCAATCCAAGCCGCTGTCCATTCTCTCTCTCTCTCTCTCTCTCTCTCTCTACATATATATATATATATATATATATATATATATATATATATATATATATATATATATATACCGCTTATATATTATATTATATATTATATTATATATTATATATATATATATCTTTTTATGCATTTAAACCCAAGGAAGGCGGGAAACCACTAGCACGCAAGGTTTACAGACAGTTGGGGCGAGAGCAAAGAGGAGTGATAGAGGAAAGGATGAAGAGAAAGATAGGGGATAGATCAGGGCATCTGGAGACGTCGATTGACATTACATTTGAATAGTTGGAGATTATCGCTATCAGGGAAACAGGGAGTTCCACAGGCGAGAGGTGCGAGACATGAAGCTATTGGAGTAGAAGAGACGGCTACATTTAACAGTTTCGACAGTGAAAGGGTGAGAGCGAGATGCCAGCCTAGTTGAACGCTTAAATTCATGAAGTCTGGGAACCAGCGAAAGCAGCCCATCGGAGCAGTTACCATGAAAGTATTTGTGAAAAAAGACAGAGGGAGGCGACGGCACGTCTGTGAGAGAGAGCGACTGCAGACGAGATGCCAGATCAGGGCATATCATATCGGTCTCTGGATCTTATCAAGAACCTTGAGACAAATATAAGGGGTACCAGAACATATATGGCAGCAATACTACTATTACGACTGCTACTAATATATATATATATATATATATATATATATATATATAAGTGAACATAGAAATCAACACTTAGAGGCGACAGTCTGTTTCATGTTATATGCAATCGTCAGGCCACATATGCTGTTATTTTTCTCGGCTATTTATATATATACGGGTTAGTGGTGCATTGTGGGTATTCTATTATGGCGGTTATTTTTTACCTGAAGTCGCTTTGTCTATTTATTTGGGTCAAATTATATTGCTCGTTTTTATTTATTTATTTATTTATTTATTTTTTTGTTTCTTATTTTATTTATTTATTTATTAACGTAGTAAAAATTTGTTTATATCACGTATTTAACAGTTTTGTTTTGGTTTGAGAATTTAATTAAAGCTATTTGTTCAATTTTGGGGTTGGTTGTTGTAGTTCATTCTAACTATTATTTTTTGGCGGGAACAGTTTTTTAATTTGGGATTGGTTGGATGAATTTAGGTCAATTTATTTGTATATTTTCTCTTTTTGGTTTTCGGTTTTTAAGAAACATAGTATTTATTTATTTTTATTTTATTTTATTTTTATTAGTGTATTTGTTTGTTTTTATTTTATTGTTTCCGTTTTTCATTTTTTAGGTTACGTAGTAAAAATTATTTTCATGCCTGCATTTTGAGATGAGCTCGGATCTTTTATTTAATAATTTATTTTGGTCGGGGAAAGTAATGATAGCTATTTTTCCTCCAAGCAAAGTTTGCAAGTTTTTGATTGGTTGTTGTAGGCTGATGACTTTTTCCTTATCTTCCAAGATATTTTTGGTGTGATGTGCGTTTTGTTTTTTTTATTTCCCAGATATACTTAGAAAGCATAGTACTGTTCGCATATTTACTATTTGTGAACGATGTTTTGTGTGTATAATTTCTTTGCTTCCAGGGTCCTTCAGTTACTCCTATGTATACTTTTTCTTCATTATCTGGTGATTTTATCGTGGCTTGGTATATTACGTTGTTTTGTAAACAATTTCCGTTTAAGGGACATTCGTTCTTTATTCTGCAGTTGCACGTGGGTTTAATTTGTTCGTGTGGTTTGTTGATAATTTTCCTATTGTGCTTTTTTATTATTTGTGCTATGCTCTCGGTGCAGCTGTAGCTGATTTTTACTGTGTTTTTGTTGAATATCTTGTGTAAGGTGCTTGATTCTGGGAAGTGTTTGTGTAAGAGTTGGAAGAATATTTTTCCTATGTTTGTTTTTACGTTCTTGCTGTACGGTGGGTTGAACCATATGATATTTCTTCTCTTGTTGGTCTTTTTTGTATTCTGTGGTGAGTATGTGAGTATTGCTGGGAATCCGCTATCTTTTAGGGCCGTTTCATAGTCTTTCTTAGCTTTGTTAAATAGGGGTTCATTGGAGGAATTGTCGGAGAGCCTGCGGTTAATCGATTAACCGCAGGCTCTCCGATATGTGGCCTGACGATTATATATAGCATGAAACAGACTGTCGCCTCTAAGTGTTGACTTCTATGTTCACTTTTATATTTACACACGCTCTATCTCTGATATTGAGCACTTTATCCCATAAATATAGCACACCTTAAGACTATATTTCTTTTTATATATATATATATATATATATATATATATATACGAATGTAGAAAAACATATGTGTTATATATATTATATATATAAGAGAAATTTATATATATATATATATATATTATACGTTATACTTATTATATATAAGTGACAGCTATATATATATATATATATATATATATATATATATATATATATATATATATATTATTACTCTGAATCTCTAAAAATCTTGACGATCATAGATTGGCAGATGGACTTTCTTCCAATCTAACACTAACTTCCCAGTGATGGAAACAACAATGCCTCAAAATCGAAATTGGTTACATTCCATCACCGCCGATCAGGTCCTAAACTACCGCCAGTAACGATAAACGGATGTCTCTTGGGGGCGGACCCGTGCCTTGAGAGAATATTGGGCCTGAAACCCACACCCGACCTCAAGTGGAACGAGTATATTCAATTCATCGCTAAAGATGTAGGTAAAATGATCGTCTTTCTGTACCACTCCAGTAACTACCTGACTCATACCTTTATAAGAGTCATATCAGGCCCTGAAAATGGTGTACCTTTGTCAAGATTGGGGCGAGAGTTGGCCAGTCTTGATAAATTTCAAAAGCGTCTCCGAGTCCTTGTTGGAGAAGAAGTATTTTCTCACCTACCAGCTTTTCTCTCACAGGTGAGATGTGGTGAGCTTCTCGCTACTCTATCACTATTTCTCTGGAAAGTGCTTGATTAAACTACATTCCTTGGTTCCAACAGGTTTAACCTTCACGGCTAGGACCCGCCATGACACTTGACATTGTAACAAACAACCCACATTCCGGCCATCTTCCATTGGTTGAGAAGTAAGTTCCACTCGACCAGCTTTTTCCCGCGAACCATTGCTCTGTGGAACAGACTCCCAAGGAGATGTCTTCCCCCGATCGCTACGATCATAACCTGTTCAAGTCTTGAGTTAACCGTTATCTTCCTCTCTTATCCGTATAAAGTGTCCCTCTTACTCTGAGGAGGCACTGTGTCTTGAGAGAATACCGGCACTCAAACTCCCATTCTACCTCAAGTAGATTTCATTTACGATCCATCGCTGGAGATGCAGGTAAAATGATCGGCTCCCTGTACCACTCCAGTAAGTACCTGACTCCTCATGTTACCCTTTACCTTTATAAGAGCCAGATCAGGCCCTGAAAATGGAGTACTGTTGCCACATTTGATCAGGAGCTGCCCAGACCTCACTTTCCAGTTTTGATAGCGTTCATAAACATCTACAAGTCCTTGTTGGAGAAGACATTCTCCACATTCCAACCTCCTCTCTCTCTCTCACAGGCAAGGTGTGGCGAGTCTGTCATTTCTCTATTGCTACAACCATGGTAAATACTCGGAAAAACTGCATCTTCTGATTCCACCAGGTCTGACCTTCACAGCTAGGACCCGCCAGACCCCTTACATAGTAGCAAACCACCCACATTCCCTCCGTATTCCATCGGCAAGAAGTAAGTTCCACTCGAGATCCCGTGCTCAATGGAACAGATGCCCAAGAGGAGGTTTCCTCAATCACAACAATCTTAACCTGTTCAAAGGTTTGCTTCCCATGCTATGAGCATGGGAAGCAAACCTTTGAATCAGTGAAAGTTTTTTCTCTATTATAAAATCCTTCCAAATATGTAGATCCCTGAAGCTAGTTATTAACGACCCGCCCTGCAAGGCCCTGGTGTTCACTTCTCGGACTCACACACAACCCCAAGTGGAACTACTCTATACAATTCATCGCTAAAGATGTATATAAAAAGAATCGGCTCTCTGTACCACTCCAGTAAGTATCTGACTCCTCATGCTACCCTCTCCTTATATAAGAGCCAGATCAGGTCGAAAATGGAGTAATGTTGCCACATTTGGTAAGGAGCTGCCAAGGCCTCACTTTCCAGTTCCAGTTCGTAAAATATCTTCAAGTCCTTTTGGGTGACAAATTATTTTCCACATTCCAAACTCTCCCTCACAGGCAGGATGTAGCGAGCTTCTCACACTCTATCGCTACTATCATTGAAAGTGCTCGGACGAACTGCAGCTCCTGGTTCCACCACGTCTGACCTTCACGGCTAGGACCCACCATGCCACTTACATAGTAGCAAACCATCCACATTCCCCCCGTATTCCATCGGTGAGAAGTAAGTTGCACAGAAAATCAAAGAACAAAACCAAAAAAACATTTATAGAAGTTTGGAGAACCTTTTAGAACTTTTGAGGCAATGTTTTTGATGCCAAAGCATGTCGATGAAGAAAACAATGGGTACCTTGCAAGTACGGAATCTTTTGTTTCTTCAATGCAAAAAATCCTGATTTATTTCTTAGCATAGCAGCGACATCGCAGGTAGACACAGAACCAACAATTTGGTTATCTAAATCATATTTTGAAAAGAAGTCCTTTACACGCTGGAAGATATCTTTTACTTTTGTGGTTGTTTTCAGATCATCCTAGAACAGGAAATCTTCCATTATGACACCATCATGCACATACCTCGCAAATGCCATGAGGTGATTGCATTTTGAAACATCAGCAATCTAGCCTCTAGACTTATTACATTCTATCATCGCAGATCAGATCCCGATCTATCTACAGTCATTATGAACAGATGTCCTCTCGTCTCTTGAGAAAATTTTGGACCTCAAACTCACACCTGACCTCAAGTGGAACACGTACATACGATCCATTGCTAAAGATACAGCTAAAATGATCAGCCACCCCCCTGTACCGCTCCAGTAAGTACCTGACTCCTCATGCTATCATCCACCTTTCTTTTTATGTGCCGTGTCCTTTCAGGACGTACACGACCATGGCTCTCCACTTCTTCTCCCTTATAGCTCTCAGTAAGTTTCGTCTGTCCGCAAACTCCCTTAGACCACGTTCTGTCATCCACTTGCTTAAGCCCGCTAGGTATGTAATGCGTTGGTTTCCCTTGTCTCTCTTTCTCTCTATTCGACTTAAAAGTATCAGATTCTCCAGGCCGTCCTTTCTCATTACGTGTCCCAGAAATATCAGCTGCCTCCTCCTGATGTTAAGTATAAGCTTCCTCCTTGTTTGCATCATCTCCAAGACCTCATTGTTGCTCACACGCTCGGTCCACTAAATCCTCAGCATCCTACTGTAGAACCATACAGCCGTTGCCTCGGGTCTCTTCTTCATCTTTGAGGAGACCGTCTAACATTTGCTGCCGTAAAGGAGGACAGATATCATGTAGCAGTTTAGTCCTCTTTTCTTTGTTACCAAAGAGATCCCCCTGTCTCGTAGTACCCAGCCTAGCTTTTGGAATGCGTCTTTGGACATCCGTCTTCGGATCTCAGAGTCGCACTTACCGTCCTCTGTCAGAACATTTCACAGATATTTCAATTTTCGCACCTGCTTCATTTTAGTGTCCCCGTCCTGTAAATCGCATTTCGGCATCATTTTTTTGATGATGACCATGCATTCTTCATTCCGAGCCGCTATCCACTACTCCACCGTGCCTCATATATATATATATATATATATATATATATATATATATATATATATATATATATTTATATTTGTCTGTGAACACTTGCTTATACATTTATATATATATATATATATATATGTTAGGGCCAGAAATAAAGACACAATAGAGGAATTGAGTTAAACAAATATATTAACAGAAACAGTAATACAAACATTTCTTTGTTACCAACGACCCCCCCCCTGTCTCGTAGCTTTTGGAATGTGCCCTTGGCCATCCCAATACTTATTCGGATCTCAGCGTCGCACTTACCGTCCTCTGTCAGAACATTTTACAGATATTTAAATTTTCGCACCTGCTTCATTTTAGTTTTCCTTACCTGTAAATTGAATTTCGGCCTCATCATTTTACTGATGACAATGCATTCTGTTTTCTTGTAGTTTATGCTTAGTCCTTTTTTCTCGCTCTCTGTCGCTACCTTTTGTAGGAGGTTTTGTAGTTTCCTTTCCGTGTCTGCTATCAGTACTATGTCATCTGCCTATCTTATGTTGGTAAGATTGTGGCCGCCAATTTATAAGAGCCAAATCAGGGCGAAAATGGTGTACTCTTGCCGTATTTGGGAGTGAGCTGCCTGATTTTCATAATGACGGTCGTCTTTGAGTATAGAATCCAGAGGTTAGCAGTGAATATTTTGATAAAAGTATCAGAGTGTGACAATGTGTCGCCCCCGTATTCCGGGATGAAAAGGATGGTGTTTCTGACGCTGATGGCCACGGCTCGAATGGTGATTTGGACGACGCGGAAGGAGGAAGTCTTGCGAGGCAATCGTCATTCTCATTCGGATCTAATCCGATTCTTTGAGCATCAGCTCAAGATGAAAATTAGAACTGATAGAAAACGATTGCATTCGACAGTCTTTAGCGAAAGGTGGGTAAAAGAAGCGAGCTTGGTTCGTGTGAACGGACTAACCTTGATTTTCTTTTCTAGGTCAACCTATAGCACATCGGGGTGGTTTCCTGTGGAACCCTCCCCTTGGTTAGGTTAGACAAGCTTCAGTGTACCTAGTTAATGTGAGTAAGTGTTGTTCCTGGCCTGTTTCCCGGCTGCTCTTTGGTTATGATCCAAGTTGAGATTCCCAACCTCCCCAGTTTGTTTTGTCTCCTTTTTTATCTCGACTGGGTCAGCGTTATATTTTCCCATGCCCGTATAATATTTTATCCCTTTTTCTTAGCGAGAGCGCCTCTTGATTTTGTCCTATGAGCAGAATACAGCGGCCTCTTTATTTTGAGGGTTGGACGGGTCTTACTAACATCAATTATGTTTAGTTTATATTTTGTGTTAATTTTTAGTTTATTATTGGGTTCATCTCCCCTCCTCTCTCATTTTATCATCATTAGAATTTTATGTATATTGTTTATTCATCATCAAATTTTTATGGTGTGGTCCCCCTAGTGAGAATGTGGTATTATGGTGTATGGAGGATTGATTTGTGATGGACGAGTTCTTGTGGTGAATGGATAATTGTAATGTATGAATGGGTCGTGAATCAGATTAGCTAGGTATAGGATAGTTAGTGTGGACCAGCCTCTACCCCTCCCACTTTTAGGCCTTGTGCCAAAATTTGTACATTTGTATGAATAAATATACTAGTACATAATGTATCCAAAAATTGTAACACTGCCCAGTCCACACTTTCCAGTCTTGAAAGAGCTCAAAAGCGTCTCCGAGTCTTTATGGGTAACGAAGTGCTTACCACCATCCAACCTCTCTCCCATAAGAGGGATGTAGCGAGCCACTCGCTGCTCTGACGCCACTTCCATGAAAAGTGCTCGGACGAACTACATTCCATGGTTACGCCAAGTCTAACTTTCACGGCTAGGAATCGCCATGCCACGTATTGTAACAAACCACACACACCTCCGTGTATTCCATCGGTAAAACGTAAGTTTCACTAGAGCAGCTTCTTCCCACGAACTGCTGTTCCAGTCGCTTCATATCTATCTATCTATCTATCTATCTATCTATCTCCTCCGTCTTTCCCCCCTCTCTCTCTGTATATATATATATATATATATATATATATATGCGTATATATATATATATATATATATATATATATATATATATATATATATATATAAACTTGTCTGTTTGTACCGAAGTCTGTTCGTATCTATGTCTTATTGTATGGAAATCAATTTCTATCTATCTATCTATCTATCTATCTATCACATATTTGCCTATCTATCTATCTATCTATCTATCTATCTATCTATCTATCACATGATTGCCTATCTATCTACCTAGCAACCTATCTATCTATCTATCTATCTATCTATCTATCTATCTATCTATCTATCACATATTTGCCTATCTATCTATCTAGCAATCTATCTATCTATCTATCTATCTATCTATCTATCTATCTATCTATCTATCTATCACATGATTGCCTATCTATCTACCTACCAACCTATCTATCTATCTATCTAATCAGTTGTTATTTCACCCGTTTTCAACTGGCCCTACCCTTACCGCCCGGAAATTTGGCCAGAGGATGTCTTCCGGCCAGCGACGCATTCAAATTGACCTTCACCACTCCCAAACCGGTCCGTCCTGACAAACCGATCGACCCCACTTTGATCCGCGGCCATTAGGGATAAGGCCTTGTTGGTCATCCGAAGATCAAACGATCTCGGCCGCTTTTATTCGTTCAGGTAGGAATGATTATTTTTATGTCTTGAAAGTAATGGCAAGCGAGTCAAAATACTGCATTGGATCGAGAGAAAAAAGAGAGAAGAATAGAGATAGACTAAGACAACAAAGAAGAAAGATTAAATGACTGAAGAAAGAAAGGGAATGAGAAGTAGAGAGAGGGGGAGAGACGAATGTGAAAAGAAAAAGGAGAAAGTGGATAATAGTAAGGGTGAAGCAAGGAGACAGAAAAGCAGAAAACGGAAAAAAAAAGATATAAACCGACTGAGATAGATAGATAGATAGATAGATAGATAGATAGATAAAGAGAGAAAGAGCGGGGATAGATAGATAGATAGATAGATAGATAGATAGATAGAGAGAGAAAGAGCGGGTATAGATAGATAGATAGATAGATAGATAGATAGATAGATAGATAAAGATAGAAAGAGCGGGGATAGATAGATAGATAGATAGCTATGGACAGATTTAGATAGATAGATATGAATGAATTTAGATAGATATGAAAAGACTGCGATTGATAGAGAAGAAAAGACTGAGATAGGTAGATAGATAAGAACAGACTGATATATATATATATATATATATATATATATATATATATATATACAGATAGAGAGAGAGAGAGGACAGAGAGAAAAAGAGAGGACGGAACGGGGTAAAGAGGAAGAGAGATATGAATGTGAAAAAAGGAGAAAATGAGGCAAAGAATAATATGTGTGAGGAAGGTAACAGAAAAGCTCGATATATACCGATTGAAATAGATAGATAGATAGATAGATAGATAAGAAATGAACAAACTGAGATAGATAGATAGATAGATAGATAAAGAAATGAACAGACTGAGATAGATAGATAGATAGATAGATAGATAGATAGATAGATAGATAGATAAGAAATGAACAGACTGAGATAGTGTTGTGGTAGGATCCACCTAATTTGCATAGTGGAGTACCGACCATATAAATATGGTTGGTACCGGGAAGAGAGGGAGGAATCAAGAGATTTAACCAGAGACTCTGCCCGATTGCGACTCAGTCAACACATTCTCCAGGAACGGTCTTACCAGGAATATACAAAAGACTATATGTAAATATTGTGTACACTTTCTTGTTTCAATACATTTTGTTCTAAGTACATTTTGTGTTGCATTATTATTCCATGCATTAGTCAAGTTTCAACAGATAGATAGATAGATAGATAGATAGATAGATAGATAGATAGAAACAGTGTGAAATAGATAGATATGAACAAACTTAGATAGATAGATAGATAGATAGATAGATAGATATGAACAGACTGAGATAGATAGATATAAACAAAATATAAACAGACTGAGATAGATAGATAGATAGAGAGAGAGAGAGAGAGAGAGAGAGAGACATGAATAGATTTAAATAGATATGAACAAATTTAGATAGATAGATAGATAGATATGAACAGAGATAGATAGATAGATAGATAGATAGATAGATAGATATGGACAAATTCAGATAGCTAGCTAGATATCTAGCTAACTAGCTAGCTAGATAGATGATAGATATGAACAGAATGAGATAGATAGATATAAACAAAATATAAACAGACTGAGATAGATAGTGAGAGAGAGAGAGAGAGAGAGAGAGAGAGAGATGACGTAGTAGGAGGGAGAAGTAATGAGATAGAGATATAGGAATTTATCAAGAAAAAGATTTGAATATTACATCCCTGAGATGGTCACCACCACGAAAAGAACATGCATAATCTCATTCTCTCATTTCAAACACAGTTGGCATTGCCTGTCTCACGGAAGTTTGTTAAACCTGCAGGATCACCTTTCGGGATAGTTCCTGTCCTTTTCCAAAATGCTGTCAGAATTTCCTTTGGGCCGAAACGGTGGATCTTCGGCTGGTGAAGTATTCTTTCATTACGTATGCAATTTCTTTTGGAGGTCACGACCATTATGAGGGTTCACGATCAACAAGAGATATCAGATACCTGTAGGAAATAGCAACATATCTTAGATAAGATGTTCAACTCTTTTTATATCAATTATGTAATAAATATTGCAAAACCGAACGGCGAGAAGCAATGGATGACGGGAGCTGTTTCTTGGTTTAAGCGGAAGCTTCTAGTGTTGGCGGTGAATTTAGCCATCAACGCCATCATCGTAAAGGAAGCGATCAGCAAAGTAGAAAATAAATTCTTGGTACGAAATAAAGCCTCCACCGCTGCTGACGAGGACGAATAAATATATCTGATAATCTATGTCATTTCTATAATCCAAGTTACTTGCTGTGTTCCATTATTATGGAACATCTTGTATTTCGTAAAGCTTTCTCGTCTGTACTTACCCACTTTCAATTTCAGCTGATCAAGCCTAATTTTCTTAACTTGGCCTCATCAAACTTGCCTTTTTTTAAAATTAATAATGAAAAAAAAAACAACAACAAAAAAAACAAAGAATTATTTTTACAATTCAATATATGATAAAGCTTTAAATAACACACAAAATATTTACAAGCTGTAAAAAAATAAAAATAAAAAATAAATCAACTCGTCAAGATTCTCCACAGGTTTTCAAGCCAGTTAGACAAATAATCCAGCCACTTCATCAAATAAGTCTCTTTGAAAGCCTATTTTTTAAAAACTAAGTATTCAACTAATGCAAGGCCTAAGAGCCATTCAGGATATATGATTGCTAAACAAGGTTGTTGTATGTATGAAAGAGGAGGAGGAGGTAAGTGAAAATCATGAAGATATGCAGGATAGATAATGATTGATCTTAGAACTGAAGAGGCTAGGCTTGTAGTGGCAAGTTCATAATTTGCCTTTATGGGACACAGTTCATATATCTGGCACTCTGTCATTTTTATAATCAAAGATACTTGCCGTGTTCCGTTATTATGGGACATCTTGTATTTCGTAAAGCTTCCCCCTCCCCGTAGTTACCCACTTTCAATTTCAGCTAACCCATCGCCTGCAACAAGGAAACAACAGGGGAAAAAAAAACTGGCTCGTAACATTCAGTACCCCCAAAACTAAGTACCTCCAGGAAATTGCTAACAAAATCAGCATACCGTGATGAAAACATGTTCCAAATGTAATGAAAACAGTTTTATCATTAATATCTTTTTTTTTTTTTTTTATTATTAAGAGGAAGGATCAACGTAGTTTTCAATATTTAATTAAATTTTTCATTCATTTTTAGAACATTAGAAATTTTGATTAAAAATTAAACGAAATTTTCTAATTAAATGTAAATGTTTCACAAATATATTTTGATTAAAGTATCAGGATTTTGTATTTTTTTTTCCAACCCTTTTGTATCTGATCTTAAGATTTTTCACCGGGGGGTGTAGCTAAACTGTCAAGTTGGATACAACCGTTTTCTCAAATCAATGATTGAAAAGTGGCTTTGACTGAGTCTGTGACTCTTGTTTTTACAGTAAAGTTCACCCTCTACAAAGCCCGAGGGCCACTCCAGGTAGAGGGCTAAATGAAGGCGTAGTTTATACGCTAGGAAGGGAAGATAACGGTTAACTCTATACTTGAACAGAGAGCGAAGATCATCTTGAATAAGTTGGAAAATGATCCTAGAATTATATATATATATATATATATATATATATATATATATATATATATATATATATATATATCACGATACTTCTGTGGCTTCCTTTGTAAATCACTAGCGGGTCTTAAATGCCACTTAAGATTATCGCACAAAATTTC
The DNA here is from genome assembly GCA_903632075.3 of Acanthosepion pharaonis. Taxonomy (NCBI): domain Eukaryota; kingdom Metazoa; phylum Mollusca; class Cephalopoda; order Sepiida; family Sepiidae; genus Acanthosepion; species Acanthosepion pharaonis. The sequence continues at coordinate 2,040,335 of CAHIKZ030005241.1, read as the reverse complement.
AGAACTGAATCAACTAAGCTGTCAGATCCTCATACGTCGGAACCGATGGGAGAGTCCATTATATATATATATATATTTGAAATTTATTTCAATACTACATGAGCTTCCGATACTTAGCTATGATTAATTAATGGTGAACATGTTATTTCGTTTATGATCGATTTCATCACGATACTTCTGTTAAACTTGGAGAGTAATTATATATTTTTATTGCTCAAAGTAGAGAACAATAGTGTTATAAAAACCTCGGAGAATTCCAGTAATATATCTTTAATCACTTCTAATATACAACGGTTCAAATCTTAATCTAACAAATGGACAATTTTGAAGTTACAGGATTTGATTAAGGTAACAGTATTTGATATTTTCTATATCAATTATGTAATAAATATATTTGGTACTCTATGCCATTTCTATAATCTAAGATATCCGCATTTAAAATGGGTTACATCATTACGAGACAACCTATATAATCTTAACCTATTCAAGGCTAGGGTTAATCGTTATCTCCCTCGCCCATACACACAAATGGCCTCCTAACGTACCTCTCTACCCCGAGTGGCTCCCGGACCTTGTAAAGGGCGACTGTAAAAAAAAAAAGATGTTTTCAACAGCAGCAGCAGCAGAAGTAATCAAAACATGAGCAGCATCAGCAGCCAAAAGATGACAGCTAGCAGCAGAAGCATTTGCAGCCTAATCAACAGTCAGGTTAGATTTAACGCTCCAAAACTTAGACTAAGTTTTAGAGCGTTGAATCTAACCTGGCAGATGTTCCTGAAGTGGGTTCCGAGGAACCCAGAGGTTCCGCAAAGGGGTGTCTGAGGTTTCATGACAAAAGTTCAGAGTAAGAAATGTTTGACATAAAACATTATCAACGTTGGTAAAAAAATAGTTGCCAACATATTTAGATTGTTTTGTAATGTACTGATGTATCTTGTAATACTTTTCTATATCGTTTACCAGTGAATGGTAATTGTATCAAACTACCGTTGAATTAAAAAGTAGTCATTGATTGTGATATCATCTGTTTTCTATGACAACACATACATCTGAAAGCTCATTTTCTCGCCATATTGAAAAAAAAAAAAAAAGCTCTGGCTGTTACTTGACTCTTGTTGGCGTAACTTTCGCGTGTATACATTCCGGTTAAAAACATAACACCAAACTACTTATGTGAAAGTGGATTTTCCTATGACACTGCCATAAAATCTCAATATCGAAGCAGGCTTAATCCTGCTGCTGAATTGAGAGTCAAAACTCTCAAGTATAAAGCCAAACCTGTCTATATTTCTGAGATGAGGTATTATGTACACTATTTACATTGTTCGGACTATTGTCCTCATCTTTGTCGCCATATTCATTACAACGTTTCGGCACTTCAGTATCTGTCTATATTTCGTAGATGGGGTATTATGTACACTATTTACATGTACATTATTTCGCTCACTGGGGTAGACTGTTCTAGTTCCACGTGTCATATATTAATGGATGTCAGTTTTCAGTTATCTCCTGTTTAATTTTAGTTAAATAAGTTAAAAAAAGTAAAAGAGAATGATAAAAGTATCGTTAGTAACGCTATACTCGTTGCGTAAAACGTGTACAGCCAGAAATAACCGAACAAGAAATGAGCTAATCATCTTCGTAACGTAAACAACAGAAAAGATGCATATTCGCCATGTTTGTATTTTATAATATGATACTAATGTGTGGATATTACATGCATTATTATTGGATACAGTTAAGTAAAACATCAGTTTTATCAAAATCATGTTTATTTTAAATACAGCTGTACATTTTGACTACAGTAAATGGATATATAGTTTGGTCAATGGCATAGTCAGGGCAGCAGTACATATGGTAATTTTATATCTCGTGTATGATGCTACCCTCTTAAAATTATCTTCAAAATTAGATCTTCAAAAGTCGCATGATACGCGAGCATATATGGTACATACGTAGAATGAGTTGCAAAAAATACATAAAAAAGGCGTTTACTTGTATTTTATTATAATTATCTCCCCTTAAATAAATTAGCTGTCGATAAATGTCTCAAAACATAAAAAAACATCTACCACTGTGTTAAAAATATTTTTCTATAACATTTTAAACTAAAAGTATCGTATATGTTCACATATAATGCAACCTTTGAAGACCTAATTTTGAAGCTAATTTGACTACAGTAAATAGATATGTAGTTTCGTCAACGGCGTAGCCAGGACCAGCAGTACATACGCTAATTTTATATCTAGTGTATGATGCGACCCTCTTAAAATTAGCTTCAAAATTAGCTCTTCAAATGTCGTATGATATGTGAGCATGTATGTTACGTACATGAAATGGTCTGCAAAAATTACATAAAATAGGCATTTACTTGTATTTTATTAGGATTATCTCCCCTTAAATAAATTTTCTAAACACCAGGCTGTCGATAAAGGTGTCAAAACAAAAACAAAAAAAAAACACATACCACTTTTAAAAAAATATATTTTTCTACAATATTTTAAACAAGAAGTATTGTATATACACACGTATCACGCAAGATTTGAAGACCTAATTTTGAAGTTAAATTTGTCTACAGCAAATGAATATTTAGTTTAGTCAATGGAATAGTCAGAGCCAGCAGTACATACACTGATTTTATATCTCATGTATGATGTGACCCTCTTAAAATTAGCTTCAAAGTTGAGTTTTCAAAAGTCTCATGATACGCGAATATATACGGTAACACCTTATTCAAGAAATTCAGGCAGAAAGTAAAATTTATATTGCAAACTTATTCTTGGTTTTTCCTTGGAGTTTTTAGAACTTTCTATGGGCGTAATTTTCCTTGAATCGTCGCTAAAATTTGTCATTTTTACCTTTGAACCCGGCATAAACCACACACACTGAATTTTCTTCAGGCTTTGATGAACATACGCAAAGGATCGCATGCAAAGACAGAAACCGTTCAGAGGAATTTATGTAAGAATTGGACAGGGTAGGAAACCTGAAAGGCCAACTGAATTGCCATCGCCTTCTTGGAGATATTTCCAAAGGGAATTGTATTTACCAGGCCGCAGAAATAAACTTGAGATTCAAATCAATTCCAGAAAAGTCCGGTGCGTTCTCAGTGAACTGGAATACCTTGAAGGAACTCTCGTCTGCTTTAAGCAATTTTCTCAAGAAAAGGCGCGGCCACACAAAAGGAACAATGGAGGCAGGTGGTATTCTTTGAAGAGAAGTTCAATTTAGATGGTCCCGATGGAGGGTAGTTCTGAAAAGAGGAACTGCTTAGCCTCTTGCTTAAGATAGGATTAAATTCCCTTTGAAATCTTGTAAAATATTGTGTCCTTAATGTCAAATAAGTGTAGTCGGATAATCGTAATTATTGATTATTATACATATTTTAGAGAGAGAGAGAGAGAAAGAGAAAGGGAGAGAGAGAAAGGAAGAGAGAGAGAGAGAAAGAGAGAGAAAGAGAACGGGAGAGACTGAGAGAGAGAGTGACAAATTGAGAGATAGACAAGCAGAGACAGAGACACAGCGATAAAGAGAGTATAAAAGAAAGATATAAAACAATTATCTTTTTTCTCTCTTTCCTTGTTTCTTTCATTCATTCATTCTTTCTTTCTTTCTTTCTCTGCACACAAACGCAAAGACACACATATACACACACATATCTATTATATTGATCATTATTTTTTTTTTTACTCTCACTAATCTATTCTGGCATAGGACGGAAAGTGCGACACTGAAAACTGAAGGCTTATTGGGATAGCGAAAAGATGCTAACCAAAATCTAAGTAAAGTATTAATAAACAGAAATTCATTAGAAACAAAGAATATATTACTGAACTGTTATGTAATATCAGTTCTCTTATATGGCAATGAATGCTGGACAATCTCCTCACAGATGAAGAACAGGCTTGAAACAACAGAAAAACAATTTTAAACATATGGGATTTAGTGGTGTACCCAATAAGAACCGAATTAAACAATAATGATCTGCAATATTAGGTTGTTTGCCATTAAGTAACAGTGAGGCAACTCCGGCTCGTGAATTGTGAAAACAAAATAAATTAGGAAAAAGTAAGCAAAATGAAAGAATAAAGAATTAAGGAATAAAAGAATACAGAATGAAAATGCGAAATAATAAAAAATAACAGACAAATATGAATGAAAGGGGAAAAAATAAAAACGTAATAGAAAAAAGAATAAAGAACTAAAGAATAAATAAAGAAATGATAGAAGAATAATGAATGAAATAGAGAAAGAATGAAGGTATAAGGGAATAAATAACGAATTAATGAGAATATCAAACGAAATAGAGAAAGAATAAAGAATAAAAGAATAAGAGAATAAATAAAGAAATAATGAGAGAATAACGAACGAAATCGAGAAAGAATAAAGAATAAAAGAATTATAAACGACAGGAGAAAAAGAAAAACTAGAAACATTAAACAGAAACAGTGAACCAACAAATGGCTTGCTTCTCTGTCGATAGCTAACGAAGGAAAGAGAAGCAGACGACACCGAAGAGACATGAAGGAAGTAATGGAAAGGAATGACACAAAAATCCGCTCCTTTGATGTGGCCTGTGTTGGTCCTTCGGGCTGGCAAATTGCAAATTTAGAAGGTAGAAGCAAGTCTGTTTGCGTTTGAGTGGGCCGGGACTGGGCACGGATGGGTTTGGAAGAATTTTCTGACGTTGGGAGGAAATGGTTTGGAAGGAGTCTTCTTGTTAATTTAGCCTCAGAACTCAAATGAGATTTGGTTGCGCGCCAAGTTTGGCCATCAGTGATCTTGCTCTCGCGAGAACGGCAAATGGGATTGAACAACAAAACGAGAACTCGATCATTTGTCTTTTCGTTCAATCATTTTTTGAGACCATTTTTTTTGTTCTTTTTTTATTTTTATTTATAGCTGGGCGCGTTGAATATTCACACTAGTCATATATATGGGGGCCTTCACTATTGATTAAGTGGCAGCAAATAACTCCAGGACTCTTGTCGTGTCCATTAAAATATTTAATACAATATTTAATTATGATTTAGGTCAAGTGTCGGCAAGCTACGGCCGGCGGGCCGGATCTGGCCCGCGAAGGCATTCTGACCGGCCCCCGAGCCTGATTACCAATGACTCTATTTTTAACATGAGAGACAAGGTTTTCGAATTAGACTATCTGCCAGTTATCTTTCATGAGACTTATTTTACCAAGTTGCATTGACTACGTTTAATGTCAAATAATGGATACATATTTTTATGAACCTTGGCTACATTAAAAGATAACAGAAGCGAAAGGAACGATAAAGTGAAAGAGGCCAGGGAGGGACTGACATGTGAGGTAGCAGAAATCTAAAGACAGTTAAACATACGCGCATTATACATACATGCCTCATGAATATGTGGATGATACCGCATGTGTACGTACGTAAGTGTATATGTTTGCAACTATTTGTACTCGTATGTATGGGGATATGTGCTTCGTTTTTGTTTGATGTGTGTGTGTGTGTGTGTGGTTCGTTTGTGGAACAATTTTCAATAAAAGTTTCAAACCTACACGTCATAATTTCATCCATTTCACTTCGGTTGATTTTTTTTCACTTTGATGTATTTTGATGTTCCTTGAGGAAAAGTAATTTTTGTTAGGTGTTTTTTGTAATTTTAGATTTTCGTTTGTTTTTCTGATTTTTCTTATTTTCATTATGGTTTTAAATATTTAGGTTGACAGGGGTCTGCATATGTAATTTTCCTTAATTTTTCATTAATGGCCTTCGTCCGGCCCGCGACCCGTCATTATCACACGATCCGGCCCGCGGGGTCGAATAAGTTGCCGACCCCTGATTTAGGTAGATACTGCCAAAATATCACGAGGATGTAGTAGAAGGCATATCATGTGGATTTTTAGGGCCAATTTACGAAGAAATAAATAATATAATTCTGGAGAGAATTTTCTTACAAAAAAAAGTGTATAAAACTGACAAAATCCGAGCCCCAAACATGAGACGCAAAGGTGTCACTAAGGTCCACAACACTCTAGTTTCAAGACCCCAGTTACGTCCACACTACATAATGCCGCTTCTTCATTGTTGGTGTTCCCAGGTCCATCCTGACCGAGGGTGGTAGCACCTGTTAGGGTCCAAACAATGGGCAAATAGGTAACCCCCAAACTAGAGTCAAAATACTATGAAAGTGTAAAAATAGGAATACAAGCAATAAATTGCTTGAGGAAATAATACCAGGAAGAAAAATATTACCAGCAATAGAAATCTTGTCGGCATTAAATGACCCATTGAGGTGTTGATATGTCGTAAAACAAAATAAACCCAAACCCTGATCTACAAACTAATTTCTTACAAAGAATACATATTTTGTTCATATGTATCTTCTAAAAATCTTGTCGGCATTAAATAACCCTATGGGGTTGATAAGCCGTTAAACAAAATTTAAACTGATTTCAAAACCCCTGATCAACAAACTGAATTATTACAAAGAATATATATTCTGTTCATACAAACTGATTTCTTCTAAAAATACTGTTGCCACTAAATAACCCTATGGGTTTGATAAACCGTAAAACAAAATTAAACCAAAACCCTGATCAACAAACTGAATTCTTACAAAGAATACATATTCTGTTCATACAAGCGTCTTCTAAAAAACCTGTTGGCATTAAATAACCCTATGGGGTTTATAAGCCGTAAAACAAAATTAAACCAAAACCATGATTAACAAACTGAATTCTTACAAAGAATACATATTCTGTTCATACAAGCCTCTTTTAAAAATCCTGTTGGCATTAAATAACCCTATGGGGTTGATAAGCCGTAAAACAAAATTAAACCAAAACCCTGATCAACAAACTGAATTCTTACAAAGAATACATATTCTGTTCATACAAGCCTCTTCTAAAAAGCCTGTTGGCATTAAATAACCCTATGGGGTTGATAAGCCGTAAAACAAAATTAAACCAAAACCCTGATCTACAAACTGATTTCATATAAAGAATACATATTCTGTTGATACAAGCGTCTTCTAAAAATCCTGTTGCCATTAAATAAACCATTGGGGTTGATAAGCCGTAAAACAAAATAAAACCAAAACCCTGATCAACAAACTGAATTCTTACAAAGAATACATATTCTGTTCATACAAGCCTCTTCTAAAAATCCTGTTGGCATTAAATAAACCTTTGGGGTTGATAAGCCGTAAAACAAAATTAAACCAAAACCCTGATCAACAAACTGATTTCTTACAAAGAATACATATTCTGTTCATACAAGCCTCTTCTAAAAAGCCTGTTGGCATTAAATAAAACTTTGGGGTTGATAAGCCGTAAAACAAAATTAAACCAAAACCCTGATCAACAAACTGATTTCTTACAAAGAATACATATTCTGTTCATACAAGCCTCTTCTAAAAATCCTGTTGGCATTAAATAACCCTATGGGGTTGATAAGCCGTAAAACAAAATTAAACCAAAACCCTGATCAACAAACTGATTTCTTACAAAGAATACATATTCTGTTCATACAAGCCTCTTCTAAAAATCCTGTTGGCATTAAATATCCCTATGGGGTTGATAAGCCGTAAAACAAAATTAAACCAAAACCCTGATCAACAAACTGATTTCTTTACAAATAATATATATTCTGTTCATACAAGCCTCTTCTAAAAAATTTGTTTGGCATTAAATAACCCTATGGGGTTGATAAGCCGTAAAACAAAATTAAACCAAAACCCTGATCAACAAACTGATTTCTTACAAAGAATACATATTCTGTTCATACAAGCCTCTTCTAAAAATCCTGTTGGCATTAAATAACCCTATGGGTTGATAAGCCGTAAAACAAAATTAAACCAAAACCCTGATCAACAAACTGATTTCTTACAAAGAATACATATTCTGTTCATACAAGCCTCTTCTAAAAATCTTGTTGGCATTAAATAACCCTATGGGTTGATAAGCCGTAAAACAAAAATTAAACCAAAACCCTGATCAACAAACTGATTTCTTACAAAGAATACATATTCTGTTCATACAAGCCTCTTCTAAAAATCCTTGTTGGCATTAAATAACCCTTTGGGGTTGATAAGCCGTAAAAGAAAATTAAACCAAAACCCTGATCTAAAACTGATTTCTTACAAAGAATACATATTCTGTTCATAAAGCCTATTCTAAAAATCTTGTTGGCATTAAATAACCCTATGGGGTTGATAAGCCGTAAAACAAAATTAAACCAAAACCCTTCTACAAACTGATTTCTTTTACAAAGAATACATATTCTGTTCATACAAGCCTCTTCTAAAAATCTTGTTGGCATTAAATAACCCTATGGGGTTGATAAGCCGTAAAACAAAATTAAACCAAAACCCTGATCTAAAACTGAAAAGAATACATATTCTGTTCATCAAGCCTCTTCTAAAAATCTTGTTTTAAATAACCCTATGGGGGTTGATAAGCCGTAAAACAAAATTAAACCAAAACCCTGATCAACAAACTGATTTCTTACAAAGAAATACATATTCTGTTCATACAAGCCTCTTCTAAAAATCCTGTTGGCATTAAATATCCCGATGGGGTTGATAAGCCGTAAAACAAAATTAAACCAAAACCCTGATCTACAAACTGATTTCTTACAAAGAATACATATTCTGTTCATACAAGCCTCTTCTAAAAATCCTGTTGGCATTAAATAACCCTATGGGGTTGATAAGCCGTAAAACAAAATTAAACCAAAACCCTGATCAACAAACTGATTTCTTACAAAGAATACATATTCTGTTCATACAAGCCTCTTCTAAAAATCTTGTTGGCATTAAATAACCCTATGGGGTTGATAAGCCGTAAAACAAAATTAAACCAAAACCCTGATCAACAAACTGATTTCTTACAAAGAATACATATTCTGTTCATACAAGCCTCTTCTAAAAATCCTGTTGGCATTAAATAACCCTATGGGGTTGATAAGCCGTAAAACAAAATTAAACCAAAACCCTGATCAACAAACTGATTTCTTTTCAAAGAATACATATTCTGTTCATACAAGCCTTCTGTTAATTCTTTCTAAAAATCTCCTGTTGGCATTAAATAACCCTATGGGGTTGATAAGCCGTAAAACAAAATTAAACCAAAACCCTGATCAAGAAACTGATTTCTTACAAAGAATACATATTCTGTTAATACAAGCCTATTCTAAAAATCTTGTTGGCATTAAATAACCCTATGGGGTTGATAAGCCGTAAAACAAAATTAAACCAAAACCCTGATCAACAAACTGATTTCTTACAAAGAATACATATTCTGTTCATACAAGCCTCTTCTAAAAATCTTGTTGGCATTAAATAACCCTATGGGGTTGATAAGCCGTAAAACAAAATTAAACCAAAACCCTGATCATACATATTCTGTTCATAAGCCTCTTCTAAAAATCCTGTTGGCATTAAATATCCCTATTAAGCCGTAAAACAAAATTAAACCAAAACCCTGATCAACAAACTGATTTCTTACAAAGAATACATATTCTGTTGATACAAGCGTCTTCTAAAAATCCTGTTGGCATTAAATAACCCTATGGGGTTGATAAGAAGTAAAAGAAAATTAAACCAAAACCTTGATCTACAAACTGATTTCTTACAAAGAATACATATTCTGTTCATACAAGCCTCTTCTAAAAATCCTGTTGGCATTAAATAACCCTATGGGGTTGATAAGCCGTAAAACAAAATTAAACCAAAACCCTGATCTACAAACTGATTTCTTACAAAGAATACATATTCTGTTCATACAAGCCTCTTCTAAAAATCCTGTTTGCATTAAATAACCCTATGGGGTTGATAAGCCGTAAAAGAAAATTAAACCAAAACCCTGATCAACAAACTGATTTCTTACAAAGAATACATATTCTGTTCATACAAGCCTCTTCTAAAAATCCTGTTGGCATTAAATATCCCTATGGGGTTGATAAGCCGTAAAACAAAATTAAACCAAAACCCTGATCAACAAAACTGATTTCTTACAAAGAATACATATTCTGTTCATACAAGCCTCTTCTAAAAATCCTGTTGGCATTAAATAACCCTATGGGGTTGATAAGCCGTAAAACAAAATTAAACCAAAACCCTGATCAACAAACTGATTTCTTAAATATCTTCTAAAAATCCTGTTGGCATTAAATAACCCTATGGGGTTGATAAGCCGTAAAACAAAATTAAACCAAAACCCTGATCAACAAACTGATTTCTTACAAAGAATATATATTCTGTTCATACAAGCCTCTTCTAAAAATCCTGTTGGCATTAAATAACCCTATGGGGTTGATAAGCCGTAAAACAAAAATTAAACCAAAACCCTGATCTACAAACTGATTTCTTACAAAGAATACATATTCTGTTCATACAAGCCTCTTCTAAAAATCCTGTTGGCATTAAAATCCCTATGGGGTTGATAAGCCGTAAAACAAAATTAAACCAAAACCCTGATCAACAAACTGATTTCTTACAAAAGAATACATATTCTGTTCATACAAGCCTCTTCTAAAAATCCTGTTGGCATTAAATAACCCTATGGGGTTGATAAGCCGTAAAACAAAATAAAACCAAAACCCTGATCAACAAACTGATTTCTTACAAAGAATACATATTCTGTTAATACAAGCCTCTTCTAAAAATCCTGTTGGCATTAAATACCCCTATGGGGTTGATAAGCCGTAAAACAAAATTAAACCAAAACCCTGATCAACAAACTGATTTCTTACAAAAGAATACATATTCTGTTCATACAAGCCTATTCTAAAAATCTTGTTGGCATTAAATAACCCTATGGGGTTGATAAGCCGTAAAACAAAATTAAACCAAAACCCTGATCAAGAAACTGATTTCTTACAAAGAATACATATTCTGTTAATACAAGCCTATTCTAAAATTCTTGTTGGCATTAAATAACCCTATGGTGTTGATAAGCCGTAAAACAAAATTAAACCAAAACCCTGATCAACAAACTGATTTCTTACAAAGAATATATATTCTGTACATGCTAGCCTCTTCTAAAAATTCTGTTCGCATTAAATAACCCTATGGGGTTGATAAGCCGTAAAACAAAATTAAACCAAAACCCTGATCAGGAAACTGATTTCTTAAAAAGAATAAATATTCTGTTCATACAAGCCTCTTCTAAAAATCCTGTTGGCATTAAATAACCCTATGGGGTTGATAAGCCGTTAAACAAAATTAAACCAAAACCCTGATCAACAAACAGATTTCTTACAAAGAATACATATTCTGTTGATACAAGCGTCTTCTAAAAATCCTGTTGGCATTAAATAACCCTATGGGGTTGATAAGAAGTAAAACAAAATTAAACCAAAACCCTGATCTACAAACTGATTTCTTATAAAGAATACATATTCTGTTCATACAAGCCTCTTCTAAAAATCCTGTTGGCATTAAATAACCCTATGGGGTTGATAAGCCGTAAAAAAAAAATTAAACCAAAACCCTGATCTAACAAACTGATTTTCTTACAAAGAATACATATTCTGTTGATACAAGCCTCTTCTAAAAATCCTGTTGGCATTAAATAACCCTATAGGGTTGATAAGCCGTAAAACAAAAATAAAACCAAAACCTGATCTACAAACTGATTTCTTACAAAGAATACATATTCTGTTAATACAAGCCTATTCTAAAAATCTTGTTGGCATTAAATAACCCTATGGGGTTGATAAGCCGTAAAACAAAATTAAACCAAAACCCTGATCAACAAACTGATTTCTTACAAAGAATACATATTCTGTTCATACAAGCCTCTTCTAAAAATCCTGTTGGCATTCAATATCCCTATGGGGTTGATAAGCCGTGAAACAAAATTAAACCAAAACCCTGATCTACAAACTGATTTCTTAAAAAGAATACATATTCTGTTAATACAAAATCCTCTTCTAAAAATCTTGTTGGCATTAAATAACCCTATGGGGTTGATAAGCCGTAAAACAAAATTAAACCAAAACCCTGATCAACAAACTGATTTCTTACAAAAGAATACATATTCTGTTCATACAAGCCTCTTCTAAAAAATCCTGTTGGCATTAAATAACCCTATGGGGTTGATAAGCCGTAAAACAAAATTAAACCAAAACCTGATCTACAAACTGATTTCTTACAAAGAATACATATTCTGTTCATACAAGCCTCTTCTAAAAATCCTGTTGGCATTAAATAACCCTATGGGGTTGATAAGCCGTAAAAGAAAATTAAACCAAAACCCTGATCAACAAACTGATTTCTTACAAAGAATACATATTCTGTTCATACAAGCCTCTTCTAAAATCCTGTTGGCATTAAATAACCCTATGGGGTTGATAAGCCGTAAAACAAAATTAAACCAAAACCCTGATCAACAAACTGATTTCTTACAAAAGAATACATATTCTGTTCATACAAGCCTCTTCTAAAAATCTTGTTGGCATTAAATAACCCTATGGGGTTGATAAGCCGTAAAAACAAAATTAAACCAAAACCCTGATCTACAAACTGATTTCTTACAAAAAATACATATTCTGTTCATACAAAATATCCTCTTCTAAAAAATCCTGTTGGCATTAAATATCCCTATGGGGTTGATAAGCCGTAAAACAAAAATTAAACAAAACCCTGATCAACAAACTGATTTCTTACAAAGAATACATATTCTGTTCATACAAGCCTATTCTAAAAAAAATCCTGTTGGCATTAAATAACCCTATGGGTTGATAAGCCGTAAAACAAAATTAAACCAAAACCCTGATCAACAAACTGATTTCTTACAAAGAATACATATTCTGTTCATACAAGCCTCTTCTAAAAATCCTGTTGGCATTAAATAACCCTATGGGGTTGATAAGCCGTAAAACAAAATTAAACCAAAACCCTGATTTCTTACAAAATACATTTCTGTTAAAAAGAATAAATATTCTGTTCATTAAATAACCCTAAACAAAATTAAACCTCTTCTAAAAATCCATATTCTGTTCATACAAGCATTAAAAAAATCCTGTTGGCATTAAATAACCCTAAGGGTTGATAAGCCGTAAAACAAAATTAAACCAAAACCCTGATCTACAAACTGATTTCTTACAAAGAATACATATTCTGTTCATACAAGCCTCTTCTAAAAATCTTGTTGGCATTAAATAACCCTATGGGGTTGATAAGCCGTAAAACAAAATTAAACCAAAACCCTGATCTACAAACTGATTTCTTACAAAGAATACATATTCTGTTAATACAAGCCTCTTCTAAAAATCCTGTTGGCATTAAATAACCCTATGGGGTTGATAAGCCGTAAAAAAAAAATTAAACCAAAAAATGATCAGCAAACTGATCTTACAAACTGATTTCTTACAAAGAATACATATTCTGTTCATACAAGCCTCTTCTAAAAAATCCTGTTCGCATTAAAAATAACCCTATGGGGTTGATAAGCCGTAAAACAAAATTAAACCAAAACCCTGATCAACAAACTGATTTCTTACAAAGAATACATATTCTGTTAATACAAGCCTATTCTAAAAATCTTGTTGGCATTAAATAACCCTATGGGGTTGATAAGCCGTAAAACAAAATTAAACCAAAACCCTGATCTACAAACTGATTTCTTACAAAAAGAATACATATTCTGTTCATACAAGCCTCTTCTAAAAATCCTGTTGGCATTAAATAACCCTATATGGGGTTGATAAGCCGTAAAACAAAATTAAACCAAAACCCTGATCTACAAACTGATTTCTTAAAAGAATACATATTCTGTTCATACAAGCCTCTTCTAAAAATCCTGTTGGCATTAAATAACCCTATGGGGTTGATAAGCCGTAAAACAAAATTAAACCAAAACCCTGATCTACAAACTGATTTCTTACAAAAGAATACATATTCTGTTCATACAAGCCTCTTCTAAAAATCCTGTTGGCATTAAATAACCCTATGGGGTTGATAAGCCGTAAAACAAAATTAAACCAAAACCCTGATCAACAAACTGATTTCTTACAAATAATACATATTCTGTTCATACAAGCCTCTTCTAAAAATCTTGTTGGCATTAAATAACCCTATGGGGTTGATAAGCCGTAAAACAAAATTAAACCAAAACCCTGATCAACAAACTGATTTCTTACAAAAATACATATTCTGTACATGCAAGCCTCTTCTAAAAATCCTGTTCGCATTAAATAACCCTATGGGGTTGATAAGCCGTAAAACAAAATTAAACCAAAACCCTGATCTACAAACTGATTTCTTAAAAAGAATAAATATTCTGTTCATGCAAGCCTCTTCTAAAAATCCTGTTGGCATTAAATAGCCCTATGGGGTTGATAAGCCGTAAAACAAAATTAAACCAAAACCCTGATCAACAAACTGATTTCTTACAAAGAATACATATTCTGTTGATACAAGCGTCTTCTAAAAATCCTGTTAGCATTAAATAACACTATGGGGTTGATAAGAAGTAAAACAAAATTAAACCAAAACCCTGATCTACAAACTGATTTCTTACAAAGAATACATATTCTGTTCATACAAGCCTCTTCTAAAAATCTTGTTGGCATTAAATAACCCTATGGGGGTTGATAAGCCGTAAAACAAAATTAAACCAAAACCCTGATCTACAAACTGATTTCTTAAAAAGAATACATATTCTGTTCATACAAGCCTCTTCTAAAAAATCTGTTGGCATTAAATAACCCTATGGGGTTGATAAGCCGTAAAACAAAATTAAAACCAAAACCCTGATCTACAAACTGATTTCTTACAAAGAATACATATTCTGTTAATACAAGCCTATTCTAAAAATCTTGTTGGCATTAAATAACCCTATGGGGTTGATAAGCCGTAAAACAAAATTAAACCAAAACCCTGATCTAGAAAATGATTTCTTAAAAAGAATAAATATTCTGTTCATGCAAGCCTCTTCTAAAAATCCTGTTGGCATTAAATATCCCTATGGGGTTGATAAGCCGTAAAACAAAATTAAACCAAAACCCTGATCTACAAACTGATTTCTTACAAAAGAATACATATTCTGTTCATACAAGCCTCTTCTAAAAATCTTGTTGGCATTAAATAACCCTATGGGGTTGATAAGCCGTAAAAACAAAAAATTAAACCAAAACCCTGATCTACAAACTGATTTCTTACAAAGAATACATATTCTGTTCATACAAGCCTCTTCTAAAAATCCTGTTGGCATTAAATAACCCTATAGGGGTTGATAAGCCGTAAAACAAAATTAAACCAAAACCCTGATCATACAAACTGATTTCTTACAAAAGAATACATATTCTGTTCATACAAGCCTCTTCTAAAAATCTTGTTGGCATTAAATAACCCTATGGGGTTGATAAGCCGTAAAACAAAATTAAACCAAAACCCTGATCTACAAACTGATTTCTTACAAAGAATACATATTCTGTTCATACAAGCCTCTTCTAAAAATCCTGTTGGCATTAAATATCCCTATGGGGTTGATAAGCCGTAAAACAAAATTAAACCAAAACCCTGATCTACAAACTGATTTCTTACAAAGAATACATATTCTGTTAATACAAGCCTATTCTAAAAATCTTGTTGGCATTAAATAACCCTATGGGGTTGATAAGCCGTAAAACAAAATTAAACCAAAACCCTGATCAACAAACTGATTTCTTACAAAAAATACATATTCTGTACATGCAAGCCTCTTCTAAAAATCCTGTTCGCATTAAATAACCCTATGGGGTTGATAAGCCGTAAAACAAAATTAAACCATAACCCTGATCTACAAACTGATTTCTTACAAATAATATATTCTGTTCATACAAGCCTCTTCTAAAATCTTGTTGGCATTAAATAACCCTATGGGGTTGATAAGCCGTAAAACAAAAAATTAAACCAAAAACCTGATCAACAAACTGATTTCTTACAAAGAATACATATTCTGTTCATACAAGCCTCTTCTAAAAATCTTGTTGGCATTAAATATCCCTATGGGGTTGATAAGCCGTAAAACAAAATTAAACCAAAACCTGATCTACAAACTGATTTCTTAAAAGAATACATATTCTGTTCATACAAGCCTCTTCTAAAAAATCCTGTTGGCATTAAATAACCCTATGATAAGCCCAAAAAAAAAATTAAACCAAAACCTGATCAACAAACTGATTTCTTACAAAGAATACATATTCTGTTAATACAAGCCTCTTCTAAAAATCTTGTTGGCATTAAATAACCCTATGGGGTTGATAAGCCGTAAAACAAAATTAAACCAAAACCCTGATCAACAAACTGATTTCTTACAAATAATACATATTCTGTTCATACAAGCCTCTTCTAAAAATCTTGTTGGCATTAAATAACCCTATGGGGTTGATAAGCCGTAAAACAAAATTAAACCAAAACCCTGATCTACAAACTGATTTCTTACAAAGAATACATATTCTGTTCATACAAGCCTCTTCTAAAAATCCTGTTGGCATTAAATAACCCTATGGGGTTGATAAGCCGTAAAACAAAATTAAACCAAAACCCTGATCTACAAACTGATTTCTTAAAAAGAATAAATATTCTGTTCATACAAGCCTCTTCTAAAAATCCTGTTCGCATTAAATAACCCTATGGGGTTGATAAGCCGTAAAACAAAATTAAACCAAAACCCTGATCAACAAACTGATTTCTTACAAAGAATACATATTCTGTTCATACAAGCCTCTTCTAAAAATCCTGTTGGCATTAAATAACCCTATGGGGTTGATAAGCCGTAAAACAAAATTAAACCAAAACCCTGATCTACAAACTGATTTCTTACAAAGAATACATATTCTGTTCATACAAGCCTCTTCTAAAAATCTTGTTGGCATTAAATAACCCTATTGGGTTGATAAGCCGTAAAACAAAATTAAACGAAATCCCTGATCTACAAACTGATTTCTTAAAAAGAATACATATTCTGTTCATACAAGCCTCTTCCAAAAATCTTGTTGGCATTAAATAACCCTATGGGGTTGATAAGCCGTAAAACAAAATTAAACCAAAACCCTGATCTACAAACTGATTTCTTACAAAGAATACATATTCTGTTCATACAAGCCTCTTCTAAAAATCCTGTTGGCATTAAATAACCCTATGGGGTTGATAAGCCGTAAAACAAAATTAAAACCAAAACCCTGATCAACAAACTGATTTCTTACAAAGAATACATATTCTGTTCATACAAGCCTCTTCTAAAAATCCTGTTGGCATTAAATAACCCTATGGGGTTGATAAGCCGTAAAAAAAAATTAAACCAAAACCCTGATCAACAAACTGATTTCTTACAAAGAATACATATTCTGTTCATTCTTCTAAAAATCCTGTTGGCATTAAATATCCCTTGGGTTGATAAGTCGTAAAACAAAATTAAACCAAAACCCTGATCAACAAACTGATTTCTTACAAAGAATACATATTCTGTTCATACAAGCCTCTTCTAAAAATCCTGTTGGCATTAAATATCCCTATGGGGTTGATAAGCCGTAAAACAAAATTAAACCAAAACCCTGATCTAGAAACTGATTTCTTACAAAGAATACATATTCTGTTCATACAAGCCTCTTCTAAAAATCCTGTTCGCATTAAATAACCCTATGGGGTTGATAAGCCGTAAAACAAAATTAAACCAAAACCCTGATCAACAAACTGATTTCTTACAAAGAATACATATTCTGTTCATACAAGCCTCTTCTAAAAATCTTGTTGGCATTAAATAACCCTATGGGTTGATAAGCCGTAAAACAAAATTAAACCAAAACCCTGATCTACAAACTGATTTCTTACAAAGAATACATATTCTGTTCATACAAGCCTCTTCTAAAAATCCTGTTCGCATTAAATAACCCTATGGGGTTGATAAGCCGTAAAAAAAATTAAACCAAAACCCTGATCAACAAACTGATTTCTTACAAAGAATACATATTCTGTTCATACAAGCCTCTTCTAAAAATCCTGTTGGCATTAAATATCCCTATGGGGTTGATAAGCCGTAAAACAAAATTAAACCAAAACCCTGATCTACAAACTGATTTCTTACAAAGAATACATATTCTGTTCATACAAGCCTCTTCTAAAAAATCCTGTTGGCATTAAATAACCCTATGGGCTTGATAAGCCGTAAAACAAAATTAAACCAAAACCCTGGTCTAGAAACTGATTTCTTACAAAGGATACATATTCTGATCATACAAGCCTCTTCTAAAAATCCTGTTGCCATTAAATAACCGTATGGGGTTGATAAGCCGTAAAACAAAATTAAACCAAAACCCTGATCAACAAACTGATTTCTTACAAAGAATACATATTCTGTTCATACAAGCCTCTTCTAAAAATCTTGTTGGCATTAAATATCCCTATGGGGTTGATAAGCCGTAAAACAAAATTAAACCAAAACCCTGATCTACAAACTAATTTCTTACAAAAAATACATATTCTGTTTATACAAGCCTCTTCTAAAAATCTTGTTGGCATTAAATAACCCTATGGGTTGATAAGCCGTAAAACAAAATTAAACCAAAACCCTGATCTACAAACTGATTTCTTACAAAGAATACATATTCTGTTCATACAAGCCTCTTCTAAAAATCCTGTTGGCATTAAATATCCCTATGGGGTTGATAAGCCGTAAAACAAAATTAAACCAAAACCCTGATCTAGAAACTGATTTCTTACAAAGAATACATATTCTGTTCATACAAGCCTCTTCTAAAAATCCTGTTGGCATTAAATAACCCTATGTGAGTGATAAGCCGTAAAACAAAATTAAACCAAAACCCTGATCTACAAACTGATTTCTTACAAAGAATACATATTCTGTTCATACAAGCCTCTTCTAAAAATCCTGTTCGCATTAAATAACCCTATGGGGTTGATAAGCCGTAAAACAAAATTAAACCAAAACCCTGATCTAGAAACTGATTTCTTACAAAGAATACATATTCTGTTCATACAAGCCTCTTCTAAAAATCCTGTTCGCATTAAATAACCCTATGGGGTTGATAAGCCGTAAAACAAAATTAAACCAAAACCCTGATCAACAAACTGATTTCTTACAAAGAATACATATTCTGTTCATACAAGCCTCTTCTAAGAATCTTGTTGGCATTAAATATCCCTATGGGGTTGATAAGCCGTAAAACAAAATTAAACCAAAACCCTGATCTACAAACTGATTTCTTACAAAGAATACATATTCTGTTCATACAAGCCTCTTCTAAAAATCTTGTTGGCATTAAATAACCCTATGGGGTTGATAAGCCGTAAAACAAAATTAAACCAAAACCCTGATCTACAAACTAATTTCTTACAAAAATACATATTCTGTTCATACAAGCCTCTTCTAAGAATCTTGTTGGCATTAAATAACCCTATGGGGTTGATAAGCCGTAAAACAAAATTAAACCAAAACCCTGATCTAGAAACTGATTTCTTACAAAGAATACATATTCTGTTCATACAAGCCTCTTCTAAAAATCCTGTTCGCATTAAATAACCCTATGGGGTTGATAAGCCGTAAAACAAAATTAAACCAAAACGCTTATCTACAAACTGATTTCTTACAAAGAATACATATTCTGTTCATACAAGCCTCTTCTAAAAATCCTGTTGCCATTAAATATCCCTATGGGCTTGATAAGCCGTAAAACAAAATTAAACCAAAACCCTGATCTAGAAACTGATTTCTTACAAAGAATACATATTCTGTTCATACAAGCCTCTTCTAAAAATCCTTGTTGCCATTAAATAACCCTATGGGGTTGATAAGCCGTAAAACAAAATTAAACCAAAACCCTGATCAACAAACTGATTTCTTACAAAAGAATACATATTCTGTACCTCTTCTAAAAATCCTGTTCCATTAAATAACCCTATCTAAAAAAAAAAAAATTAAACCAAAACCCTGATCTACAAACTTTTCTTACAAAGAATACATATTCTGTTCATAACCTTCTAAAATCTGTTGGCATTAAATAACCCTATGGGGTTGATAAGCCGTAAAACAAAATTAAACCAAAACCCTGATCAACAAACTGATTTCTTACAAAGAATACATATTCTGTTCATACAAACCTCTTCTAAAAATCCTGTTGCATTAAATATCCCTCTGGGTTGATAAGCCGTAAAACAAATTAATCAAAAACTGATTTCTTACAAAAATACATATTCTGTTCATATCTCTGTTTAAAGCTTAAAACAAAATTAAACCAAAACCCTGATCAACAAACTATTTCTCTTCTCTTCTAAAAAATCCTGTTGGCATTAAATAACCCTATGGGTTGATAAGCCGTAAAAACAAAATTAAACCAAAACCCTGATCTACAAACTGATTTCTTACAAAGAATACATATTCTGTTCATACAAGCCTCTTCTAAAAATCTTGTTGGCATTAAATATCCCTATGGGGTTGATAAGCCGTAAAAATAAAATTAAACCAAAAAATCCCTGATCTATGGGTTGATAAACTGATTTCTTACAAAGAATACATATTCTGTTCATACAAGCCTCTTCTAAAAATCCTGTTGCCATTAAATAACCCTATGGGGTTGATAAGCCGTAAAACAAAATTAAACCAAAACCCTGATCAACAAACTGATTTCTTACAAAGAATACATATTCTGTTCATACAAGCCTCTTCTAAAAATCTTGTTTCGCATTAAATAACCCTATGGGGTTGATAAGCCGTAAAACAAAATTAAACCAAAACACTGATCCAACAAACTGATTTCTTACAAAGAATACATATTCTGTTCATACAAGCCTCTTCTAAGAATCCTGTTGGCATTAAATATCCCTATGGGGTTGATAAGCCGTAAAACAAAATTAAACCAAAACCCTGATCTACAAACTGATTTCTTACAAAGAATACATATTCTGTTCATACAAGCCTCTTCTAAAAATCCTGTTGCATTAAATAACCCTATGGGGTTGATAAGCCGTAAAACAAAATTAAACCAAAACCCTGATCAACAAACTGATTTCATACAAAGAATACATATTCTGTTCATACAAGCCTCTCCTAAAAATCCTGTTGGCATTAAATATCCCTATGGTGTTGATAAGCCGTAAAACAAAATTAAACCAAAACCCTGATCTACAAACTGATTTTTTACAAAGAATACATATTCTGTTCATACAAGCCTCTTCTAAAAATCCTGTTGGCATTAAATAACCCTATGGGCTTGATAAGCCGTAAAACAAAATTAAACCAAAACGCTTATCTACAAACTGATTTCTTACAAAGAATACATATTCTGTTCATACAAACCTCTTCTAAAAATCCTGTTGGCATTAAATAACCCTATGGGGGTTGATAAGCCGTAAAACAAAATTAAACCAAAACCCTGATCATCAAACTGATTTCTTACAAATAATACATATTCTGTTCATACAAGCCTCTTCTAAAAATCTTGTTGGCATTAAATAACCCTATGGGTTGATAAGCCGTAAAACAAAATTAAACCAAAACCCTGATCAACAAACTGATTTCTTACAAAGAATACATATTCTGTTCATACAAGCCTCTTCTAAGAATCTTGTTGCCATTAAATATCCCTATGGGCTTGATAAGCCGTAAAACAAAATTAAACCAAAACCCTGATCAACAAACTGATTTCTTACAAAGAATACATATTCTGTTCATACAAGCCTCTTCTAAAAATCCTGTTGCCATTAAATATCCCTATGGGCTTGATAAGCCGTAAAACAAAATTAAACCAAAACCCTGATCTAGAAACTGATTTCTTACAAAGAATACATATTCTGTTCATACAAGCCTCTTCTAAAAATCCTGTTCGCATTAAATAACCCTATGGGGTTGATAAGCCGTAAAACAAAAATTAAACCAAAACCCTGATCTACAAACTGATTTCTTACAAAGAATACATATTCTGTTCATACAAGCCTCTTCTAAAAATCCTTGTTCCATTAAATATCCCTATGGGCATGATAAAAAACAAAATTAAACAAAAACCTGATCTAGGATTTCTTATAAAGCATATTCTGTTCATACAAGCCTCTTCTAAAAATCCTGTTGCCATTAAATATCCCTATGGGCTTGATAAGCCGTAAAACAAAATTAAACCAAAACCCTGATCAACAAACTGATTTCTTACAAAGAATACATATTCTGTTCATACAAGCCTCTTCTAAGAATCTTGTTGGCATTAAATATCCCTATGGGGTTGATAAGCCGTAAAACAAAATTAAACCAAAACCCTGATCAACAAACTGATTTCTTACAAAGAATACATATTCTGTTCATACAAGCCTCTTCTAAAAATCCTTTTGGCATTAAATATCCCTATGGGGTTGATAAGCCGTAAAACAAAATTAAACCAAAACCCTGATCAACAAACTGATTTCTTACAAAGAATACATATTCTGTTCATACAAGCCTCTTCTAAAAATCCTGTTGCCATTAAATAACCCTATGGGGTTGATAAGCCGTAAAACAAAATTAAACCAAAACCCTGATCTACAAACTGATTTCTTACAAAGAATACATATTCTGTTCATACAAGCCTCTTCTAAAAATCCTGTTGGCATTAAATAACCCTATGGGGTTGATAAGCCGTAAAACAAAATTAAACCAAAACCCTGATCTACAAACTGATTTCTTACAAAGAATACATATTCTGTTCATACAAGCCTCTTCTAAAAATCCTGTTCGCATTAAATAACCCTATGGGGTTGATAAGCCGTAAACAAAATTAAACCAAAACCCTGATCTACAAAAACTGATTTCTTACAAAGAATACATATTCTGTTCATACAAGCCTCTTCTAAAAATCCTGTTGCCATTAAATATCCCTATGGGGTTGATAAGCCGTAAAACAAAATTAAACCAAAACCCTGATCAACAAACTGATTTCTTACAAAGAATACATATTCTGTTCATACAAGCCTCTTCTAAGAATCTTGTTGGCATTAAATAACCCTATGGGGTTGATAAAGCCGTAAAACAAAATTAAACCAAAACCCTGATCTACAAACTGATTTCTTACAAATAATACATATTCTGTTCATACAAGCCTCTTCTAAAAATCCTGTTGGCATTAAATAACCCTATGGGGTTGATAAGCCGTAAAACAAAATTAAACCAAAACCCTGATCTACAAACTGATTTCTTACAAAGAATACATATTCTGTTCATACAAGCCTCTTCTAAAAATCCTGTTCGCATTAAATAACCCCCTATGGGGTTGATAAGCCGTAAAAACAAAATTAAACCAAAACCCTGATCAAGAAACTGATTTCTTACAAAGAATATATTCTCTGTTCACAAGCCTTTTCTAAAAATCCTGTTGGCATTAAATATCCCTATGGGGTTGATAAGCCGTAAAACAAAATTAAACCAAAACCCTGATCTACAAACTGATTTCTTACAAAAGAATACATATTCTGTTCATACAAGCCTCTTCTAAAAATCCTGTTGGCATTAAATAACCCTATGGGGTTGATAAGCCGTAAAACAAAATTAAACCAAAACCCTGATCTACAAACTGATTTCTTACAAAGAATACATATTCTGTTCATACAAGCCTCTTCTAAAAATCCTGTTGGCATTAAATAAACCTTTGGGGTTGATAAGCCGTAAAACAAAATTAAACCAAAACCCTGATCAACAAACTGATTTCTTACAAAGAATACATATTCTGTTCATACAAAGCCTCTTCTAAAAATCTTGTTGGCATTAAATATCCTCTGGGGTTGATAAGACCGTAAAACAAAAAAATTAAACCAAAACCCTGATCTACAAACTGATTTCTTACAAAGAATACATATTCTGTTCATACAAGCCTCTCCTAAAAATCCTGTTCGCATTAAATAACCCTATGGGGTTGATAAGCCGTAAAACAAAATTAAACCAAAACCCTGATCTACAAACTGATTTCTTACAAAGAATACATATTCTGTTCATACAAGCCTCTTCTAAAAATCTTGTTGGCATTAAATATCCCTATGGGGTTGATAAGCCGTAAAAACAAAATTAAACCAAAACCCTGATCTAGAAACTGATTTCTTACAAAGAATACATATTCTGTTCATACAAGCCTCTTCTAAAAAAATCCTGTTGTCATTAAATAACCCTATGGGGTTTGATAAGCCGTAAAACAAAATTAAACCAAAACCCTGATCTACAAACTGATTTCTTACAAAGAATACATATTCTGTTCATACAAGCCTCTTCTAAAAAACTTGTTGGCATTAAATAACCTATTCCGTAAAACAAAATTAAACCAAAACCCTGATCTACAAACTGATTTCTTACAAAGAATTCTGTTCATTAAATCTTCTAAAAATCCCTTAAATAACCCTATGGGTTGATAAGCCGTAAAACAAAATTAAACCAAAACGCTGATCTACAAACTGATTTCTTACAAAGAATACATATTCTGTTCATACAAGCCTCTTCTAAAAAATCCTGTTGGCATTAAATAACCCTATGGGGTTGATAAGCCGTAAAACAAAATTAAACCAAAACCCTGATCTACAAACTGATTTCTTACAAAGAATACATATTCTGTTCATACAAACCTCTTCTAAAAAATCCTGTTCGCATTAAATAACCCTATTGGGTTGATAAGCCGTAAAACAAAATTAAACCAAAACCCTGATCTACAAACTGATTTCTTACAAAGAATACATATTCTGTTCATACAAGCCTCTTCTAAAAATCTTGTTGGCATTAAATAACCCTATGGGGTTGATAAGCCGTAAAACAAAATTAAACCAAAACCCTGATCAACAAACTGATTTCTTACAAAGAATACATATTCTGTTCATACAAGCCTCTTCTAAAAATCTTGTTGGCATTAAATAACCCTATGGGGTTGATAAGCCGTAAAACAAAATTAAACCAAAACCCTGATCAACAAACTGATTTCTTACAAAGAATACATATTCTGTTCATACAAGCCTCTTCTAAAAATCCTTTTGGCATTAAATAACCCTATGGGGTTGATAAGCCGTAAAAGAAAATTAAAGCAAAACCCTGATCTACAAACTGATTTTTTACAAAGAATACATATTCTGTTCATACAAGCCTCTTCTAAGAATCTTGTTGGCATTAAATATCCCTATGGGGTTGATAAGCCGTAAAACAAAATTAAACCAAAACGCTTATCTACAAACTGATTTCTTACAAAGAATAC
The DNA here is from genome assembly GCA_903632075.3 of Acanthosepion pharaonis. Lineage (NCBI taxonomy): Eukaryota > Metazoa > Mollusca > Cephalopoda > Sepiida > Sepiidae > Acanthosepion > Acanthosepion pharaonis. The sequence continues at coordinate 2,015,163 of CAHIKZ030005241.1, read as the reverse complement.
ATATTCTGTTCATACAAGCCTCTTCTAAAAATCCTGTTGCCATTAAATATCCCTATGGGCTTGATAAGCCGTAAAACAAAATTAAACCAAAACCCTGATCTACAAACTGATTTCTTACAAAGAATACATATTCTGTTCATACAAGCCTTTTCTAAAAATCTTGTTGGCATTAAATAACCCTATGGGGTTGATAAGCCGTAAAACAAAATTAAACCAAAACCCTGATCTACAAACTGATTTCTTACAAAGAATACATATTCTGTTCATACAAGCCTCTTCTAAAAATCTTTTTGCCATTAAATAACCCTATGGGGTTGATAAGCCGTAAAACAAAATTAAACCAAATCCCTGATCAACAAACTGATTTCTTAAAAAGAATACATATTCTGTTCATACAAGCCTCTTCCAAAAATATTTTTGGCATTAAATAACCCTATGGGGTTGATAAGCCGTATAAGAAAATTAAAGCAAAACCCTGATCTACAAACTGATTTCTTAAAAAGAATACATATTCTGTTCATACAAGCCTATTCTAAAAATCTTGTTGCCATTAAATAACCCTATGGGGTTGATAAGCCGTAAAACAAAATTAAACCAAATCCCTGATCTACAAACTGATTTCTTAAAAAGAATGCATATTCTGTTCATACAAGCCTCTTCCAAAAATCTTGTTGGCATTAAATAATCCTATGTGGTTGATAAACCGTAAAACAAAATTAAACCAAAACCCTGATGAACAAACTGATTTCTTACAAATAATACATATTCTGTTAATACAAGCCTCTTCTAAAAATCTTGTTGGCATTAAATAACCCTATGGGTTTGATAAGCCGTAAAACAAAATTAATCCTAAACCCTGATCAACAAACTGATTTCTTACAAAGAATACATATTCTGTTCATACAAGCCTCTTCTAAAAATCCTGTTCGCATTAAATAACCCTATGGGGTTGATAAGCCGTAAAACAAAATTAAACCAAAACCCTGATCAACAAACTGATTTCTTAAAAAGAATACATATTCTGTTCATACAAGCCTCTTCTAAAAATCCTGTTGGCATTAAATAACCCTATGGGGTTGATAAGCCGTAAAACAAAATTAAACCAAAACCCTGATCTACAAACTGATTTCTTACAAAGAATACATATTCTGTTCATACAAGCAAGCCTCTTCTAAAAAAACCCTATCTTTTTCTTACAAAGAATAAATTCTGTTCATACCCTAAAAATGGTTCGTTGATAACCCGGGTTGATAAACAAAAACAAAATTAAACCAAAACCCTGATCAACAAACTGTTTTCTTAAAAAGAATACATATTCTGTTCATACAAGCCTCTTCAAAAATCCTTTGGCATTAAATAACCCTATGGGGTTGATAAGCCGTGAAACAAAATTAAACCAAAACCCTGATCTACAAACTGATTTCTTAAAAAGAATACATATTCTGTTAATACAAACCTATTCTAAAAATCTTGTTGGCATTAAATAACCCTATGGGGTTGATAAGCCGTAAAACAAAATTAAACCAAAACCCTGATCTACAAACTGATTTCTTACAAAGAATACATATTCTGTTCATACAAGCCTCTTCTAAAAAATCCTGTTGCCATTAAATAACCCTATGGGGTTGATAAGCCGTAAAACAAAATTAAACCAAAACCCTGATCAACAAACTGATTTCTTAAAAAGAATACATATTCTGTTCATACAAGCCTCTTCCAAAAATATTTTTTCGCATTAAATAACCCTATGGGGTTGATAAGCCGTAAAACAAAATTAAAAATCCTGTTCAAAACCCTGATCTACAAACTGATTTCTTACAAAGAATACATATTCTGTTCATACAAGCCTATTCTGAAAATCTTGTTGGCATTAAATATCCCTATGGGGTTGATAAGCCGTAAAACAAAATTAAACCAAAACCCTTATCTACAAACTGATTTCTTACAAAAAATACATATTCTGTTTATACAAGCCTCTTCTAAATATCTTGTTGCCATTAAATAACCCTATGGGGTTGATAAGCCGTAAAACAAAATTAAACCAAATCCCTGATCTACAAACTGATTTCTTAAAAAGAATACATATTCTGTTCATACAAGCCTCTTCCAAAAATATTTTTGGCATTAAATAACCCTATGGGGTTTGATAAACAGTAAAACAAAATTAAACCAAAACCCTGATGAACAAACTGATTTCCTCCAAATAATACATATTCTGTTAATACAAGCCTCTTCTAAAAATCTTGTTGGCATTAAATAACCCTATGGGGTTGATAAGCCGTAAAACAAAATTAAACCAAAACCTTATCTACAAACTGATTTCTTACAAAGAATATACATATTCTGTTCATACAAGCCTCTTCTAAAAATCCTGTTGCCATTAAATATCCCTATGGGCTTGATAAGCCGTAAAACAAAATTAAACCAAAACCCTGATCTACAAACTGATTTCTTACAAAGAATACATATTCTGTTCATACAAGCCTTTTCTAAAAATCTTGCTGGCATTAAATAACCCTATGGAGTTGATAAGCCGTAAAACAAAATTAAACCAAAACCCTGATCTACAAACTGATTTCTTACAAAGAATACATATTCTGTTCATACAAGCCTCTTCTAAAAATCTTTTTGCCATTAAATAACCCTATGGGGTTGATAAGCCGTAAAACAAAATTAAACCAAAAAACCTGATCTACAAACTGATTTCTTAAAAAAAATACATATTCTGTTCATACAAGCCTCTTCTAAAATCCTTTTTGGCATTAAATAACCCTATGGGGTTGATAAGCCGTAAAACAAAATTAAACCAAAACCTGATCTACAAACTGATTTCTTAAAAAAAATACATATTCTGTTCATACAAGCCTATTCTGAAAATCTTGTTGGCATTAAAAAACCCTATGGGGTTGATAAACCGTAAAACAAAATTAAACCAAAACCCTGATCTACAAACTAATTTCTTACAAAAATACATATTCTGTTTATACAAGCCTCTTCTAAAAATCTTGTTGCCATTAAATAACCCTATGGTGTTGATAAGCCGTAAAACAAAATTAAACCAAATCCCTGATCAACAAACTGATTTCTTAAAAAGAATACATATTCTGTTCATACAAGCCTCTTCTAAAAATCTTGTTGGCATTAAATAACCCTATGGGTTTGATAAACAGTAAAACAAAATTAAACCAAAACCCTGATCAACAAACTGATTTCTTACAAAGAATACATATTCTGTTCATACAAGCCTCTTCTAAAAAATCTTGTTCGCATTAAATAACCCTTTTGCGTTGATAAGCTGTAAAACAAAATTAAACCAAAACCCTGATCAACAAACTGATTTCTTACAAAGAATACATATTCTGTTCATAGAAGCCTCTTCTCAAAATCTTGTTGGCATTAAATAACCCTATGGGGTTGATAAGCCGTAAAACAAAATTAAACCAAAACCCTGATCTACAAACTGATTTCTTACAAAGAATACATATTCTGTTCATACAAACCTCTTCTAAAAATATTTTTGTCATTAAATAACCCTATGGCGTTGATAAGCCGTAAAACAGAATAAACCCAAACTCTGATCAACAAACTGATTTCTTATAAAGAATACATATTCTATTCATACGGATCTATCCCAAAAATCTTGTCCGTATTACATAATCAATTGAGGTTGATATACCATTAAAAAAAAACCATAGCAGCCTTCGGATTTCAGTGTTACCCTTTCCGTCTTCTGTTAAATCAGTTCCCAAATGTTTAAATTGTTGCACTTGCTTGATTACGCTATCTCTAATTTTTGCAATTAATGAATTCCGTCTCCTTGCAATGGGTATTTAGACCTTTCTTCTCCTTTTCCTTCACTAACTTCTGCAAAAGTAATTTTTTTAATTTGCGATTCTGTGTGTACTAAGAACCTTATATCATCTGCATATTTTTTATTGCTAAGATTCAATAATGAATTCTCGTAGGGCTTCGAATTCACACACACACACACACACACACACACACACACACACACACGATCTGCGTTTTATAATAAGATTTCAGATGATTTTATAATATATCTCGTGTATCATGCGAGTTCCGCTTTTGAGAGACCAAATTACAATAGACTAACCTCTTTTCCACTATCTCTTTATCCCATCTTCTAGTTAAATAAGTTTAAAAAAATAAAAGAGAATGATAAAAGTATAGTTAGTAACGCTATACTCGTTGTGTAAAACGCGTACAGCCATAAAAAACCGAACGAGAAACAGCTAAACATCTTATAAACGTAAACAATGGAAAAGATGCATATTCGCCATGTTTGTATTTTATAATACGATACTAATGTGTGAATATTTCATGCATTATTATTGGATAGAGCTAAGTAAAACCTTTTCTTTTTGCATGAGGTTTTTTTTTTCCGGAAGCATATTTGCGGGCCATAATTATTTATCTTAAATCAAAAATACACATATTGTATATACAAGTGTAATCTTTGAAGGCCTAATTTTGAAACTAATTTGACTACTGTAAATGGATATATAGTTTGCTCAACACCGTAGTCAGGGCCAGCAGTACATACGCTAATTTTATATCTCGTGTACGATGCGACCCTCTTAAAATTACCTGCAAAATTAGGTCTTCAAAAGTATTTGTTCATTTTTTTTTAATAGAAATAATACTGGATGATCGTATTTGAGTAGACATTTCGTTAATTTATTAAACAGTATATTTATCTATTTTCGTTAACCGGCTTTGATATTCGAGGAAACTTATTAGAGGAAAAAATATACACTATCAGGCCGGATTCGACCCTGCGTTCCCGAGGGGGAAAAAAAAAACGTCATTAGATCTGACGTCTTTTGATCTTTAAAGGGACTATTTGCGCTGTCATCGACGCACTCTGTAGCCGAAAGGCCAAAGCAAGTCAGATCTATAACACTTTTACCCAGATTAATACTGTATTTTTTCAATATCTGTCTATATTTCTGAGATAAGGTATTATGTACATTATTTACATTATCCGGGCTATTGTCCTCATCTTTGTCGCCATATTTATTACAACGTTTTGGCCTTTCAGTATCTGTCTATATTTCTGAGATGAGGTATTATGTACATTATTTACATTATTCGAACTATTGTCCTCATCTTTGTCGCCATATTTATTACAACATTTCGGCCTTTCAGTATCTGTCTATATTTCTGAGATGAGGTATTATGTACATTATTTACATTATTCGAACTATTGTCCTCATCTTTGTCGCCATATTTATTACAACATTTTGGCCTTTCAGTATCTGTCTATATTTCTGAGATAAGGTATTATGTACATTATTTACATTATTCGGACTATTGTCCTCATCTTTGTCGCCATATTTATTACAACATTTCGGCCTTTCAGTATCTGTCTATATTTCTGAGATGAGGTATTATGTACATTATTTACATTATTCGGACTATTGTCCTCATCTTTTTGTCGCCATATTTATTACAACGTTTCGGCCTTTCAGTATCTGTCTATATTTCTGAGATGAGGTATTATGTACATTATGTACATTATTCGAACTATTTTCCTCATCTTTGTCGCCATATTTATTACAACATTTCGGCCTTTCAGTATCTGTCTATATTTCTGAGATGAGGTATTATGTACATTATTTACATTATTCGGACTATTGTCCTCATCTTTGTCGCCATATTTATTACAACATTTCGGCCTTTCAGTATCTGTCTATATTTCTGAGATGAGGTATTATGTACATTATTTACACTATTCGAACTATTGTCCTCATCTTTGTCGCCATAATTATTACAACGTTTTGGCCTTTCAGTATCTGTCTATATTTCTGAGATGAGGTATTATGTACATTCTTTACATTATTCGGACTATTGTCCTCATCTTTGTCGCCATATTTATTACAACGTTTCGGCCTTTCAGTATCTGTCTATATTTCTGAGATGAGGTATTATGTACATTATTTACATTATTCGAACTATTGTCCTCATCTTTGTCGCCATATTTATTACAACATTTCGGCCTTTCAGTATCTGTCTATATTTCTGAGATGAGGTATTATGTACATTATTTACATTATTCGGACGATTGTCCTCATCTTTGTCACCATATTTATTACGTTTTGGCCTTTCAGTATCTGTCTATATTTCTGAGATGAAATTTTATGTACATTATTTACATTATTCGGAATATTGCCCTCATCTTTGTCGCTATATTTATTATAACATTTCGGCCTTTCAGTATCTGTCTATATTTCTGAGATGAGGTATTATGTACATTATTTACATTATTCGAACTATTGTCATCATCTTTGTCGCCATATTTATTACAACATTTCGGCCTTTCAGTATCTGTCTATATTTGTGAGATAAGGTATTATGAACATTATTTACATTATTCGGACTATTGTCCTCATCTTTGTCGCCATATTTATTACAACATTTCGGCCTTTCAGTATCTGTCTATATTTCTGAGATGAGGTATTATGTACATTATTTACATTATTCGGACGATTGTGCTCATCTTTGTCACCATATTTATTACGTTTTGGCCTTTCAGTATCTGTCTATATTTCTGAGATGAAATATTATGTACATTATTTACATTATTCGGACTATTGCCCTCATCTTTGTCGCTATATTTATTATATCATTTCGGCCTTTCGGTATCTGTCTATATTTCTGAGATGAGGTATTATGTACATTATTTACATTATTCGGACTATTGTCCTCATCTTTGTCGCCATATTTATTACAACGTTTCGACCGTTGTACGCTTTGGCCTTCTTCAAATCCACTTTATCCACAGTGCCATGTGTTCTCAAGGACACATGGCACAGTGGATAAAGGCATTGGTTAGATCCAGTGACAGGATCCAAAGAGTGTGAGTTCAATACCCGGTTAAGGCAGTGGAGAACTTTCAGATGGAAAATTAAAAGGAGATAACTGACATCCATTAAACATGGCACGTGGAACTAGAACAGTCTAATCAGTGAGCGAAATAAAGGGTTCAGTTCGACATTCCAACCACCTGAAGAAGGCCGGAGCGTACAACGGCCGAAACGTTGTAATAAATTTGACGACAAGGTGAGGACAATAGTCCGAATAATGTAAATACTGTATTTATTAATAATTTTTTTTTTAATTTTTATATTTATCATACTGGATTCTACGATGGTCAGTAATGGGTTAAGTCCGCTCTTCCTTTCATTATAATTTCTGTCCTTCCGCTGATATTTTCTCCACGGCCATTTTCCCAGTTCTTTCGTCCCATCAATTTCTTCGTATATTTTATTTTTCATTCCCTCCAATCAATTACTTATTCACACCTTTTTTTTCCCTGGTTTTCAGCTACACAACTCGATATTCACGACACTGCGTCTCAGGCGATATCAATAAGCAACAATGAGTCATCCAAACACTGAACAGTCGTGACAAGGCAAAAGACATATGCGAACGATAGCGTAATATTCCATTTGTTTCCTGTCAAACGTCTGAAACAACTTAATAAATAATGATTAAATTCATTAATCATATATTATTATAATAATTCATAATTATTTTATAATATTTTGTGTAATTTTCTAAACGGATATTTTTTTTTTTATTAACCCGGCAGTTTTCGTCACAGAAACGTTATTTTTTTTACTGGATACTCGTGTTTGAGTAGACGCGCCGTTTATTTCCTTAGAAATTACTTTGTTTACGTTAAGATACGAAACGAGCACATATGAATGTTTGGAGAGTCTGAGAAAGATTTGCGTTTATAAGTCACCATTCAGCTTTGCTTGATCATCGACGCCCTCTTTGACCAAGAAAGCGCGTCGGATTAACGTCGGTTTCTCGTGCCAGGGAGGACGCAGGTTCGAATCGTAACGGAGAGCGCGTAATTTTATTTATTATGATCTCTCGAACATTCAGGCTGGTAGACGAAAGCAGATAATTATTTTATTTGCCTTGTCTAAATCTAGTCGTTAAGTTAGAAAACTTAGTGTTCATAGTAAGCATTGTTGTCATCCGCTATTCCAACAAATTAGTCGAATGAAGTTTTTTTTCTTTTAAAATAATATTCACCCAATACAAGGCCCAAAAGACACTCAAGGTAGAGGGTTAGCGTAAGTAATAACAAGCGTAAGAAGAATAGAGCTGAAGTGGACTACAGAAGGAAATGTAAGAGTTCTGGGATTGCAAAAGAAGTATTTGTCGCAGATTACTTCAACACAGAGAACAAATCACTAAGTTCAGACTCGAATATTGGGGGCATAAAAAATGCCGAAATCTCGATTCGCAGGTACTATCTCACAAATTACAATGCACGTAACCAGTGGAAAAAAAAAAATTAATTAAAATAAAGATAAAAAAATAAGTTACTCTCCGACGACCGCGGTAGCCAAAATACACAAATTTTCTCACTCTTCGAGATCACCAACTGCTTTTATTGGCCGAGCATTTTTTCCATTCGTCGACAACTGGGAGAGGAAGCCCAATTTTAGCATATCAAAATACTTTTATAGTGACTCCTGCGACTGACTTGTTTCTAATTGTTGTGGTAAACCCTCCTACAATAGAATGAACTCTTCCTCCTCTTATAAATACAAACTGCGAGAGTCGGATAGAGAGTGTGAAGTGGAGTGGAGTAGCAGACGCAGTGCTAATCTACTTATTACTAACACTATTGTTTTGTATATATCTTCAATATACTTTTTCAACCTACCTTCGTCTTCCGTGTCTTTCTTTCTGGCCCCTAAACAGGCCATAACATTAATTTAAATATTCCGTCTTCAGCATATCATGCGGAATACGTGTCCCCCCCTTTTTTTTTTGGTAACTAATTTTCTTCTTCGCCACGTTTTCGGTCGTAGGATACACGCGACCCGCTGTGGCTTGGTTTGACGAGGTAAGTCGTTGTTTTCTTCGCTACAGCAAACGGAAGCCCAATCCTAAAACGAGAAACGAGGGATAAACCTCTATTAATCTTTAGAAGATCGGTGAGGAGTGTGAACCGGATGATAGGCGCACCTATTTGCTCCTATTTGGTTATTTAAGTAAGTCAGACTAATCTGTTTAATTAGATTTTCTTAAAACTACGCCGAGGTTTTTAAACAATTGAAATGAATAAGTATGTTTGCTGAATTGATTTGTATTATCATAATTTATTAAAATTTATTAAAATTATTATAATTTATTAAAATTTATTAAAATTTATTATAATTTACATTTACAGCTTCAGAAATTATCAGCTGCATGTCGCTATTCCCAGGGTAGGGAGAAGGTTTACAAAACAGGTGTCTTGCTAAAAATTAGTGGGGGTTATGCAAAAATGTTAGGGAGATGGGCGATATATATGACAACCTTTTCCTGTTCGTAGGATGTGTATTTGGATAGTGTAATAATAATAATAATAATAAATGTGCATCCTTATTGACATGGCCGACGGTTGCGGGGGCTGGGGGGAATTTTTGTCTCTGCCCGAGTGTACGCGCTCGGGTCCCCACATTAATCCGTCCTTGTGTCACATCTCATTCTCGTGGGGGAATGAGTAAACACCGTGTCCCAGGTAACATCAGCATACAAAGTTGCCCAGAAGATCACCCTACTAGGAACATCTCATATACTAAGAAGAGTGTTATCAATAAAATGACAATTCTCCTATAGGGTCTAAGGACAATAGTTTGGGCCCAGCTCTACAGGATATAAAGCAGGAAACGTTACATACACAAATAATAATAATAATAATAATAATAATCACCGAAGTGACGTGGCTTCCCTTTGTCTTTTCTACAAATATTTTCATGGCAACTTCTCTGACGAGGTTTTTCTCTGGTGCCTCGACTACATGAATTTAAGCGTGCTACTAGATTGGCACGTAGGTCCCATTCTTTTACTATTGAAATAGCTAAATGCAACCGCCACTTCTACTTCAGCAGTTTCTTTTCTCGCACTTCCCGCCCGTGGAAATCCCTTGCGTTTGCTTGCTTTCCTGATAACTAGTCTTCAGCAATTCAAATACAACGTCAATCGCCATCTTCCGTCTTCTTGAATGCCGTTCATATTTCTGTCTTTTTCGCAATCCGCCGTTTCATTTTCACACGCTGTAACTCCCTGTATCCACCCCGGCTACCGAGTACTAGTGGCATTACCATCTTGCTTGGGGAAAAATGATTAAATTAAAAATGTAAAAGATTTTAATATTTATAATTAATGCCAGAGTTTTATAATTGTTACCGGATTTTACGATGGGTCTCAATGGGTTAAACAATATTTTCTAATCGTCATAACTTGGCTTCATTTTATTTTTTTCTTTATTTCTATATAATCGTGTGATTATCCTTCGCTTTCTCTTTCACATGAGATTTTTATTTTTTATTTTCTGACTCTCCTATGGTGTCAAATGGCAAGAATCCGCCAGAATTTTATTTATGCCATCTTGACGCATCACTGCGAGATTATTTTGAAATTCGTTTGCTGGTGCCAGCTTTTCTAAAATATTTATTTTCTTCTTTAACTTGCGTTCGACGACATCTTTCATTCACAATGTTTATAATCAATCTAAAAAAAACAAAAAATATATATTTTAAAAAGAAAGAAAAACTACCCCCCAAAAAAACACCATAAAACAACAGATTTCAGATCACGTGATCGGCTTAACCCGCAGAACAGCAATTAATCTATTAAGAAAGAGAGGGATTCGGTAAATACTGGTGTCGAATGTACGATTGGATGTTATCAAACACGTGACATTCTCTCGATAAGTGGAAGTCGGTGATTTCCGACGCATGCGCCCCAAGGGAAAAAAGATGATATGAAAGCGATCATGTGTATTAATATTTGTGTATTGACAGAAAGAACGATGGAGATATATAGAGTGGGATAAGGGGAGAGAGAAAGGGGGCTAGAAAAAGAGGAGGAGGGGAGAGAGTAAATGGAGTGAGGTGGAGGAAAAGAGGAAGAGGAAGGGTAGATGGAGTGAGGTGAAGGAGGGAAAGAGTAGAAGTAGAAGGGGGAAGAAGAGAGAAGAGATAGGAGATAAGAAAGAAGGTTAGAGAAAGAGATAGGAGGGGAGCGGGTAGATGGAGTGAGATGGAGGAAGAGAAGGAGAGAAAGTAGACAGGGGAAGAAGAGAAAGGAGAGAAAATGATAGGAGAGAGAATGGGAGACTAGAGAGAGAGAGAGAGAGAGAGAGAGGAGCAGGAGATAAGAAAGGAGACGGAGTGGGTGGTGGAAGAGAAAAAGAGAAAGTAGAAGAAGAGAGCGAAGAAGAGAAAAGTGAAAGGGGGGATAGAAAGAGAGAGAAACGGGGGCTAGAGAGAGGGAGGAGGAGATGTTAGAAGGAGTGAGGTGGAGAAAGAGAAGGAGAGAAAGGCTACAACTAGAGAGGGGAAGAATAAAAGGGAGAGAGAGAGAGAGAGAAAAGGAGAGCTTATAGAAATAGTGAAAACGTGCTATGATTATCCTGCTACAGGTGAAAGGGTGTTTAGTGGAACGTTTTTCGTTTTTGTTCCGAGTTTTCTTATTCGAAAATGTGAAGGGGAGAGTAATTAAAAAAAATTATAGGTCCCCAGGACAACAGTGAGAAAAACATGAGTCTGGAATCAGCTGATAGTATATACTGGCAGATGATTGTCCTGAAGCTGCTGACGAGATATACTGCTAGATGATTGTCCTGAAGCGATTGACGAGATATACTGCTAGATGATTGTCCTGAAGCTGCTGACGAGATATACTTCCAGATGATTGTCCTGAAGCGGCTGACGAGATATACTGCCAGATGATTATCCTGAAGCGGCTGACGAGATATATGGCCAAATGATTGTCCTGAAGCGGTTGACGAGATATACTGCCAAATGATTTTCCTGAAGCGGCTGACGAGATATTCTGCCAAATGATTGTCCTGAAGCGGCTGACGAGATATACTGCCAGATGATTATCCTGAAGCGGCTGACGAGATATATGGCCAAATGATTGTCCTGAAGCGGTTGACGAGATATACTGCCAAATGATTGTCCTGAAGCGGTTGACGAGATATACTGCCAGATGATTGTTCTGAAGCGGCTGACGAGATATACTTCCAGATGATTGTCCTGAAGCTGCTGACGAGATATACTGCCAGATGAATGTCCTGAAGCTGCTAACGAGATATACTTCCAGATGATTGTCCTGAAGCTGCTGACGAGGTATACTGGCAGATGATTGTCTTGAAGCTGCTGACGAGATATACTGCCAAATGATTGTCCTGAAGCGGCTGGCGAGATATTCTGCGAAATGATTGTCCTGAAGCGGCTGACGAGATATACTGCCAGATGGTTGTCCTGAAGCGCCTGACAAAATAGAGTTTCACTGGGCTATCATTCAGCATAGATAAGTAAGTAAAAAAAAATCACACTCTTTGTGGTAAACTTATTTGATTCGCATTAAACATCGAATTTTTAAAAAAATCATTTCACCCCAAGCAAGGCAATAAAGCCACTAAGGCACGTGGGGATAATGAGAGACTATAAGAGAGGAAGAAAATACTTTTAAGGAAAGCTGATAATAAAATCATCTTGGGATAGAACAGTTTGAGCCATTCGAATCTTGTATGGAAACATTTTTGATCCCCTTGCAGAATTTTCTGAATATGAGAACGTCGACTTTATTACTTGTATGTTTTGCTTTGTACCTTAGAACGTCTCTTGACGTCATCCTGCTCTGAGATTGCCTTCAAGGAAGAATATATGAAATGTAGAATTAGAATAAACGGTAAATATATTCTCTATCATTTTGAAGAGAGGTAGGAATCAATATCTGATTTGTTCGGACAATTGAGCTCATTATATAGCAGTCCATTTCAGAGATAAGTAATTATCATTGCACTTGTATTATTTCGAACAAATTGTCCGTATCTTGGTTGATATAGATGTTATTATTATAGACACGACGTTTCGACCAAGTACCCTGTTGTGATCATCAGATGCCCCTGGTTTAACTAATATGGGATATCTATTGCTTACTGTGATATTTTGTCCCATCAGGTTCCATTGTTTGATTGATATGGAATATCTGTTGATTATTTTGTCCACGTCATATCAGTACTCATCTTGGTTGATATAGGTGTTATTATTATAGACACGACGTTTCGACCAAATAACCCGTGGTCATCATCAGATTCCATTGACTGATTGATATGGGATATCTGTTGATTACTTTGTCCATGTCATATCAGTACTCTTCTTGGTTGATGTAGATGTTATTAATATAAACACAACGTTTCGACCAAGTACACTGGTCATTATCAGGTTGTCCGTTGTTTGACTGATATGCGATATCTATTGGTTATCGTGATATTTCGTCCCTGTGATATTACTTCTCATCTTGGTTGATATAGTTGTTATTATAGACACAACGTTCCGACCAAATACACTCTGGTCATCATCAGGTATCTATTGTTTAACTGATATGAGAGATCTGTTGATTATTTTGTCCAACAGCCAAGTGTCTGACGTATAACTGCCAGACTGACAAGACCCGACGTACAACTGCCTGCCGAAAACACTTGCTTGACGGAAAAATGCCTGATGGGCACAACTGTCCGACGGGAAAATGTTATGTGCCATGGGGGATGTATCTTTCGATACATGACTGAAGATGCATTCCCTTCAGGAATAGGTTGCCGTTTCTTTCTGCGGTATAGAACTCGGTCCGTCCTGCTATTTACCCATAGCTGGGGGGGGGGGAGAAGAAGAGGATTCACAACCTTCCCAAGGGTATTAGCACGGGTAAGTGAATGTAATGGATCTGACTGAAATTCGAACTCGGCTCTCCGATTTCTCAATCCGCGCCGCTATCCCCTACTCCTACTACTTGACTGTGCCTCCCTATATATATATATATATATATATATATATATATATATATATATATATATATATATAGACAGATAGATAGATAGATAATATTAGTATATATAATATACATACATACATACATACATATATATATATATATATATATATATATATATATATATATATATATATATAAGAGGATAGAATCCAGGTAGAACTCAATGTCCAGGACAGAGTAAGAATATAATATAAAAGGCTCAAACACTAATATTCCATGGTTATAATTTATTACATTAGAATCGTAATCACGATCCAAATCATCAGACCTACAAATTCAAAAAGAAATTGAAAAATATAACTTCGGGTATAAAAAAAAACAAAATTTTAGTGAGAGTGTATGTGTGGGAGTTGGAAACAAGTGTGAGCGGGAAATGCATGAAAGCTTTAGAGAGAGGGTGTAACAGAAGAAAGAAGAACAGGAAGACCTAAAGGTGAAGGTGGGGATTTATATATATATATATATATATATATATATATATATATATATTTTTATTTGAAAATTATAACATAAATATGTTATAAAATCACTACAAAAATAGGCATTTTGTTTCAACACCTCTGGTGACTTATCAAGTGGTGATGTTGAATATAGAATAAAGTGTTTTAAAACGTTCAAATCAATTAACTACACCTTGCAATGGGAAACGCTGTTACACGAGATGAAATGACCAATCAAAATGCAAGTATACGAGAATTCAAAAAACTTGACTACGTACTTCGTAGGTTATAATAATTATTTAATGCCTTAATGTTGGAGTTGAGATTCACTGTCAATTTTTTTTTATCGTACCATAAAAGGAGTTTCAATAGCTTTAAACTTTTGATATATCCTTTAGGATTTCGCTGTTCTTTTTTGTTACAATGATAATAATAATAATGATGATGATGATAATGATGTTCTAGTAATAATAATAATAATGTTAACAATAATATAAATAATGCAAATAGTAAAAATAATCTTCAATATTGATTAAGAAAGCAATAATAAAACTAAGAACGATTTTATATTAAACAAGCAAACACTTGCAGAGTCACGTTCTCAAAAATATCTTGTATCCGACAAATAGTGAATTAATATTTGCGATAAGTAACTTTAAATTATTTGGTGTGAATTAAAAGAAAAAATCTGAGATTGGTTGTGGATAGCCATGACCGCCCAGGTCCTGAATGGACAAGGCACATAGAAGAAAAACACTATTATAATTCTATGTTTGTGCATTCGTTTTAAATTAATCATCCCGTCCATTTTATTTCATTTAATTTTGTTTTCTGATATTCCTTTTTCTGTTCCAGTCTATCATGAAGTCATCGGTTCATCCCAGCCATATTTTGTCGGTCATCAATAATTTACCTTGTTCTTTATCAGGGCCAAATTCGTTTCCCATTTGTCTGGGCCACGTCAGCTTTCAAATGAGAATAAGGTAGACTGCGTCAGATAGAGTGGAGAAGTCAGAAGTGGGGTCACCCCTCCCACAAAAGGCGAAGCGTCAAACAAAAAGCCAACGAAAATGCTCTTCATTGCTTGATCTCATTCACAAAATGGCCGCCAGTTTGGCGCCTGAGCGATGAAAAGCGCGGGAAAATATTTGATCTTCCCATACCCACTGTCTTCTTTCTCGATTTTGACTTAGACAAATCAACGAATCACCTTACCTGTCATTTAAACGAAACATTTTATCGACAGGCACCAAACTTTATTTTTTAATGCGTCTGTTTGATGTTAACATATTTACGTTATATAAATTGTTGTCAAGAAGTTAGAGAAATGGACTACTGGCTTCCCGTCCTGTGTAAGACGATAAACTACATCCGCATCCTGGGTAAGACGATAAACTACATCCGCGTCCTGGGTAAGACGATAAACTACGTCCGCGTCCAGAGTAAGACGATAAACTACATCCACGTCCAGAGTAAGACGATAAACTACATCCGCATCCTGGGTAAGACGATAAACTGCATCCGCGACCTGGGTAAGACGATAAACTACGTCCAACAGCAAGGCCTCTGATCAGGAGGTTTTGAGGTGCGTGCACCCACCTCTTAATTGCTGGCGTTTCCAGGTCCGCTCTGACCTCGGGTTGTAGCAACTATTAGGGTCCCAGCTGTGGGCAAATAGTTAACCCCCGACCTGGGGTCAAAGCAATATGAAAGTGTAAAATAGGTTTAATACCAGCAATATATTTTTGTAAAAAAATTATTACCAGCAATGAATTTTTGAAGAAAAATTATTACCAGCAATAAAAGTCTTGTCGGCATTAAATAACCCATTGAGGCTGATATTCCGTAAACCAAACCAAACCAAACCAAACCAAACCAAACTACTGGCTTCAAAACACGTCGTTCAACACCCCAAAACAGAACAAGGAAACCCTGAGCTTACAATATAATTAAAAGTGACGAGAAAATGTCAGAAACGAGAGTTACGAATTAGCGATATCAACATCAAGTAGATGCAGAAGTTCAAATATCTGGGAAGCCTTTTTAACAGAGGATGGAAAACATGACATGGAGATCCGAAGTACGCATTGTATTAACGAAAGAGGCATTCCAAAATCTAAGCAAAATATTGAGAAACAGAAAAAAAATTCGTTAGAAACAAAGAAAAGAATGCTGGGTTGCAATGTCGTATCCATCCTCTTATATGGCGGTGAATGTTGGACAATTTCCTTAAGGATGGGGAAGTTTGACTATCGCCCGGTTCACACTCTTCCCCGGGCTCTTGAACAGGAACAAAGATTCGCCCCTTGTTTCCTGGTTAGGATTAGGTTTCCGGTTCCTTCTAAAGTCTGCTTCATCTCTATATCCCTAACATTTCCGCCTGAACTTTGAAATTGGTTTCGTTAATTAAATCTTGGCCTCCTCAAGTCTGTCTAGAATTAACTATCTTTCCTGTTATCTAGCCATTTCTTACGTTTATACAACTCCACGCAGTAACCCTCTACCTTGAGTGGCTCTTAGGCCTTGTGCTGGGTGAATATTTGTTAAAAAATCCAGAAGCGGCAGAAATGTAGTTCTACAGAAGGATAATGAGAATTCCATGGACGGAGTGTGCAAGCAACAAGGCGGTCTTCAAGAAAATGGCAACAGAAAGAACATTTCTACTCAAAATCAGGAAAAGACAGCTGAAATTCCTTAGGCACATAACGAGGTAGGAAGATTTGGAAAACTTAATCCCTGCGGGGACATACTGAGAGAAAGAGAGGAAGGTAGCGAGCTTGTGTGAGCGGATGGCGGCACGGAGAAGCGAGGCCTTAGCAAAGGGAGATAAACTGTTAAGAGCCGCACAAGTTGTGGAGAGCCGTGATCGTCTATCTTCCGAAAGGAGACGACATATAGAAGAGGTAAAGAAACTGTAGAGATTAGCAGGAGTTGCCCGGGAGTTGATGTCGTACGAGTGAAACAGGAGCAACACGATCTTTTCAATGGGCTTGTCGTTTGGACTAGATATACGGAGACGTATCAAAAGTAGATAGTGACCCCAAAACACACATACACCAAAATTTGGGAAACGGGGATAATCAGCAACTAGATTTTGTCGCGGTGGCGGGGGAGGGGAATATTGTTTATTTAATTAATGCAACAATTAATACTTATCAGGGCTTCCTAAGCGTCCTTGAGCGCCTTTACGCTGACAGGCAGGGAAGCGATAAGCTTTGTAATCTTCGAATAAGGAATGTCCGCTCAAATTGGATGCAGAATTTAAAGCAATTCATCACGGGAAACAGGTTTTACTCGTTTCTTGCACAATGATCTGCCAAATGAGGCCCAGACATATCCAATGGG
>CAHIKZ030005241.1:1990000-1992500 GCA_903632075.3 Acanthosepion pharaonis | reverse complement strand
ATTCATCTAATTGTTTGATCTGAAGAGACAGGATCTGTTTGTTACATGTGAAATAAATTATTATTATAGATAAGTCCCCGCTTTCATCATTTTATATATATATATATATATATATACCGGGTATAGCAGCAAAATTAT
Organism: Acanthosepion pharaonis; assembly: GCA_903632075.3. Classification (NCBI taxonomy): domain Eukaryota; kingdom Metazoa; phylum Mollusca; class Cephalopoda; order Sepiida; family Sepiidae; genus Acanthosepion; species Acanthosepion pharaonis. The sequence goes on along the minus strand of CAHIKZ030005241.1, from coordinate 1,992,362 downwards.
CTCAGCCACCTGCGCTAATGCAAAGCTCTTCACTAAAATGAAAGCCCTATGGCATTCGTAAAAGCAATATGCTAGAATTAGCTAGTCCATTCTGTCGAATGATTCAGTGGTAGAAACTCTGAGTGACATCATATCGGCTGGGTTTCAATCCTAGCTCGTAACATTGCTGTACCTAGTTGCACTATATATATATATTACGGGAGTTTGTGCGATAGTCTTAAAGTGGGATTTAAGACCCGCTAGTGATTTACAAAGGCGGCCACATATGGAGCAAGTGTGAGGATTGTGAAATGAGATCACTGTTAGATTGGCTGACATTTTAGATCCTACTCTCGCTTCTTGAAGATGATTCAGACAAACAGATTAAAAGTCAGTGAGATATATATATATATATATCGCTCCTCTATCCAAACATTACTAGCGATTAAAGATTTATTGTAATAAAAAAGAAACGTTCAATGGTAAGAACAATAGATTTAATTTATGCGTTATAGAAAAATTAAAACTTCTAACACTTAAATAATCCTAAATTATTAAACAAAGAAATGAATTGATTGCCTCATGTAGACCTAAAAACAAAATTCTGTTGAAATACGTTGATCCTGATTAGTTTTTACTGTAGCTTATGATCTTTCGCCTATTTATGTTATAATTTTTTTATGTTGTCTAAGTCCGTTTATTTTTTTTAAAAAAAAACCGAATGACCCCCACTTTATTTAAGTTTAATATAAAATAATAATCCCAACTTTACATTAAAATTAAATTAAATTAAAATTAAAATATTCATTTTTTTTCCATATCGTTTTAGGTCCGTCTATTTTAATATATTTCTTTTTTTAATAAATACCATCGATCTTCGTTTATTTTAAATATAAAATAATATACTCGTTTATTTTAAATGCAATATATATTTAAAAAAACGAAAACGTAATACCCTCATAATACAGTGATTTTCAAAGCGTAGCTTAAATGTGGCGCAAGGCTGAAAATAGGGAAACCCAGTGAGGATCGAATTCATTACTCAGTCGTAATTGTTCTAGCAAGACAAGCTTGTTAACCATTACACCACCTCGAGGTGCCCACATCCCCTTATAATGTATTAAACTATGTAACGGTCAGTCTAGACACATCGGAATGTTTTTTTCTTTTTAAATTTCAAGTTTTCAAATTTGTTTTTTTAAATTACAATCCATTTTTTTATCAAACGATTTAGTATTGACAAGCTCCATGGAATTTTCCAATGAGAGAAATCTCTCTTGGAGCGAAATGGCTATATAAATGGTTTACAATTGAGTTTCATTTTTATGTAATTCATATATATATATATATATATATATATATATATATATATATATATATATGATGTCATCGGACTGGAGAGGTCGATTCTAGTGTGCGGCACCTTTGGTAAGAGTCTGAAAACCATATTACGGAATCTCTATATTTCTGACATGAGGTGTTATGTATATTATTTACATTATTCAGACTATTGTCCTCATCTTTGTCGCCATATTTATCACAACGTTTCGGCCGGTGGTTGGAATTTCGACCCGAACCCTTTATTTTGCTCACTGGGGTAGACTGTTCTAGTTCCACGTGCCATGTTTTTGATGCATGTCAGTTATCAGTTATCCCCTGCTAATTTCCCTCTAAAAGTTCTCCACTGCCTTAACCGGGTATTGAACTCACATTCTTTGGGTCCTGTCACTGGATCTAACCAATGCCTTTATCCACTGTGCCATGTGTCCTTGAGGACCCAATGAGTGTGAGTCACAAGTCATCGTGGCCGAGGGCTTGAGGGTGCTAGCCTTGTTCAAATTGGGTAGACGGAACCATTAGGGTCCGTCGATAGCTGTCCGAGCAGGGATTTACAAGTCATCGTGAACGAGGCTTTGAATGTGTTGGTCATGTTCGGATTGATGATCACGCTAGATAACACGTTCTCTCCCAGAAACTGTAACTAAGGTCTGCTCATTATAGTTCCAGTATAAACCACAGGTAGGCTCTGTGGGTGTTGAACAAACACAAATGTGCCTGAGCTAGCGTCTGCAATAGGGATTGGCTAACCGATCTAGTAAACGGGTATCCTCGAATACGAGAAGCAAGCTATAACATATATGACACCAATTCAGTCGGGTTTCGATCCTAGCTAGAGGCAACCGGATGTCTAGCCACACCGATGAGCTGTGAAACAGTGAAACAGTCTGTCTGTGGATGACGTTATATATATATATATATATATGTATGTAATTATTTATTTAAAAATATAATTCCATCGCTACATAAGAGTTCTAGTTTTTCCCTATTTTGTATGTTTTCACACACACACACACACACACACACATATATATATATATATATA
>CAHIKZ030005241.1:1960000-1985000 GCA_903632075.3 Acanthosepion pharaonis | reverse complement strand
CTGTTCTTCCTTTCACTATTTTTCTTTTTGTTTGTTTGTTTCTTTCTTTCTTTAAATAATTCCTTCCTTTTTATTCTCACTCCTTTTCTTTTCTACCTTACTTTGTTTGTTTGTTTTCTTTTTTCCTTTCTTTCTTTCTTTCTTTCTTTCTTGCTTTCTTCTATTGCTTTCCCTTTTATCACTTTCTTTTTTCTTATTTAGTTTCGAATTTTCTTTTCTTTCTTTCTATCTTTCTTTCCTTTTATTACTAGTTACTTATTTCACTATTTTCTTTCTTTCTTTTCTCTTATTTAGTTTCGAATTTCCTTCTCTCCTTTCGTTTTCTTTTTTATTGTTTTTCCCCTCACTTTCTTTTTTACTTAATAGTTTCGCCTTTCCTTATTTTTCTTTCTTTCTCTCTTTTGATTGTTTTCATTTTTCTCACTTTTTCTTACTAGTTACTGATTTCACGGTTTTCTTTCTTTCTTTTTTCTTTCTTTTTTCTTTTTTCTTTCTTTTTTCTTTCTTTCTTTCTTTCTTTCTTTCTATTTTCTCTTTCTTTTATTTAGTTTCGAATTTTCTTTTCTTTATATCTTGCTTTCCTTTCTTTTTCTTTTTTATTGTTTTCTTTTTTCATAATAGTTTAGCCTTTCAGTATTTTTCTTTCTTTCTTTCTTTCATTCATTCTTTCTTTCTTTCATTCATTCATTCATTAATTCTTTCTTTCTTTCTTTTTTCCATTACTTTTTCTCTTTTATTTCTTTTCTACTCATTTTTACTATTTTCCTTTCTTTTACCTTTTTCCCCTACTTTTCTCGCTTTCATTTTTGCCTTTTCATTTATTTTTCCCCAATTTGTTTTTCTACCGAACCATGACATTTAATCACCAGACTAAGTCTATAATAATTATCTGTTTGGTTACTCCTGCGTAATGTTACCTCGTGACGACCAAACGGATAATCCGAACGATCAGTTAATCCGGCAGATTGGATTGTCCGAGCTGCCTTCGATACTATAAGTGTCGCTTTTTAAAATATCAAAATGTGCCTGAGTCTGCCACAAGAGGTGATGTTGTTGCTTAATAAGCTGTCGTCTGCTTTAGTGGATTAGTTAATGGCGTTATTTATGAGTTCTCAAGGACACATGTCACAGTTGATAAAGGCAATAGATCCAGTAACAGGACCCAAAGAGTTGTGAGTTCAATACCTGGTTAAGGCGGTGGAGAACTTAGAGACGGGAATTAACAGGAGATAACTGTTAACAGAGATCCATTAGACATGGCACGTGGAACTAGAACAGCCTACTGCTGCGACATTCCAACCACCTGAAGAAGGCCGGAGCGTACAACGGTCGAAACGTTCTGATAAATATGGTAACAAAGATGGGGACAATAGTCTGAATAATGTAAATAGCATTATTTATGAGTGTCCAGTCGGTGATGAAAGGCCAGAAATGTTGATTTTCCAAGAATGCGCCACCTCGAATAATTAGCATCGTGCATTTATCTTCCTTTCACATTTTTTCTTTTGTTTGTTTGCTTCTTTCTTTTTGTTTGATCACGTTCTTTTTTATTATTTAATTTCGAATTTTCTTTTTTTCTTTTTGTTTTATCACGTTCTTTTTTATCATTTAGTTTCGAATTTTCTTTTTTTCTTTCTTTTTGTTTTATCACTTTTTTATTATTTAATTTCGAAGTTTCTTTCTTTCTTTTTGTTTTATCACGTTCTTTTTTATTATTAGGTTCGAATTTTCTTTCTTTCTTTCTTTTTCTTTCATCACGTTCTTTTTTATTATTTAGTTTCGAATTTTCTTTCTTTCTTTCTATTGTTTTTCTTTCCCTCACTTTCTTTTTTTCTTAATAGTTTCTTTCACTATTTTTCTTTCTTTCATTCTTTCTTTTTTGGTGTAGAACCATAGAAAGACAACACGGACTCGAATATAAGGTTAAATAGTATATTCTTGGAAACGTAGTACAAAGGTAATGGTGGACTGGAGAGTACTTTCTCTTTCTCTACTCGGTGACCCTCACTTGGTCACTCTCTTTACTCAGAGTTGGTAGCCATAGGATATAGGTGTGGAAGAGTCCATTTGTAGTTAGGTCCCCACAATACTTTCATTCATTCATTCTTTCTTTCTTTCTTTCTTTCTATTGTTTTCCTTTCCCTCACATTTCTCTTAATAGTTTTGCCTTTCTCATTCTTTCTTTCTTTCTTTCTTTCTCAAAGTAGAGTCCAATAGCGTTATAAAAACCTTGGTGAATTCCAGTAAGACATCTTTAATCATTTCTAAGATACAACGGTTCAGAATTTAATCTAACATATGGACAATTTGGCTTTTACAAGATTTGGCCAATTTTGCTGTTACATCCAGTCTCTTTCTTTCTTTCTTTCTTTCTTTCTTTCTTTCTTTCTTTCTTTCTTTCTTTCTATCTATCTTCACTCACTCACTCTCTCTCTCTCTCTCTCTATATATATATATATATATATATATATATATATATATATATATATATATATATATGAAGAAATATACTCTTATGGTGTGCTATATTTAAGTGCTCAATATCAGAGATAGAGCGTGTGTAAATATAAAAGTGAACATTGAGGTCAACACTTAGAGGCGACCGGCTGTTTCATGCCCGATGTTTGCATCGCCTCTAAATGTTGACCTCAATGTTCACACACACACACACACACACACACACACACACACACACACACATATATATATATATATATATATATATATATATATATTACATTAATCATTCATACAAAAAACAGATATAAAAGTTAATGATATAAATGGCGAGAATACATCTTCGCAAACAAATTTAATAAAGTACATTAACCCCGAACCTGTAGATGAATGTTATGATCCCTGTTTATAAATCCCAGTTGCTTAAGGTCTTTTTTTAATTTTTTTACACGCTTTCATCTTTTCATAAAGACATCATCAGGTATGGAAATAGATTTGTTTTTGTTTTTTCTTCTCGGTAATAACAGGACAACGAAAGAATAGATGTAATCCGAAATATGTTTTTAGAAATGTGTTATTGTTAATTGTAAGAATTTTTTGGGAGCGTGCGGTCGCAACACTGAGGTTGAATTTTTAAATTTTAAGTTTGCATTTTTGTACTCATATGGTAATAGGAGAATTCTTTTGTACTGGTAGGTTTTTCAGTCAATGTGGCATGAACTATTAAATTTATTAAATTTGTTTGCAAAGATGTATTCTCGCCATTTATATCATTAACTTCTATATCTGTTTGTTGCATGAATGATTCATGTAATGTAAATTGAACTGCACCACATACTTGATATTAAAATAACTGATCCGACGTGCAATTTTCGGATAATAACTGTGACATTCCTGTATTTATTGAACAATTTAGTTCATACACACACACACACACAAGGTATATTTAGGCAGAAAATATTAATCTAAAAATGTTTCGTTAAATTCAACCGACAATGTCTTTCTTTTTATTTTTTTTATATTTTCATATAATATAATATAATATTTTTATATAAATATATATGTATTTTATTTTAAAAATGTTAATAATTTTCTAGTTGTTTTCAGAAGATTTCGAGATTTCAAGTTGATATTTTATTTTCACTCATACAAGGCCCGAGAGCCACTTAAGGTAGAGGCTTACTGAATGAGGTAAGGAACTAATAAGAACATGGCTCATTGTTATGCTAATGTTTTTTTTTGCTTTTTTTTAGCAACTTGCATTATTGGAGAACTACCCTACGGACAGTCTATTCTACATTCAGTTTCTTTAAGATATGTCGAGGATATGATGGAAAACGAAGGGAAAAAACAGAAGTGAAATTGTCTGATTGGAAACATGGGGTGGGGGCATCTTTGGTAGCCATATTTAAAGAAAGTCTGTCGCTGTCGTTCGGCTTCTTTCAACGTTTAACTACGGTTACTTAATAAACTTTTCATGACAAAATCCAAAAAAGAATCTGCAATGTTATCGGTCTTCACCTGGCATATCGGCTTCAGTCATCTTTCCCTTCGTCGTAATGTATCTTACCTGTGCTTATATATATATATATATATATATATATACTTTTATGCTAATTGTTCTGATGAACTTTCCACTATGGTAACTAGACTTTATGAATGTAAGTGCAGTACGAGATGGGTGGCAAGGTCTCATCATTTTACAGTTGAAATTGCAAGATGTAACCGTAAGTTCTATGTCAACAGTTTCTTCTGTCGCACTTCTCGCTTGTGGAACTCTCTTCTGGCTTCTTCAAGTCAATATTGATCTTCAGAAATTTAAATGCAATATCAATCGTTGTCTTCTGTCTTAATTGTTGTTCTTTTATTGTCATCTCACCTTAACAGTAGTTATTTACACATTCTCTAACATTCTGTAATCCCCCCTTGCGTCTTAGTGACTTTATTGCCTTACTTGGGGTGAAATGAAAGAGTTTGACTGCGAAACAGTCTTTTGCTCTGTTCTTTGCTCAAAAAAATTTTCACATTACTACACGCACACACGCATACATAGACGCACACACGCACACGCACAGAGACAAAGAGACACGCACAGAGACACATACAGACTCACACATACATGCAGACACAGACACACACAGACGCACGCAGACACACAGGCACACACAGGCACACACACGCAGACAAACACATACACAGAGAGAGAGAGAGAGAGAGAGAGAAATGCACACAGACACACACGCAGACACAGGAGCGCGCATGCAAGTGCACACTCGTAGTCACACAAACACACGCACGCCCACACACAGACGCATGCACACCCATACGTTTAAATAAGCACATACATTCACGCAATCACGCAAACACATACACTCACACACAGTTACACACACTCTCGCATCCACTCTTATTTTCTCTTTCAAACACACACACGCACACAGACACACAGACAGACACAGGAACGCGCATGCGAGTGCACACTCGTCGTCAAACGCACACAGGCACGCACACACACACAGACGCACGCACGCACACACATACACTTAAATAAGCACATACCGTCACACAATCACGCAAACACATACACTCACACACAGTTACACACACTCTCGCATCCACTCGCATTTTCTCTTTCACACACACACACAACAAAATCACAAACACACACACACACACACACACACACACACACACACACACACACACACACACACGCTTACATAGATGAACTCACATTCGCATACGTACCAGAGAGGCATATCTACACATCTTTTTTTTTAAATCTCTCCAAAACCATGTTCTGACATCCATTTACATAAGCATCCTCGGTGGGTCATGAGTTGTTCTTCTCTGTTTTTCTTACCTTCAGTATATCCCGTGAGTGTCAATTTTTCCAAGCCCTCTTACCTCAGTATGTAGCCTCGAAATTGCAACTCTCTCTCTCTTTCCGACGTTAAGTATAAGTGTCCTCTTAGTTTCCATTTTCTCTAAAACTCCGCCGTTGCTTTCACGCTAAGTCCATGATATATCCTCAGCATCCTTCTGTAGAACCACATGTCTGTGGTTTCAAGTCACTTCTTCATCTGCGAGAAGATTGTCCATTATTCACTGACATATCGGAGGACGGATATTATATTACAGTTCAGTAATCTAACGAAAATTTTCTTTTTCTTTATACTTTGCTTAGCTTTTGGAAGACATCTTTTGCTATCCAAATACGCCTCCAGATTTCAGTGGCGCACTTTCCGTCTCCTGTTAATGCACTTGTTTGATTTTGGTATCTCCAATTTGTAATTTGCAGGTTGGGCTGTGCCTTTTGCTGAAAACCATGAACTCTGTTTTTTCTTGCAAGTAAAATTTAGTCCATTTCTTTCGCTTTCTTTCTCTACCTTCTGTAGGAGTTCTTGCAGATTCCTTTCTGTGTCTGATATCGACAGTGTCTCATTTGCATAATTCAATTTGCATATTTTATGTTAAGATTGTGGGCACCCAATAATGAATCCTGCTAGAATCGTCTCAATGTACTGGTTGAATAAGTCCGGCGAGAAGACACATCCTTGCCTTACACCCGTTTCTATTTTTGTATATTTACTGAATTTATTTCCTATCTGTATGCAAGCAGTTTGCTGTCAATATAGATTATGAATTATTCTAATACATATAATATTCTAATACATATGATATTCATATATATATATATATATATATATATATATATATATATATATCTGAGATGAGGTATTATGTACACTATTTACATTATTCAGACTATTCTCCTCATCTTTGTCGCCATATTTAATATAACGATTCGGACATTGTACGCTCCGTCCTTCTTCAGGTCGTTGGAATGGCGAACTGAACATTTTATTTCGCTCACTGGGGTAGACTGTTCTAGTTCCACGTGCCATGTCTAATGGATGTAAGTTATCAGTTATCTCCCTTTAATTCTCCTCCACAAGTTCTCCACCGCCTTAGCCGGGTATTGAACTCACACTTTTGGGTCCTGTCAATGGATCTAACTAACGCCTTTATCCACCGTGGCACGTTTCCTCAAGGACACATGGCGGTAGTTAGATCCAGTGACAGGAACCAAACAAAAAATCCACAATTATTAATTACATTAACTTCTTGTCTGAGCAATTCACCCCTGAAGATGATCTTGGATGAGATTGAATGCACTTGGGAAAATAAGCAAAACTACGACGTCTTTCTTAATTAGTTTAATAACAACACTAAGAAATTGATTTGTCAATTTGAGAGGATTTAAATAAAAATAAATGGATAATAATAATGGGTTTCGATTATTCAACCGAACATGCTTGAAGGTATATATATATATATATATATATATATATATATATATATATATATATATATATATATATATATATATATATATATATATATATATATATATTATAGGAGTCATCGTGGAGTAGTGAGTAGCGGCTCGGACTGAGGAGAGCCGAGTTCGAATTCCAGTCGAATCCATTGCATTCACTTGCGTTCTAATACCGTTCTTCTCCCTCCAGCTATGGGTAAATAGAACGGCAGACTGGGTTCTATAGCCTTGGATGGCAACTGGTCTAGGAGAAGGACAACTCTGAATTCAAAACCTGCAGAGGGTCGTTTGAGGACCTTGCAGCATGTAGTGCACCAGGTCTCTGTATTTGGCCCTTCAAAAGTGTGGTTGGTTCTGCACAAAACCTTCACCACTATAATCAAATCATATTGTGCTGGCGTCTGCGCTGTCGGTTCCTAGGATACGACAGGAGAGTCCACTACCACCATATATATATATATATATATATATATATATATATATATATATTATTTTTATTTTAATATGATTATTTACCAACGCTTTAGAAAGAGTTCTCATGTTTCAAAACAAGTACCAAATCTGTTCCATAAAAAAATTTCGCTTGATATGGAACAGAACTTGGTACTTTAATTCAATTTAATTTAAATAATTATATTGAAGATTTCGGCTCTTGTTTTGAAACATGAGAACTCTTATGTAGCGTTGGTTGGAATCATATTTTTGAATAAATAATTATATTTAGGCTCTACTTTTGTATCGAGCAGTATTCTTTTAAAAATAATAACAAAAATACTAAAGAACTTTGGATTATTTACTTAACGAGTTCTTTCCTATTTTCTATATATTTTTACACACACACACACACACACACACACACATATATATATATATATATATATATATATATAATTTTTCGACTGAACATGCTTATAAAGATGCGTAAATTTCAAGACTGGTTATTCCTAAATTTTCGCTTGAGAATGAAACAGGGGTTGATACTTTTAACTCAATTTCAAATTAAATTAAAATTTAATTTTAATAATTATATTGAGGTTTTCGGCTCTCGTTTTTGAAACAGGAGAACTCTTATGTAGTGAAGGAATCATATTCTTTTTAAAAAATAATTATAATTTAAGCTCTACTTCTGTATGGAGCACTGTTTTTTTTTTTTGTTTTTTGTTTTTTTTAATAAAACAACAATAATAAAGAACGCCGGATTATTTACCTAACGTGTTCTTTCCTATTTTTCGACATATCTACACACACACACACACACACACACACACACACACATATATATATATATATATATATATATATATATATATATATCTATTTAGCCAGCGATCTTTCTTAATTAAATATGACAGACAAAGAAGAGTTAATTCATCTTTTATTTAGCCTGTCAGGGACAGAAATTGTCTAGCGTCCTTACGTTTTTCGGTAATATATGAGATGGGGTCAAATATAGATCAGATACGGATGAGAATCTGACAGAATGACAAGATAATGAACAAATAAGAAACGTTCATCACTAAATTTTCATCCGAGAATGAATGATGAAGCTTTAATAAAAGTGAAATTATTTTGAACTGAAGTATATTACATGTGGTACATGGCCGAAGTGGAAGTTGGGAATGGCTGGTCGTCACTGCCTATCCTATAACTAGGTGATCCGATACACGACCCATTCATTATTACAACTGACTCAATGATCAAAATAACCCATTTCCACTCAATCCAGCATTTACCAAAATATCACATATTCGCAGGGAACCTACTAAAATTTCATGATACAAAAAAAAAAAAAAAATCAACCCACACTCAACAAAATTACAATTCAAACTAGTCACAACATATTATATTGCATCTAAAGGCATTATTTTCTTGATAACATTTCTTTCTCTCATATGGTCATAAATGACGTCATAGAACTGCATTAGAAATTTACGATCGGCATCTGCTATTCCGTGACCGTTATCATAGCATAGCAAACATTTATGTAAACATAACAGAATGTTATCTTTGATGGTGAACATCTCAATTGTAATGTTCATATAACCATTTCCGGTTCCGTATAGAATACAGGTTTGAGTCCTGTCGGAGGACGAATATTTTCTATGAAATTTCTCAGACATTCAGGCCGGTAAATGTTGTTTAATACTGTTTATTATAAAACAGAGCATTTACTTAAATATTTGTATCTATAAAAAGAATGTATAAACATAAAAATGTCTTAAATTAATTGTCAGACTTTGTCCATTTCATAATATATATATATATATATATATATATATATATATATATATATATATATAATGAAATGATGGTAGGATGATGAATCCTAAAATGAAATAAAATGAAACAAAAACATTCAAAATGGGACAAAATTATGCAAGTAGAATCCGTCCACACCTGAGTAAAATAACAGTCGTCCCCTGTATGTTGCCGATGAGCAGAATCAAGAAACTTGCTCACTAAAGGCAAGGTAGGGACAAAATAAGTTGTGGAGGAGGAGGGGGGAATAATTGACTGGTTGAGTCAAGATAAATAAAGGGGATACAAAACAAATTGGGGAGGTTGAGAGACTTGACAAGGACCATGAAAAAATTTGTTTAGCTTAACGAGGAGAGGAGTTCGTCGTTATTCTACCACGTTGTTTATATAGCGGACTAAAAAAAGAAAATGGAAATCAAGACTGGGCCCAGTCACGCAAACGAAGCTCGCGACTTTTACCCACCTTTCGCTGAAGGATGCCGATAGCAAACGCTTCCTGTCAGTTCTGATGTAAGATTTCACAGTATCGAGCATCACCAATTTATAGTCAGCCTATGAACTTTTCCGTCAACCCTCGGACATAGAAAGAAACACTGCAGTTATTAATGAGACGAGTTTTAAATTAATGCGTGCAAGGTTTCACAATTCTAGCATCACTCCTTCATAGCCTATAAACCTTTCATACCATCTTCGTACCTCGAAAGTAACATTGCAGTTATGAAGAAGAATTTTAAATTAATGCATGCAAGGTTTCACAGCTCTAGCATCACTCTTACATAGCGTATGAACCTTTCAGATCACCTTCGTACCAGGAAAGAAACACCGAAGGTATTAAGAAGAAGAGTTTTAAATTAATGCATGCAAGGTTTCACAGCTCTAGCATCATTCCTTCATAGTCAGCCTATGAATTTTTCAACCACACCCCAGTAGATAGGAAAAGAGTGGGTGGAAAGGACAGAAAATGGACAGATATTATGTAGAGCTAGTAAAGATAGGAAGTTGTGGAGAGCCACGATTGTTTACGTTCGGAAAGGACAGCAATGGACAGCAAGTAACCTACATTAGAAAACTGGGGAAATTGATGATATAATATCGACTGGGATTGACTGTAACGACGCAAACATTAATTTGAGCAACAAACGATTGGAAGTTGTCGAGTGACGTGATCACCCATGGCACATAAAAATATACCTTTTAGTACGATTCATATCACCGGCATTTTCAACCTGAAAGCATTAGACGCTTGGATTAGTCGATTTTATATGCCAATCAAAAGTTTTCGTTTGAATACTACTTTGTGTCAATTGCAGTCCCTTTTTCTCTCGACTACGACCATTACGACATCAAGAGATCCCCTTAGTCCGTCTCACTCGTTCATTCTCTCTCTCCAACGACTAATGAATTATTCTCTTTTCGTTAAAAAGATCTAAAGAAGAACGCGGATGGGGGAAAAAAAATCTGTCGGCTCCATTTTATTACAGTTCGTATTTTGAATAATGAGCTTTTACGAATTCCGCAGACGACCATTCAATGGTCGTCGTCTTTGATCATGTTTGCTATTCCCTCTCAGTCACTCCCCACATACTCCCTTCCCTTTACACACACACACACACATACACACACAGATATATATATATATATATATATATATATATATATATATATATATATATACTGGCTGTAACAGCAAAATTGTCCAAATCGTGTTACAGCATAATTGTGCATCCCACAAACTGTTTAATATCTAGATAAAACACTAAACTAATTGAGTTTCTTTTTTTTGGGGGGGGGGTCGGTTAGTCATCTCAACATAATTTGTCGTAAAAATCATTGAAAAAACATTTGAGTTATTCAGCTGGAAATTGCACCGGTTAAAATCGTTTTGCGTCAGGCCCACTGTCTTCCAAACTGTGCAATGGCGAGACGAAAAAGATCATTTCAGGCCTTCAGTAATGGTACCAACATTCATACTCTGGCTTCCATCTTCAAAGTCCGTTAAAAAAATAATTCAGCGAACGGTGAATATGTCTTAAAAAGAGGGAATAGTAGAGAGGAAAACTGGATTAGGAGGTCACAACAGGAACAGGGATCATCACTTCAACTTAGAGTTGAAGAGATCAATTAGAAAAGATCCAACACAATCCATAAGACTTTTGGCGCGTGAAGGAGGAGTTTCAGCTATAACAGTTCAAACAGCAGGGAAAAAAGTCTTGAAAATGAAATCGTACGTGAAACCTGTGAGGCAAGTTGTTACTTCAGGGCATAATGTTAGATGTTTAGAGAGGGCGAGGATCATCTTGAAAAAGTTTGAAAATGATCCAGCAATATAGATATATATATTAGAACTTTATTTCAATCTCCATGGGCTTTCGATCCTGATTAATTAATGATGTCATTTTCGCTTATGGTCGATTTCATCAAGTTTCTTTTGTTAAGCTTGGAGAGAAATTTTACATTGTTATTGCTCACAGTAGAGTCCAGTAGTGTTAGAAAAAAAAACCCGGAGAATTCCAGTTAAATATCTTTAATCATTTCTAAGATACAACGGTTCAAAGCTTAATCTAACAATTGGACAATTTTGCTGTTACACGATTTGGACAATTTTGCTGTTATACTCGGCATGTTGAACGAAAAATAAAAACATTATCCATAGAAAGTATTTTTTCAGATATAATTGTTTTAATCACACATATATATATATATATATATATATATATATATATATATATAGATAGATAGATAGATAGATAGATAGATAGATAGATTTAGTTTGTTTCATTAAAGACGACAGACAAGGTAATACGATTAAGCTTTTTATTTAATTTTATTTAATTTTTTAAGCTTTCTTTTCTGGACAAAGAGTGTGTAAGAACTGTCCGAATGTTCTGTATTTTCGAGCGCTTTCGGCTATACCTTTAGCCATTATCAAGGATAATTCAATTATCAGCTAAGTAGAGTGTGTGCATTCTGTGTATGTTCAGTGTGTGGTAGTGATGTTTTAGTTTCCGAATACGGTTAGCACATTGTGGCTTTGTTCATAGTTAATATTGTTAAGAGTTGGCTTTTTCTTTTTTTATTATTAGAGCTTCCATTATTTTCAGTCTTTTTTGCAAGTGGATGCAGTTAATATATTTGTGTTTTCTACTAGTATGTTCCTAATAGTGTCGGGTAAATCTGAGGTGTGTTTAAATGTGTTCTGATGGAACTGTGATCGGATAGATGTAATGTAAGACGTCTGGATAAACATGTGGTTGTGTAGCCGATGTAATTATTTATGAGTCCGGTTTGGTGAGGAACGCAGTTCCTTAAAGGGCATTTGAACTCATAGATAATGTTTGTTCTTTGTAATTTTGACTTAGTTGGTGTGTTGTTATTTTTGAGGATAAGGTTGGCCGTCTTAAATTTTTTATAATAGATAATAAGTTTTATTTTTTATTAGGATCAATAGGAGTAGTATATTTCTTTATAATATGTCTAAGCTGATAATTGAATCATCCTTGATAATGGCTAAAGGTATAGCCGAAAGCGCTCGGAAATACAGAACATTCGGACAGTTCTTACACACTCTTTGTCCAGAAAAGAAAGCTCTTGTCAGAACACAAGAAAAATTATATATATATATATATATATATATATATATATATATATATATATATATATATATATGATAGATAAACGTTTCGACTGAACACTGGATTTTGAAAAATCGCCGAAAAATAATTGATGGCTTCATGCCTTTTTAAAAACTAGTTTATTTTCTCACTTCAGAGGGACTTTCATTTACCGACCGAGTTTAGCATATGTTCAATAATAATAACCCAATTAACCTTTGGCCGCATAAAGCTTCCTTTTTGACGAATGTACCATCCTGGTTGATGGTTATTTAATGGCTGGTGGATCATAAATATTTTGTAAACCCGTCGTTAAATATGTGGGCGCCAATTACTAACGGGTTAAATAGTTCCATCGTCCTAGCTTAGTAGATGTTAAATAAACAAAAGAATTTATGAAACTTACGAATTATTAAATCCAGATACTGGCCTCCTAACTTTGGGCTTATAATATACTTGCAGCCATATCCAGCTGGTCGATCAGAAAAAGTGTTCAATTAGAATGGAGCAAAAACAGCATCATGTTTTGATGTAACAGAGTCTATCTTCTTCAATTACTTGAAAGTATTTTAATGAAAAACATTTTGAATCAATGCAGTTACTAATATAACAGAAGTAGTCTGTATTTATTGAATCGAAGTTAGCCGAGGACATGAAGGGATAAAACAGGCAACATGAAGACCCATTTCAGTCCACAAGTATTTTGGAGTTTGCTTTTTATTATTATTATTATTATTAAATCCGTCAGTGTGCTACCAGGGATGTAAAAGAGGATAAATTTATAAAGCAGTTGTTAAGTTTGATGAAAATTGGTTGAGGCATCTAAGAAAAGTAAGAAAAAATCCAGTAAAAATCATCATTTTTCGCTATTTACCCGGGTTTTCACTATATGGGTGGATTCAATTATCAAGTTAAATGACTGTTAAACAACAACTTATTGTTGGCTACAATTGAGTGAAGTTTGTATTATATTGCTTGAAAATTAAGGGAGTTTTCCGTTGAAAATTTGTTTTTAAATGGATTTGTGTTGAAACGATTTTTCGCTAAACGCAGTGGCGTAGAAATAAAAATGAGGTATCGTTGAGCTGGCCATGATGTAAGTAACCTACATACCGAGTTTGAAAGAAATTGGAGGAAAAAAGTTGAATTTATCGAATTTTCATCGACTTTATTGATTTTTGATTTTTTAAAAATAATCGATTATTTCTCTTACATTGTACAATGTATTGCTAATCTTGGTCAGATTCGGTTGGATGGATCTCGAGTGAAAAGGTATCACACAGACAGACAGACATCCTCTCCTTTATATATATAGATATACCAGATCTGTCTGAAAAGTAACAGGATTGGGTGTACTCTATGGGCCCTGGGCGATAGAGGGTCAAGCGGGTTGTGCTATCATCTAACCTGTTATCTTGGCTGTATATAACTGTAATCTTAGTTTTCTGCAACCATTTCTTCTTTCTTTTCACTTGTGAGAGAAATACCGGGTTCAAATCGTGGGTGCTTCACCACGACCTGCTCACAACGCCCTGAGCATCCGACAGTTCTTCGGTGAAAAGAACATTGCCGTACTGGAACAACCTTCCCTTTCACCCGATCTTGCTTCGTGTGACTTTTTTTTCCCCCAAGCTCAAAGGGATTAACAAGGTGACCGTTTTGAAGGCGTGAAAGCAATCAAGTCGGCTATAACGACGAAGATGAGGGACATGCAAGAAGAATCCTTCCAGCAGTGCATAGAAGCGCGGGGAAAAGGTGCATTAGACTCGCGAGTGTTGACATTGAAGGGGAACCCATGTAAATTTGTTGGTTGAAATTGAAATAAATTGTTTGTGACACCAGTCCCATTACTTTTCAGACACAACTCGTATATACTTACGTTTTCTTATCAGTAAGAGAGTACGCTGGTATGAGTATCTCAAGGGCTTTCTTAGCAGTAAGAGGGTACGAAAATATAATTTCAATCTTGTAAAAGCAAAATTGTCCATATGTTAGATTAAATTCTGAACCGTTGTATCTTAGAAATGATTAAAGATATCTTACTGGAATTCTCCAAGGTTTTTATAACACTCTACTTTGAGCGATAAGAATGTATAATTATTCTCCAAGCTTAACAGAAGAATTGTGATAAAATCGATCATAAATGAAAATGACTTGTTCATCATTAATCATAGCTAAGGATCAGAAGCTCATGAATGATTGAAATAAAATTAAAATGTATATATTATTCCAAGATCATTTTTGCAACTTATTCAAAATTAATCTTTGCTCTCTTTAACCTAACTTTCTGTCCTGGAGTAACAAGTTACCTTATATGTTTCATGTATGACTTCAAATCTTTTTTCACTGCTCTTTGGACTGTCATAGCTGAAACTCCTCTCTCACATGCCAAATGTCTTATGAATTGAGTTGGATCTTTTTCTAATTGATCTCTTTAGCACTAACTTGAAATGATGATCTCTCTTCCTGTTGTGGCCTCCTGATCCAGTTTTCCTCTCTACTGATCCCTCTTTTTTTTAAATATTCACCGTTCATTTGATGATTCTTGAATGGACTTTGAAGAGAGAAGCCAGAGTATGAATGTTGGTACCATTACTGAAGGCTGGAATGATTTTTTCCTCTCACCATTGCTCAGTTGGAAAGATATAGTGGAGCTGACACAAAATGATTTTAACCTGTTCTCTTTCTAGCTGAATAACTCAAAGGGTTTTTCAGTGATTCTTACGACAAATTGTATCAAGTTAGCTGAATGTGTTATCTGAAAACGAGGAAAAAAAAGCAACTCAATTAGTTTAGTGTTTTTTTTTTTAAGATATTAAACATTTTGTGGAATGGACAGTTTTGCTGTTACATCATTTGGACAATTTTACTGTTACACCCGGTATAACATAAAAACATACTAGAGAAATGTATTGCAAATGAGGTCAAAGGAATTGTCAGTGGTCAGGAATTAATCCAAACATTCCTGGTAGAATAGGGTTATTGTATATGCCTATTCCAATAAATGATATATTGAGTAATCAAAAGTCTTTTTTTGTGGTTTATCTTCTGAAATAAAAACCGTGTTCAGACAATCTTCTCGGCAGCATCCATTTAGAAAAATTGTTGTTTATCTACTTTCTCGGCCAGTTAATTGTGATTTGACAAGTGGCGGTCCATTTTGTCCGGAATTACAAAGACGAGTTTGCCTAAGTTATCTTGAGCGATGAAATCTCATTTAAGTTTGTCAGTGATACGCCTGAAATTTGGTTCCCTGTTCCGCGCCAGGAAATTTTTCTCGCTGGAGTCGATCTTTCAAATCTACAAATCAACCATTCGCCCTTACATGGAGTATTGCTGCCATATATGGTCCTGAGCACCGTTTGTTTGTCTCAAGGTTCTTGATAAAATCCAGAGACGGATATGCAACGTAATTGGCCCTGATCTGGCATCTCGTCTGCAGTCACTCTCTCACAGACGTGCCGTCGCCTCCCTCTATCTTTTTTACAAATACTTTCATGGTAACTGCTCCGATGAGCTGCTTTCGCTGTTTCCCAGACTTCATGAATTTAAGCGTTTTACTAGGCTGGCATTTCGCTCTCACCATTTCACTGTCAAAAACTACTAAATGTAGCCATCTCTTCTACTCCAATAGCTTCATGTCTCGCACTTCTCGCCTGTAGAAATCCCTCCCTTCTTCCTGTTTCCCTGATAGCTATAATCTCCAACTATTCAAATGTAATGTCAATCGACGTCTCCAAATGCCTTGATCTATTCCCTATCCTTCTCTTCATCCTTTCCTCTATCACTCCTATTTGCTCTCGCTCCAACTCTCTGTAACCCCTTGCGTGCTAGTGGCTTCCCGCCTTGCTTGGGGTGAAATGCTTAAAAAAAATTGCTAGAAGATCCAATGAAAATGATTTGTCAGACATGGTTGGCAGGGAAGGGATTTTTACTTAACTAAAATGGTTTCGCCCGTAAATCAAATATGAAAACACTTTAAATGCAGCAAAACAGTAGAAGATACCTAATTATGAATCGCTTGCAAGATTGATTACATTTAACAGTACCCCCACCACCACGAATGATGTATGTGGCACAAGGCAGAGTTTATCGTGGGTTTTCCTAGCTTGTAGTCTCGGCCAAAAATATTCGCTTTGAACCCGCATAAACGGGTCCAGAGCCTGTCCACCTCCCCGGACGAAACCCTGCCCTTCAGCAAAGCCTCATCCGGGTTCCTCTCTGCTCAAGGCAGATAGTTCGACAGCACAGTGCGAACAGATTTGTTCGACTGATCCCAGCAAGATTGATTGATATACTGATCCGTTTTCTACGGGTTATCAACCCTTTGTAGTTGATTTAAAGCTGGAAAACTTTTTTAAATTGTAAGAATTTTTGGAGGGTAATAATATTTTTTTTATATACAAGTCTTACATAATTAACCCATATCTGGGGGGAACATACATTTCCCAAGGGTATTGGCGCGTAAGTTAATATAACGAACCCAACTGGAATTGGAACTCGGCACTTTGATTAAAATTTCCGAGCCATTATACATTACACCACCCGCACATCCAAACATACAGCACCCGGTATTCCCAAAGTTAAAAAAAGAAGGAAAGAGAGAAAGAAAGAAAAAAGAAGAGAAGAAAAAAAAGAACAAGAGAAAGAAAGAAAGAAAGAAAGAAAGAAAGAAAGAGCAATATTTAGAAAGAGAAAGAAAGACCGAAAGATAACTTGATAGCCATAGTTAAATAATAAAGAAAGAAACCATTTAGTTCCAGACCAGGTTTCATGTTACTTGTCTTTGGTGATTGTGCGGGGATCGGTATTTTAACGAGATGAAGTCGTAAGCTTTCTTCTTTGGCACCTAGACTTCACGAATTGAAGAACGGTACTAGATTGGCAGTTAGGTGTCATAATTTCACTGTGGAAATTGTGAGTTGTAACCGATTTCTAGAATTCAATGAATTATAATTTAAACGAATCTTTAAAATTGAATGAATAAGTATCTGTCTATATTTCTGAGATGAGGTATTATGTAGACGATTTACATTATTCGGACTATTGTCCTCATCTTTGTCGCCATATTTATTACAACGTTTCGGCCTCCTTCAGGTGGTTGGAATGTCGAACTGAACCCTTTATTTCGCTCACTGGGGTAGACTGTTCTAGTTCCACGTGCCATGTTTAATGGATATCAGTTATCAGTTAATTCGCCTCTCCAAGTTCTCCACTGCCTTAACCGGGTATTGAACTCACACTCTTTGGGTCTTGTCACAGGATCTGACCAACGTCTTTATCCACTGTAGCATGTCTCCTTGAGGACATCTGTGTATGAATTCCTGGGTATTATAAAATAATGTCTGCAGTAACCGTTTGTTACCAACTGCAATTTTTGCTCTTATCATTGCATGACAATCATTGCACGACAATTAAGGACACACGGTACAGTGTATAAAAAGTGTATAAGAAAAGGTGTATAAGAGAAAGAAAGAAAGAAAAAAGAACAAGATAGAGCGTTAATTAGATCCCGTGACAGGACCCAAAGAGTGTGAGTTCAATACCCGGTTAAGGCAGTGGAGAACTTGGAGAGGGGAATTAACAGGAGATATCTGATAACTGACATCCATTAAACATGGCACGTGAAACTAGAACAGTCTACCCAAGTGAGCGAAATAAAGAATTCAGTTCGACATTCCAACCACCTGAAGAAAGCCAGAGCGTACAACGGCCGAAACGTTGTGATAAATATGGCGACAAAGATGAGGACAATAGTCCGAATAATGTAAATTGAATGAATTATAATTTAAACGAATTTAAAGAACTGAATTAATTATAATTTGAAAGATTTTTTTAGAATTGAATGAATTATAATTTGAATGTGTTTTAGACCTATTTTTTTGAATGAATTTTTGGAATTGAATAAGTTATAATTTGAATAATATTTAGAATTGAATCAATTATAATGTGAAAGAACCGAATGAATTATAATTTGAATAATTTTTTAGAATTGAATCAATTATAATTTGATTAAATTTTTAGAATTGAATCAATTATAATTTAAACGAATTTTTAGAATTGAATCAATTATAATCTGAAATAATTTTCAGAATTGAATGAATTCTATCTTTTCTCAAGTTAGTTTCGCATTCTGGACGATCATTTTCTTAGAACTGAGTTTTTTTTTCAACGAGGTTTTCACGAAGATAAATAATCGCTGTGTGAGGGTGAATTAGGCGTTGAGGTGTTTGAATTTTTTTTTTTTAACCAAAAGTTAATAAACCCGTAGTTTTTGGACTAAAAGCATTGGGTGTTGGATTTGTTTTTTCAAAAATTAATAAGCGGGTGGGGCTGCAATAAGAGCCGCAGTATTGGATTTATTTTTCACAAATTAATGGGGGGTTTAAAATATCCGCTGGAGTGTTGGATTCAAAAAAAAATAAGAAGAGAAGGGTGGAGTTGATTGGAATAAGAGCTGGGGTGTCGTTTTATTTATTTTGTTTTCAAAAATTAATAAGCGGCGTGAAGGGGGTGTAACTTTATTACAGACCCCAAAGTATTATTTTCCTACAGTAAAATAATGTGGTGAAATCGTGGGGCCTTAAATATATTAATTCTTTGTTTTTTTGGTTTTGTTTTGTTTTTTTTTTATAAAAAAAAATGTCCATATTAATTTGTGTAGACTATTAGCGTAATGGTTATCGGCGTGGACAGTACAATTCGAGTCCAAGACTGGTTTTTATTTTTACTTCACTTCTTGCTAAACTGAATGAATTCATAATATTTTTTATCACTATTTACGTTATTCGGACACATGGCACAGTGGATAAAGGCGTTAGTTAGATCCAGTGACAGGACCCAAGGAGTGTGTAGTTCATTACCCGGTTAAGGCAGTGGAGAACATGGAAAGGGAATAATGAAGGAGATAACTGATAACTGACATCAATTAGACATGGCACGTGGAACTAGAACAATCTACCCCAGTGAGCGAAATAAAGCGTTCAGTTCGACATTCCAATCACCTGAAGAAGGTCGGAGCGTACAACGAACGAAACGTTGTGATAAATATGGCGACAAAGATGAGGACAATAGTCCGAATAATGTAAATAGTGTACATAATACCTCATCTCAGAAATATAGACAGATACTGAATTTTTTTCTCATCACCAGATAGAGGTTAAATATCGAAGTAGACAAAGTGATCTAGCCATGGGTGTCAGCCGGTCTAGGAGAAAGACAACTCATGGAGAATGCAAGAGGAATTTAAGGAATATGCGAATGGTCACACTCTTTTCCAAGATTCTTGGCAGCATACAGATGATAAAGAAAAAGGAAGCTGTGGAGAGCCATGAAACCTACTTATTGATGGAACAGAAGAAAATGCATGATTTTACCCATATATTTATCTGTGTAAATTTAGGTCAAATATTAACATTATTTTCAACTCTTTTACTGCGAATGTCAAACGTGTGGGGCACGATTTCGCAGAGTCCCGTGCCACACCCATCTTCAATTCCTCCCCCACTTACATTTTGAACTGTTATCTAGTCATTATTTTTTCATCCTTGTGCTTATGACTGAAATTTTTTTCAGTTTCCTACCTTAGCTAAAATTCCTCTTCCTGATTTTGGAATTTTTTACTCTTGGAGTCAAATGCTACGAGCGCTTTTAGAATTCCTAGTTTAGAGATTTCCAAGCGAATTATGTTTGTTTTTTTTTTGGGTTTTTTTAAAAATTTATTTTTCTCTCGGATTCTCTTATTTTATGAATGAATCTTTCACTGATTTATTTTCTTTCTCATCTGATCAATCTTTGTCTTCCTGTTAGGTCACAAATTTAAAACCTACACATACGTTCATGATCATTTTCATTAGAACGTTCATTCATTCATTCTTTCTTTCTATTACTCTTTCTTTCTCTATCTGGTTCATTTACCTTCTTTTTTCTTTCTTTCTTCCTTTCTTATTTAACTATGGCTATCAAGTTATATTTCTCTTTCTTTCTTTTTTCTTTCTTTCTTTCTTTCTTTCTTTCTCTTGTTCTCTTTTCCTTCTTTCCTTCCTTCCTTTCTTCCTTCCTTCCTTCCTTCCTTCTATTTTAACTATGGTTATCTTTCATTTGTCTTTTTTCTATAACTCTTTCTTTCTTTCACTATCTTGTTCTTTCTTTCTTTCTTACTTTCTTTTGCTCTTTCTTTCTTTCACTATCTTGTTCATTATCCTTCTTCTTTCTTTCTTTCTTTCTTCATTTCTTTCTTATTTAACTATGACTATCAAGTTTTCTTTCGTTCTTTCTCTTTCTTTCTATAACTCTTTCTTTCTTTCACTATCTTGTTCTTTCTTTCTTTCTATTGCTCTTTCTTTCTTTCTCTTGTTCATTTTCCTTCTTCTTCATTTCTTTCTTTCTTATTTAACTAGGGCTATCAAGTTATCTTTCTTTCTCTTTCTTTCTTTCTATTGCTGTTTCTTTCATTATCTTGTTCTTTTTTCCTTCCTTCCTTCCTTCCTTCCTTCCTTTCTATTTAACTATGGCTACTCTTATCTCTCGTTCTTTTCTTTCTTTTCTTTCATTTTATCTTTCACTATCTTGTTCTTTATTTCTTTCTATTGCTCTTTCTTTCTTTCTTTCTCTATCTTGTTCCTTCTTTCTTTCTCTTGCTCTTTCTTTCTTTGTTATTTAACTATGGATATCAAGTTATCTTTCTTTCTCTTTCTTTCTATTGCTCTTTCTTTCACTATCTTGTTCTCTTTTCTTTCTTTCTTTCCTCCTTCCTTCCTTCCTTCCTTCCTTTCTTCTTCCTATTTAACTATGCCTATCAAGTTATCTTTCGTTCTTTCTTTCTCTTTTTTCTATTACTCTTTCTCTCACTATCATGTTCCTTCTTTCTTTATTTCGTTCTTTCTTTCTATTGCTCTTTCTTTCTTTCTCTATCTTGTTCATTTTACTTCTTTCTTTCTTTCTTTCTTTATTTCTTTCTTATTTAACTATGGCTATCAAGTTATCTTTCTTTCTTTCTCTTTCTCTCTCTTGCTCTTTCTTTCACTATCTTGTTCTCTTTTCTTTCCTTTCTTCTTTCCTTTCTCCCTTCCATCTATTTAACTATGCCTATCAAGTTATCTTTCGTTCTTTCTTTCTTTTTCTTCCTATTATTCTTTCTTTCTTTCTTTGTCTATTATTACTATCAAGTTATCTATCCCACTTTTTTCCTATTGATATTTTTTCTTTCTTTTGCTCTTCCTTTTCTCCATCTTGTTCTTTCTTCGGTTTTCTTCGTTTCTTTCTTTCTTTCTTCTGTTTTCTGTCTTATTTCACTATTGCTATGATGTTATCCTTCCCTCTTTCTTTCTCTTGTTATTTTCGTTCTTTCTCTTGTTCTTTCTCTCTCTCTCTCTCTCCCTCTTGTTCTTTCTTTCATTCCTTTTTTGCTATTGCTATCAAGTTATATATCCCTCTTACTCTCTCTTGTTCTTTTTCTTTCTTTCTGTTTATCTTTCGTTCCATTGTTCATTTTTCATTCTTTCTCTATTTCTTTCTTATTTAACTATTGCTCTCAATTTATCTTTCTCTTTCTTTCTATTGCTCTTTCTTTCACTATCTTGTTCTTTTTTCCTTCCTTCCTTCCTTCCTTCATTCTTTCTTTCTTTCTTATTTAACTATGGCTATCAAGTTATCTTTCGTTCTTTCCTTCTCTGTTTTTCTATTGCTTTTTCTTTCACAATCTTATTCTTTCTTTCTTTCCTATTTAACTATTGCTATAAAGTTATCTTTCGGTTTTCTATCCCTTTCTTTCTATTGCTCTTTCTTTCTTTCTGTCTCTAACTTGTTCTTTTTTCTGTCTTTCTTTCTATCTTTCTTTCTTTCTTTCTTTCTTATTTAACTATGGCTATAAAGTGATCTTTCTGTTTTCTTTCTTTGTTTCTATTGCTCTTTCTTTCTCCTGTTTTTCATTTTTCTTTCTTTCTTTCTTGTTTTATCTATTTTTCTTTCTTCCGTTCATTTTTCTTATTTCATCTCTTTCTTTCTTTCTTTCTTTATTTCTTTCTTTCTTTCTTTCTTTCTTTCTGTTGCTTTTTTTTTCCCAATTTTCCCGTGTCTCCCGCCCCGCTTCCAAATTTACTCCCTTCTCTCCTTTCCTTCCGACGAGAACTGTCATGGCGGCAAGTGACACTATCTTGGCACCAAACGAGTAATGATGGTTGGGGGTTGGGGGAGAGGGGGGGCGATTCGGTGATTCCATTGGCGTCTACTAGACTGTCAGGTTTCTTTGACTGACACCTCTTGGAGTAATGATGAAATAATAGACAGTATTTAGGCTTGGTCGAGTGTGTCTCCAGATAAGAAGAGTTCGTCAGCGTGCGGAGACAGATTTCAACATCAAGGAATTCTATCTCTTGCTCCTTTGGAAGTTTTCGAAAATAAAATAAAAAAAAAAAAATGTCTTGAAGGATAAGAAAAAGGAAAAAGAAAAGAAAGAAATAATTAGAAAAAATCAACAGAAAAAAAATAAAGAAAAATCTATATATATGAGTTTTTTTTACTGGAAAGTTCACATCCCAACTAACAAGAGATTGATCTACGGGGATCGTGGTTAAATTGTGGCCAGTGGGTCGCATGCGGCCAGTTTCGAATTCTAAATGGCACACCTATTCCATCGGCTTACGGCAACATCGCGTTGAAATATCAGTGCCGCATGATATATATATATATATATATATATATATATATATATATATATATATATATATATATATATATATATATATATGTGTGTGTGTGTGTGTGTGTGTGTGTGTGTTGTGAAATTGACAAAGTCCGACAATTATTTAAGACATTTTTTATGTTTATACGTTCTTTTATAGATACAAATGTTTAAGTAAAATAAACATAAAATATCTTAAATAATTGTCATACTTTGTCCATTTCATAATGTGTGACGTCATTTGTTTACATTTGGATAAGCATGAATTAGAGAAAATCATGAGGAATTGTGTTTAAAAACAGTAAAATCGACCTTGCTAACCAAACGCTCCTCTGTGGCCAAATCGGTTAAGGCACGTTAGGCTATATATGACGGTACCATATAGGATACAAGTTCTATTCCTGTCGGAGGACGCATGTTTTCTATGAAGATTTCTCAGACATTCAGGCTGGTAAATGTTATTAATACTGTTTATTATAAACAGAGTATTTGCGTAAATATTTGTATCTATAAAAAGAAAGTATAAACATAAAAAAAGACATATATAAAGAAATATACTCTTAAGGTGTGGTATATTTATGCGATAAAGTGCTCAATATCACAAATAGAGCGTATGTAAATATAAAAGTGAACATTGAAGGCAACACTCAGGGGCGACCGGTCGGCCTGACGATTGTGTCTAGCATGAAACAGCCTGTTTCTGAGTGATGACTTCTATGCTCACTTTTTATTTATATATATAAGGGAGGCACGGTGGAGTAATGGATAGCGGCTTGGATTGAGGAATCGGAGAGCCGAGTTCGAATTCCAGTAGAATCCATTACATTCACTTATGTGCTTGGGAAAGGTGTGAATCCTCTTCTTCTCCCTCCAGCTATAGGTTCTATAGCTTTGGATGGCAACTTGTCTCGAAGAAGGACAACTTTGAATTCAAAACCTGCGAAGGGGGACCCTGTGGCACTTATATATCAGTATTTGGCCCTTCAAATTGTGGATGGTCCTGAATGAAACCTTCACCACTATAATCAAATCTCATGTGCTGTTGTCGGGCTGTTAGTTTCCTGGTAACTGATCTGCTTGACTCTCATACGTCGAATTCGACGGGAGAGTTGAATATATATATATATATATATATATATATATATATATATATATATATACAAAGAAATAATCACACATAGAATCAATCAGAAGTATTAATGCGACTATTGGCGACAATATTGAATACACTTGTAAAAATAGAATACGTGGATTTAACACATCACAAGAAATATTTAAATAAAATTCTCACTTAAAATTTTGAAAAACTTAGCGTTGCGTCTTTGCACGTTCCGATATCTTACACAACCGTCAATAATAGCAGATATTCAAAAAACATCTTTCGGTCGACATACGGGTATATTATGTTATATAGTTCTAATATATATATATATATTGACATCTAATCTAGTCAGTCAGGAAAGGGGGCCTGACGCTAAAATACCTTAAACCTAGTGATCCCGGTTATAAAGTATATATATGAAAAAAAAAAATATTCGTATACGCATATATACTGGCACACACACACACATATATATATATATATATATATATATATATATTAGCTATTATTATATCTAAGTGAATATACATAATATCCCACGTCGATAG
>CAHIKZ030005241.1:1950000-1955000 GCA_903632075.3 Acanthosepion pharaonis | reverse complement strand
ATCTATCCACTATCCTTCTCCTTATCCTTTCCTCTATCACTCCTATCTGCTCTCGCTCCAAATCTTCTGCAACCCCCCTGGATCCTAGTGGCTTCACGCCTTGCTCGGGGCGTAATGCTTAAAAAAAAAATTATCTAACACTTTAACCCTTTGCGTTCATAGTAGCTTTACTGCCTTGCTTGGGGTGAAATGATTACATAACATCTGAGCACACTGTTTAAAGATAATTTCTTGTAGACATTTTAAAGATTTCAGATGGTGGTGTCTGTCGAGGTTCAATGACATCTATGTTCAGTGGGGGGTGGCTCGACGGTTACTCTGGCAAGATGTCCGCAATGGTGACAGCGAAACCTGCCTGGAGACGTGGGTGCTTCTACTACTGGTTTCTCTTTTGCACGGGCCTCGTTGATTCAGTCACGCCGGTTGACTTCAAAAGTCTCTTCTGCTTCGCTGGTCAGGGCTCGCCATCCAGTTCGATCCTGTACCCACTCTTCAAGCTGCATGGTAGTTTTTTTATAGTGATATTCACCCTGTACGATAACCCGGAGCCACTCGAGGTAGAGGATTACCGAGTAAGAGGCACAGTTTATGCGGATATATGAGGAAGATAAAGGTTAACCCAGGTTAAGACTGTAGTGATCAGGGAAGCATTCACTTGCCACAAGGCAGGGATTCGTGGGAAGAAGCTGCTCGAGTGGAACTTACATCTCACCAATGGAATACGAAGAGAATGAGGCTACAACGTGCGGGGCGTGGCGGGTCTTAGCCGTGAAGGTTAGAACTCGTGGGAGTAAGGATGTGGGCGATGTTGGCTTTGATTCGGTCTTTGAAGTGTTTCAGTGACCTACGTTTCTTTCTCTTTTCCTTAGAGGGATCGCGGGTGCAGAACGACTCATCCCGCCAACTCAACACCGCCGACTCAACGCCGCCAACTCAACACCGCCAACCCAACGCCGCCGACTCAACACCGGGCAACTAATCTCCGTGACAACGTAGCTCCCGAACAACTAACCCTCAGCCTACTCAGCGCGAGGACAACTCAACGACATCCAAACAATTTTCGTCGACTTTTTAAAAAACAAATAAAAGCAAATTATTAAGGATCATTTTTTAAAAATACATGACTTTATTTTTAACTACCTATAAGTATCTGTAAGTCAACAGACTACAGAGACGAGCTGTTGAGTGCGACTCAGACTTACCCAAATAACTACCGACCTTCCAATAGCAGCACCCATTACTGGATTAACCTGCGACGACCTTGTGCATAACTGTTACCTTTATTTTTATTGTACTGTGTTTTTGTTTTTTTTTACAATAAACCTTTACTTATTTTATCCACCTTGTTTTTCAAGTATATATTCCTATTAGCATGGAATATAACAGTAAGGATCATTTTTTAATACGTGATTTTTTAATTTCAAAATTTATTGAAAATTGTATGCAATTCCTCTCAAATATTCAAGACCATTCTGAAAAAAAGAAAAAAAAAACAATCTGCAAAATTCTTTCATTTGCCTCCAGAGATTTTTTCATTTTAGGGAGAGTGGGAAGACTCCCAATTAATTGCTAAAAAGAATGCATCTTAGTTTCTTTGCACCTTTTGCATCCCCGTAACAAATCTCCATATTGTTGGGTTCTCAAATCCCCATCTCTGTGAGTAATCTTCTATTTGATGCTTCGGCATGGTTATTTGTCAGATCTTGAAAATTAAACACCAGTCAGCCAAAATAGGTTTTTGCAATTAATAAATCGCGAAGACAAACAGCCAAACTTTCAAAATCTCTACGACTCAAAACCGATCTAAGAGATATGAACATTCTTACAGCCATCACCAGTTTGAAGCTATGAATTTGACGCCAGGCGTTGAGTTGTCCTCATGCTGAGAAGGTTGGTGGTGAGTTGTCCTGGAATTGAATTGTCACGGAGATGTGTTTGCCGGTGTTGAGTCGGCGGTAATGAGTTAATTCACCTCTCCAAGTTCTCCACTGCCTTAACTAGGTACTGAACCCACGCTATTTAGGTCCTGTCACTGGATCTAACTAACGCCTTTATCCACTGTGCTATAAACAATTTGGTAAATTGGCAGATTAAGTCTCGCACACCAATTGTAATTAAAATTTCCTGGAAATTTCCATTTTCGTTTAAATTTGTTTGCTTGTTTCGAAAATAACAGTAAAAGTTTGCGGAAACCTACCGCTTAGGAGTCATTGACAATATAAGTTCGATCTCATTCGCGACGGATCCGTCCGCTATTACTAGTTTTGTTTACATAGGTCTACCTTGAGCAGTCATACGCGGAAGCTTACTTAGTTAACGGCCTTTTTACTTATCTTCCTATCTTCTTACTCGTCTCGATTACTACGCGAAACCAAAAGAAGTCTTTAAACACATTTGAAAGTGAAGCTTTTATTGACTTTTTTTTTTTTTTTAAATTGTTTAAGTTATTTAGAAAAGCAATGACAAATGTTTTTTTATATTGAAGCTGTAATAATAATGAATTGTTTTTTAAATAAATAAATTTTGAATAATTTTTAAATAAATAAATTTTGAAAGGAGGCCTTTACACAATTGACATTGCTATTTTGTAAACAATCATGTTTAAATAATATTGCTTAAAATTGTTTATTATTAAGTGCTTTACCAGGGTTACATTTATTTTACTTAATTATTTTTGTAAAAAATCATACGTTTTAAAAGCACAAATTTAATTAAAAAAAACAAAAACAACTTGAACCATAATACTCTTCTCCTTCCTATTATTATTTCCGTTCTAGCATTTCTTTTATATTTTGCAAATAATCATGGTCTTTTTTAATTTATGGGCATTGCGTGCGTAATAATCAAGACAAGTGAGGCTTCCGCGAATGATTGCTCCGAGACGAATATAGGTAAACAACGCCAGTAATGGCTGCCGTGCTGCAGCCACGACGCGAATGAGTCCGAAATTTTATTGTCGATAACTCCAAAACAGTAGATTTCCGCAAACTTTTAGTGTTATTTTCGAAATAAACACGTAAATTAAGACCGAAATTAATATTTTCAGGAAATTTTAATTACAATTGGTTCGCGGGGCATAAATTGCAAATTTACCAACAATTCTTATTTATCGAAATAATGTTTTTTCTTAATATAATAGTTTCCTTAATATATCTTAAAAGCTTTTCCAATTAAATACTGTCATAGTTTTATTGCATTTTTTTATTTTACGTTTCGGAGCAGATCAAAATGTAAATGATGTTTCTGGGTGACAAAAACAAACTGATGATTTAAATTTTTCAAGGGGTCCTGCTTTCAACTAATATAAATATGATCTTTTAATTTCACGAAATTTCATAAAATTAATGAGTTGGGTTAAAAGATGTAAACATATATATATATATATATATATATATATATATATATATATATTTAGCAAGATTTTCTAAACAAAAACTTTTAAAAATAATTTCATTAATTTCATTAAAATCCAACAATTATTTGATTTTTGAAAGAATTTCCAAAATAATGAGATTTTTTACCGTAAAAGGGAGGTTAGATTTTTCATACTCATCTTTGGCTCATCCGCTGATCAAAGAAAAACAAGATCTTTTTTTTTAACCAAAATTTAGAACGTGCAAGAAAGGTATCTGTCTATACTTTTGAGATGAGGTATTATGTACACTATCTTCGTCGCCTCAAGGTCACATGGCACAGTGGATAAAGGCGTTGGTTAGATCCAGTGACAGGACCCAAAGGGTGTGAGTTCAATACCCGGTTAAGGCAGTGGAGAAATTGCAGAGGGGAATTGACAGAAGATAACTGACATCCATTAAACGTGGAACTAGAACAGTCTACCCCAGTGAGCGAAATAAAGGGTTGACGATAAAACTGGGTCCTTTTTCATCAAGCTTTGAACTTATTTTCGGTGAAATTCTTGGAGGTACCTACTTTTAATAAGTGTGACATTCTTTTCAGTTCGACATTCCAACCACTTGAAGAAGGCCGGAGCTTACAACGGCCGAAACGTTGTAATAAATATGGCGACAAAGATGAGGACAATAGTCCGAATAATGTAGTGGGCCAGAAAAACATGTGCTAAAAAATGAATAAAATAATCCAAAAGTAATTTGGTCTTTCTTCTTAATAATAACATTAAAATTTTGACGATAAAACTTTGCTTTTATCAAGTCTGGGGTATTTTTTCATCAAGCTATGAACTTTTTTGGCGATTTTTTGGAGGTACCTACTTTTAATAAGTGTGGCATTCTTTTGACCGTTGTAAAGTTTAGTGGCTAGCAGGAAGGGAGTCAAGTACCTACTGGGTCGGTAAAGGGAGCCAGGGATTTTACTTGCATAACGATATTTTTAATTCTTTTTATAAATACTTGTTGCAAAATAAAATCCCCATATTTGCCTTGACAGCAGAGGACGGAACGAGTTGACTGAAATTTGACTGACACACACACACACACACACACACACACACACACACACACACACATATATATATATATATATATATATATATATATATAATTAACGTTTCTTGAGGTAGGAAACGATGATGGTACCATCATGGTTTCCCCACCCGAAGAAACGTTAATTTTAACGTTGAAACCAGATGTACAGTTTCGTAGTGGGTCTGTATATGTTCTAATGTAAGAGTGCATAATAAATAAATATTTATTACTTTTGTATTGCTCCCTGTTTTAAATTAATGTTTTGAACGCGAATTTTTTTATATTTGTGCATATATATATATATATATATATATATATATTTATATATATATATATATATATATATATATATATATATATATATATATATATATATGAAGGAAGAGGTTATAGTAGTTCCAACGAGATAAAAGGTTGTATATTAAAAAAGAAGAGAGAAATCGCAAACGTTTTTGGTTGTTATATGGAATTTAAAAAAAAAAATATTATGCTTTATTTTCCATAATTTTGCTACACGAGTTTCCGGTCTCATGACCTTCATCAGGAAAAAAAGTGGAG
>CAHIKZ030005241.1:1887500-1945000 GCA_903632075.3 Acanthosepion pharaonis | reverse complement strand
TAAATGAATTTTGATAGATATTAAATGAATTTATAGATTGATAAATAGATATTGAGATAGTTAGATAGATAGATATCAAATAAATTGAGATAGATAGATATATGTTAAATAAAGTGAGATAGATACATTAATGAGATAGATATATATTAAATGAATTGAGATAGCTAGATAGATAGATGTGAGACGCTATTAAGAGACGATAAAGTAAACAATGTACCAATGTGAAAGTAAACTGCGGATTATCTCATTTGTTAAAGGTTTACGGAAAAGTCCTACCTCTAGTTTACCACTA
This sequence comes from Acanthosepion pharaonis, assembly GCA_903632075.3. Lineage (NCBI taxonomy): Eukaryota > Metazoa > Mollusca > Cephalopoda > Sepiida > Sepiidae > Acanthosepion > Acanthosepion pharaonis. Next base: position 1,944,708 of record CAHIKZ030005241.1, on the reverse strand, counting down.
ACCCTAAAAACTCTTAATTGACCCTAATTTTTAGGTCAAACGATCGGCAAAATAGTAAAAACATCAAGTCCTATCATGCATTAGTTTCATTTTATTTTTGGTTTTTTAAATTAAAATTCAGTTTGTCTGCGATGCTTTTTCATGCGTTCTCTTGGAATCTTTGTAAAAGTTTTTTTTTCCAGCGGAGAGGCGTCGGCGTTGAATCCCTCTTAAACATTTTTTTTTCTAGCAAAATTTAGTCATGAAAATATTGGCGGTTATTACAAAAAGAATAACATTGACTCAGATTTTATTTAAAAAAAAAACAAAAAAATGTTCATTATAAAAAAAAAAAATATAATTAGTGAATATGTACTTAAATTTAGTTGGTAAATTAAATTCATTAATTCATTTAAATTGGATAATTCTCTGATTTTTGGTAATTTAAAAAAAATGCTCTCACCCACCACCATCCTTCCCTTATTTTTCTTCGAGGGTTTGTGGCTCCCAGGTTGGTAAACTTTGAAATCCACATGTAGTCGAGATGAGAGACTAGCGCGGGTCCTGATTTGGGAAGCAATCCATCTTTTATGGATATTTTGTTAACATTATGAAATGGACAAAGACCGACAATTGTTTAAAGACATTTTTATGTTTAACATTCTTTTTATAGATACAACTATTTAAGTAAATGCTCTGTTTATAATAAACAGTATTAAATAACATTTACCAGCCTGAATGTCCGAGAAATTTTCATAGAAAATATTCGTCCTTTCCACAGGATTCGAACCTGTATGGTACCGTCATATATCCTGACGTGCCTTACCGATCGGCCACAAAGGATCGTTCGGTTGGTAAGGTCGAATTTACTGCTTATAAACTTCAATTTTCCATGAATCTCTCACATACATTCATAACTGCATATGGCGTATCAAATGTAAACAAATGACGTCACACATTATGAAATGGACAAACTCCGAAAATTATTTAAAAATAAAAAGAATGTTAAACATGAAAATTTCTTTAAATAACAGCAAAAGTTGCAATACGAGCAAATGGTTGCTGAAGATGTTAGGTTCATAATACCCAGAAATTCATACACAGATGTCCTCAAGGACACATGGCAGAGTGGATAAAGGCGTTGGTTAGATTCAGTGACAGGACCCAAAGAGTGTGAGTTCAAGTGGAGAACTTGGAGAGGGGAATTAACAGGAGATAACTGATAACTGACCTCCATTAGACATGGCACGTGGAACGAGAACAGTCTACCCCAGCGAGCGAAATAAAAGGTTCATTTCGACATTCCACCAGTGTACAGAAACGAGGACAACAAAGATGACGATGATAGTTCGAACAGTGTAAATAGTAGACAATAAAAGTTATTAGGAGAGGAAATGTCCACTTATTGTGTGGATATCAAAGGTGCTTTGCAATATGAGCACTGGTAAAAAAATAGTTGCTGAAGACATTAGGTTTATAATAGCCAGAAATTCATACAAAGATGTCCTCAAGGACACATAACACAGTGGATAAAGGCTGGCGAGACCTGTGGAATCTCGCTTATATTAACCTGTGGGACCTTGCCAAAACAAGGTCCCACAGATTTTCGATTTCGTTTAGTTATAGGTTATTTACGTTCAGAGTTCGAAATTCCAACCACCTGAAGTAGGCCGGAGCGTACAACGGCCGAAACATTGTGACAAATATGGCGACAAAGATGAGGAGAATAGTCCGACTAATGTAAATACTGTTATTTACGTTGTTACGTTGATCTTGTCCCTGCCACCTAAATTTCTGAACGACCTTTGACCAGTAACATGCATGGTTAAATCTAGTGACATGACCCAAAGAGTGTGAGTTCAATACCTGGTTAAGGCGGTGGAGAACTTTGAGTGGGTAACTAACAGGAGATAACTGACCTCCATTAGACATGGCACGTGGAACTAGAACAGTCTACCCCAGTGAGCGAAATAAAGGGTTCAGTTCGACAATCCAATCGCCTGAAGAAGGCCGGAGCGTAAAACGGCCGAAACGTTGTGATAAATATGGTAGTAAAAATGATGATGATAGTCCGAACAATGTAAATAGTAAACAATAAAAGTTATTAGGAGAGGGAATGTCCACGTAGTGTGTGAGGGAATGTCTAGATATCAAAGGGGCTTTGGAGAGATGATCAAACGATAAAGGAAGCTGTTGAAAACATAAGCTGAGAAGTAAGAACTTGCTTTCTCGAGATAAGTGTAAACTAAAGCGAATGAAACAACTATTTTGACCAGTAAAGAAAGACAAAAGGTTTAGAATGCTTTGTGAATTGGAATCTGTCCAAGGCAACCTCCTCTCACGAAAGCAAATATTTTAAATATAAATACAAACATAAAAAAAATCATGTTTATATAAATAAATATCTATAGAAATAGCTGCATATTTGTGTCTATAAAAGTACGTTAATGTCTATATAAATACATACATTTTTGTCTGTATATATATATATATATATATATATATATATGTGTGTGTGTGTGTGTGTGTGTGTGTGTGTGTGAAAATATATAGAAAATTGGAAGGAACTTGTTAGGTAAATAATCCAAAGTTCCTTAGTATTTTAGTTATTATTTTTAAAAAATAGTGCTCGATACAAAAGTAGAAAGATAATATAATTATTTATTTAAAAATTTGGAATCATATTTTTAAATAAATAATTATATATATATATATATATATATATATATATATATATACAAAGAATAATCACACATAGAATTAATCAGAAGTATTAATGCGATTATTGGCGACATCCATCGCTAGAAAACATAATATATGCATTAAATAATCGCATTAATACTTCTGATTAATTCTATGTGATTATTCTTTGTATGTAAATCATATGCTGCCTAATGTTTTATGTTTATATATATATATATATATATATATATATATATATATATATGAAGAAAAATATACGGAAAAACAAACAAAAATCCTAATATGCGATTATGCTGTTTTAATATTTAATTTCAACGTCGGACGTTTCGGTCTAATTAAATCATATTAATCATATTTAAACGGAACGCTGATCTTATAAAAGATTTCAGATATCTGTTTGGATTGGTATTGCTTTTATGTCCATCGTCTTTTTCATGTTGAATTGAATATGGTCTATGTTAATTATGTTTTATGAATATGTCCTGAAGATGGTCTATTAGACCGAAACGTCCGAAGTTGATATTAAACATTAAAACAACATAATCACATATTAGGATTTTTGTTTGTTTTTTCAGTATATTTTTCTTCATAATGTCGGATCTATATCCATATATTTGCTTATATATATATATATATATATATATATATATATATATATATAGTGTAACCCGGATATAAGAGACCCGGATATAAGAAAAACCCGGATATAAGAGAGATTTTCTCTAGTCCCAAATTAGAGCCTGTGTTAATGTATATAAAATAGACCAAACCCGGATATAGAGAAACCCGGATATAAGAGACTTCTTCTCCGGTCCCGACAATTCTCTTATATCCGGGTTACGCAGTATATATATATATATATATATATATATATATATATATATATATTCATACATGTTTCATTAAATAATATAGACAAGTGTTGTCTATTTACTTTATGTAAATTCTTTTCATGTCGTCTGATAAGCTTAATAACATTATCATTAAACTAAGAAAGAAATTCACAATATTAATCCATATTTTTTAATCCAATCTAAGCTTTCGGCTTACATATGCCATTATCAAGGATGTCAATTACTGTACAATATATAAGCAATATACGGACAAAACAGTGATGATAGTCTGTTATTGTTTGCATGGATGATTTCCAAGCAACGATAAATCTTCATCTCATATAAAAAAAAAACAAAAAAACTTTATGTTCATATAAATGTTATGCAAATACATTTATGTTCAAATAAAATACCTGCGTCTTCATCATCTGTCTATATTTTTGAGATGAGGTATTGTAACTATTACACTATTTACATTGTCCGGACTGTTGTCCTCGTCTTTACTGCCACATTCACGACGTTTCGGCCGTTGTACGCTCCGGCCTTCGTCAGGATCTGTCTATATTTCTGAGATGAGGTATTGTAACTAATCGCACTCTTTACATTGTTCGGATTGTTGTCATCAACTTTACTATCTCATTCACGACGTTTCGGCTGTTGTACTTCTATTGTCGATAACTCGAAAACTGTAGGTTTTATCAAAATTTAATTGTTATTTCCGTGTTTAGCGTGTACATTTACACAGCAATATGACGATTTGGGAAAATTTTAATACATATTTAGCGCGGGGCTTAAAAAGCAAATTTACCAAAAATTCATGCATACAAATATCTTCACAAATATATATATATATATATATATATATATATATATATATATATATATATATATTTTTAAAGTAATTAATGGACAATTTTAAACCGAAATTATTATTACTTATTTCTTATTTCCTATTTCTGATTACTTATTTCTTTTTACTTCTTTCTTATTACTTACTAGCAGCATGGCCCAGCGTTGCCCGTGCTTGATTCAAAAATCGTACGACTCCTACAGCAATCGCTATCACATGACTTTTTTACCCTTCCTTGCCTTTAAAGGAGTGCCCTTTGCCGTGCTGATGTTGCTACATGCCTTACTTCTTGCCTATCTCACACTGTGAATTTTTTCTAAGCTCTATACTAAACATTAAATCTGTTACGAAAAAAGAACTAAACAAAATGAACACAAAACGATCAGCTTTAAAAAAGGACTCATAACTGGAAAAACTGAATGAAAAAAGAATGTTAACAACAAATACTTTTTCACACCCAACCCAGTTCTGCGGAATCAGAATCAACGTTGAGTTTAAGCAAGCGAATGAGCCAATTGGAGTAAAGTGCCATGCAGATTTAAATTTTTCCCACTTGTGACGAATGCACGTATCGATTTTTTTTGCATGTTAGCATGTTTAGTTATTCGTGTCAGTCAGCTGTTGGCTCTCACGCTGGCTAATAGAATCTTCCTGCCTATTTGTGGCAGCCAGCTATAGGCTCTCACTCTGGCCAGTAGAAAATGGCCGCAAACTACATGAAAACTACCGTAGAAGCATGAAAAAATCGATTATTTCCACTGTCGATGAGAGTTGGGAAATGCAAAGTCGGTCTTGACCTTCCCGCTAACTTGTAGCATGTGCATGTAAATTTTGGTGCAAATCCGTCGAAAATTGCGGCTGTGCATTCGTCACACACACACACACACACACACACACACATCCTGCCTTTTATAAGTAAATATTCTTATTACATATTCATTATTTCTTCTCATTTCCTATTTCTCATTACTTATTTTTTATTTATATCCCGAAAGAATACTTCTCAAATCGCTACAATCTTAACATATTCAAGTCTAGGGTCAATTTTTGTCTATCCCACATATTCTCATAATCTGCACTTACGAGTGAGAGTGAAAGTGAGTGAGTGAGAGAGAGAGAGAGAGAAAGAGAGTATGACATAACATCTTATACGTGTTTTCATTAATCGTTGGGATGTTTCCTTTCACCCTGATATGATTTTCACTTCTATAGACTAATTAATTAATTAATAATTAATTAATTTAACTGATAAAAATCATGATAATTTAGCGTAATTATTTTTCTGGGTTCTCATACCGCCATTTTTCATATTGCGTTCATTTTTTTTTTTGTCGATAACGATGTCAATCATTGGATAAAAAAATAAAAAAATATAAAAACTCTTTCGTTTTCGCTTTAGTAATTTTTTCGAAGTTCTTCGCTTTCTCTTGTGTATTAATTTGAAAAATCATATTTCAAGATGGCGTATCTTGTCCAATCTAATCTGCATTCAAAGTAAACAGAAAAAACAGTTTCCGCTTTTCTCTCTTTCATCTTTAGTTGATTTTTTTAAAACTTTTCCTTTTTTTAAAAAAAAATGTTTCTTTCGTTTCGTTTGTTTGTTTCTTTCTTTCTTTGTAAATTCCCACCTACCTTTCTTTCTTTTTTTAAAATTATCAGTAGTTTTCTTTCATTCTTTCTTACTAAATTCTCAGTCGCCTTCTTTCTTTCTTTCTTTCTTTCTTTCTTTCTTTCTTTCAACATGCGTAATATGCGGTCACTTTTTTCTTTCTTTCTTTCTTTCTTTCTTCAAACGCTTTACTTTTTAAAAGTCATTCTTTCTTTCTTTCTTTTTTGTTTATTTCTTTTAATATTCAATCGCTTGCGACTTTCTTAAAAGTGAATCATTTCTTTCTTTTTGTTTGTTTATTTGTTCCTTTCTTTCTTTAAATCTACGAGCGCTTCCTTCTTTCTCAAAAGTTCTTCATATCTTTCTTTCTTTCTTAATCCTTAGTTGCTTTCTTTGCTTCTTTCTAAATCCTTTGTCGCCTCCTTTCTTTCTTTCTTTCTTTCTTTCTTTCTTTCTTTCTTTCTTTCTTTCTTTCTTTCTTAACCACTTTTCTCCTCCTCTTCCCCTCTCTTTCTCATTCTGCCCCTTCTTTCTCTTTCTCTCTCCCCCTTCTCTTACCCATTATTCCTTGCCCTACGTTTATCAGCAAACAAAACCCCGTCTTTATCTCTGCTAGTATATCACCATGTACATCTCTGCCCTTCTACTTGACACGTGAAGCGAATTCCCTTTCATCTCTGTCGAAGATCTTTATCCACTTATTATTAATGTTTTAATAATGAAAACATCGCGCCATTCCAATGACGTTCCTTCGTACTTCTTGTCAAAACCATTTTTTTCCTTTTTGCCCCACAACGAATATTTTTCTTCTTCTTCTTCCTTCCACAAATAACACTTTTTTTTTCCTACTGTTTACCAGACGTTTTCATCATTATTACCACCTTTCTTGCTTTACATTTTTTTCATCCAACTTCAGTTTGTTCTTCCTTGAGTTTCTGTTTAGTGTTTAGCATAACAACAACAGCAACAAATAATAATAATCATAATAATAATTGTTGCCGTTGCAGGAAGATTAATGGGACAAAAAGTAAGAGAATAATGAAGAAAGAAGAAGAGAGGAAAATGAATTTTGTTGTGTGATAGTAAATAGAAAAATGAATACATTTGGAATAAGAGGGTTAGGGTTAGGGTAAAGAGGGAAACAAAAGGAAATTATGTGAGGAGGGCTGGAATGAATGAATGTGAGAAGATGGAAAGGAAAAAGGTGTGATGCACATAGGCCAGTGGGGAAAGGGATAAAGGGATGAAGCGGCAATAGGAAACTTAGACTAGAAGAAGAAGAAGAAGAAGAAGAAGAAGAAGAGGGAGGAGGAGGAGGAGGAGGAGTTTGAGGAGAAGAAGAAAGCAAAACAGATCAGATTAGGACTCAAATGGAATGAAGAAAAAATAAAAATTAAGAAGACGTGGAGAGGAACAAGACGTGAAGAAGAAGAAGAAGAAGAAGGAGAAGGAGGAGGAGGATGGGGGGAAGAAGAAAGCCAAACAGATCAGATCAGCAATCAAATGGAAAGAAGAAGAGGAGGGAGGGGGAGGAGGAGGAAGAGGAGGAGGGGAAGAAGAATGCAAAACAGATCAGATCAGGAATCAAATGGAAAGAAGAAGAAGAAGAAGAAGAAGAAGAAGAAGAAGAAGAAGAAGAAGAAGGAGGGAGGAGGAGGAGGGGAAGAAGAAAGCAAAACAGATCAGACCAGGAATCAAATGGAAAGAAGAAGAAGAAGAAGAAGAAGAAGAAGAAGAAGAAGAAGAGGAGGAGGAGGGGAAGAAAAGAAACAGATCATATTAAGAACCAAAGGGAAAAGAAGAAGGAGGAGCTAAATTAAACTTATTGATAGTAAAGCCTTTGATAGTGTGCCAGACACTTGGATCTTTAAGGCTTTGGACATGTACAAAGTCTCCTCGGTGATTGTAAATTTCTTTAAATATAGCATGGAACTGTGGAGAACCATATTATACCGAAATCAAACAAAAGGCACTGCCATTTCCATTTCTTTGAATATCCGACGAGCAATCTCTCACGGAGGATTCCTGTCGTGTCCTTTCTCTTTTGTCTGTCCTTAATCCAACTTTCACAAGAACTAAACTGTAATAAATATGGATACTAAATAATAAAAAAGAAAGTGTTTTATTACCATTTCTAAAGACGACAATAATTTGAAGGGTCTCCTCAATACTGTAAAATGTTTCAATGATGACATCGGGGTGGATTTCGGATTAGATAAATGTGAAAATTTAACGTTGAAGAAAGGGAAAATTTACAGAAACACATTTAATAGAACTCGATTTTGTCACAAAGATTACATAACTGGAAGAAGAAGAAGAAGAAGAGGAAATAAGAAGAAAAAGAAGAAAAGAAGAAAATTAAGAAGAAGAAAAAAAGAAGAAAGGAAAAAAAGAAGAAAAAGAAGGAGGAGAAAAGAAGAAGACAAAGAAGGAGAAGAAAAGGAAGAAGAAGAAGAAAAAAAAAGAAGAAAAAAGAAGAAAAAGAAGAAAAAAGAAAAGAAAAAGAAGAAATAAGAAGAAATAAGAAAAAGAAGAAAAGAAGAAGAAGAAAAAAGATGAAGAAGAAAAAGAAGAAAAAAGAAGAAAAAGAAAAAGAAGAAGAAAAAGAAGAAAAAAGATGAAAAAGATGAAGAAGAAGAAAAAAGAAAAGAAGAAAAGAAAAAGAGGAAGAAGAAAAAAGAAGTAATAAGAAAAAGAAAATAAGAAGAAGAAAAAGAAGAAAAAGAAAAAGATGAAGAAGAAAAAAGAAGAAGAAGAAGAAGAAACGATAATAGCTATAGATACAAATTAAACAAGAAAATATTCAATCACCTACTCTATACGGATGGTCCTAAACTCTTTGCCAAAGACGCCAATAAGTTGAAGGCTGTCCTCAGTATCGTAAAATATTTCAATGACGACATAGGCATGGACTTCGGATTAGATAAATGTGCCAAAGTAACATTCAAGAAATGGCGAATGATAGCAAACAAGCGGATGGGGACAATCTCTGTACACGTCATAGGCTAAAACGTGGTGCAGGGTTAAAAGTTGTAACCGAAGTTTTTATTCTTGCTACATTGGACCAATGCTAGCTAACTAGAAATTACCAAGCACACATATTGAAAAACGCTCTGTTCGTCCAAAATGTAGATTCTATGATAAATATACGAAAACAATTGACTATCTTTTATCAGACTGCTCAGTATTTGCACCCACTAAATATAAAACCTGGAACGACTGAAGGGGCTAATATCTGCATTGGAAAATCTGCAACGCTTACGGGGGAAAAACTGCTAGAAATTGGTATGTACACCACCCAGACCTGGTTACAGAGATAGAACCTGTAACAATTTTATGGGACTTTAAAATACACACAGGCAGAACAATCAAAGCTAATCGTCCAGACATCGTGATCAAAGACCGTAAAAACAGAATGTGATTTCTTATTGACATGGTAGTTCCTACAGATTTTAATGTGCCTTTGAAGATCTTAAAATTATCAAAAGATACAAGGATCTTGAAAAGGAAATCTCAAAGAAGAAAAAGAAGACACATGAGGACATCAATAATTTCTGAATGAAGAAGAAAAAAAAGAGCCCTCAAGGTTGATTGGAAGAAAAGAAGAAAAAAGGTTGATTGAAAAAGGGTCCGATAGACTCAATGAAGGATTCCTGGTAGTCAATGACTTAAAGAAATATAAAACATTGTATAGATACAAATCTGTACAGCTCACATATTACGAAGAGTCTTATCGAGGTAAAATGTATGGCGATCTTAGGCTTTAAAAATGATCAGTGGGAAATGTCATGAAGCTAAAACTTTCTGATCTTAGGTCAACTGGTTTGAAAAAAAGCTCTGGAATGAAATGTATATACAACAGACATCAAAGGAAAATAATAATAATAATAATAATAATAATAATAATAATAAACACAGGCAGAACAATCAAAACAATAAAGCTAATCGTCCAGACATCGTGATCAAAGACCGTAAAAACAGAATGTGATTTCTTATTGACATGGTAGTTCCTACAGATTTTAATGTGCCTTTGAAGATCTTAAAAAATATCAAAAATACAAGGATCTTGAAAAGGAAATCTCAAAATTGTGACACATGAGGACATCAATAATTTCTTTTGTAGTTGGAGCCCTCAGGTTGATTGAAAAGGCCCGATCGTAGACTCAATGGAGGGATTCCTGGTAGTCCATGCCTTAAAGAAATATAAAACATTGTACTCACCTGTACAGCTCACATATTACGAAGAGTCTTATCGAGGTAAAATGTATGCGATCTTAGGCTTTAAAAAAAATCATCCATCAAAAATGTCATGTAGCTATTTCTGATCTTAGGTCACTGGTTGGGACCCGGAATGAAATGTATATACAACATCAAAGGAATCAAAAAAATAATAATAATAATAATAATAATAATAATAATAATAATAATCAAAGCTAATCGCCCAGGCATCGTGATCAAAGACCGTAAAAACAGAATATGTTTTCTTATTAAGATGGCAATTCCTGTAGATTGTAATGTATCTTTGAAGATCACCAAAAAAGCTATCAAAGTACAAGGACCTTGAAGATGAAATCTCAAAAATGTGGCATATGAGGACATCAACGATTCCAGTTGTAGTTGGGAAAACCGGCTTGATTATAAATGGTTCCGGTAGACACATTGAAGAGATTCCTGGAAGTCCAAAGACCCATTACGAATGGCTTTATCTGCGTAAAGTATGTGATCTATTTGTTTTTTAAATGCTCAGTGGAAAATATCATGATGCTATCTCTGACCTTAGGTCTCTGGTTGGGATCCGGTAGGAAATAAGTGTAAGCCAGAAATCAAAGAAAATAGAATAATAATAATAATAATAATAATAATAATAATAATAATAATAATAATAATAATTTAGGGATCAAACAGAAAAGTTGAAGAAAGAGATAAATTAAGATTATTGAAGCAAAACGTATGAAGAAAGGTGTTGAAGCAATAAGAATAATAATAATGATGGAAAGAAGAAAGGAAAATATGAAAATATATATATATATATATATATATATATATATATATAAAGAAATATAGTCTTAAGATGTGCTATATTTATGGAATAAAGTGCTCAATATCAGAGATAGAGCGTGTAAATATAAAAGTGAACATAGAAGTCAGCACTTAGAGGCGACAGTCTGTTTCATACTATATGCAATCGTCCGGCCAAATATGCTGTTATTTTTCTCGGCTATTTATATATACGGGTTAGTGGTGCATTGTGGGTATTCTATTATGGCGGTTATTTTACCGGAAGTTGTTTGTTTATTTATTTGGGTCAAATTATATTGCTTGTTTTTATTTTTTTGTTTCTTATTTTATTTATTTATTTATTAACGTAGTAAAAATTTGTTTATATCACTTATTTTTACTACGTTAAATTTGTTTATATCACTTATTTTTACTACGTTAATAAATAAATAAATAAAATAAGAAACAAAAAATAAAAACAAGCAATATAATTTGACCCAAATAAATAAACAAACGATTTCCGGTAAAATAACCGCCATAATAGAATACTCACAATGCACCACTAACCCGTATATATAAATAGCCGAGAAAAATAACAGCATATGTGGCCGGACGATTGCATATAGAATGAAACAGACTGTCGCCTCTAAGTGTTGACTTCTATGTTCACTTTATATATATATATATATATATATATATATATATATATATATATATATATAGGATAACGATATATCATTATTTTTTAAATATCAAGGACAATTTTAGGCAAAACTTTTTTTTTTATGACAAAGTGTAAAAAAAAATTGTGTGACGTGTTACGTCTTTAATCTTAATTTTTTTCTTCATTACTTATTTAACCTAATATATATATATATATATATATATATATATATATATATATATATATATATATATATATACAAGTATAGGATTGTTGTATACGGAATAAATTCCAATAAACAACAAATATTATTCTTAAAAGAGTGCTCAATACAGAGTAGATCAAATATAATTATTTATTCGAAAATTATAACATAAATATTATAAAATCACTACAAAAATAGCCATTTTGTTTGTCTTATCAAGTGATGATGTTGAATGTAGAAACATTCTTCATTTTATAACATATTTATGTTATAATTTTCGAATAAATCATTATATATATATATATATATATATATATATATATATATATATGAGATTGTAGTATTTCAGGAAATCTTCTAGATTCGATGAATTATTATGAGAAATTATTCAAATCTTCGCCAAATTTCTATTACTTATAAATCTACGCTTGATCCTGGTTAAATGTTCTGGATGGAGCGTCTTGGTGAAAGAAGACGTTGCTCTTGGGGCTGGTTCCGGTGAGTTATGCCTGCTTGGAGGAGTATCACTCCCGGAATTAGGAGTAGCTGCATTATATTGTGTCTAGATAGTTACTTCTTTGTCACCGAGGCCCAGTGGTATGACGCTTGCATTATATCATGACGATCCGGGTTCGATTCTCTGTAGGTGATGAGACCTCAAAAGGACGAAATGGCCGTGCAGTTCTTTCTGCATCCATTTCAGGATTCTTGTTCTAGACTCGATGAATTATTATGAGGAATTATTCCAATCTCCAAAAATTTCTGACATTTATATATAAACTAGACTATTCGTGATCCCTTGGGTCACTGACGCTTCAGTTTATGAAATATTGAAGTTGATTTCAACATTAAAAATATTGTGTGGCTGAAGAAAGTTGAAATAAAAATACTTACTTGTATAAACAACTCCCATTTTTAAACATTATTCGCTTTTAAAAATCAGACTAACTTAAAAATATTTTTAATATGCAAAAAGATGTTTTTAAATCATAATAACTCGAAAATATTTTTTTAAATATGCCAGAAAATATTTTTGAAATATGTCAAAAAATGTTTTTTAAATATGCCAAAAATTATTTTTTAAACATTTTAAATATTGTTTTTTTTTAAGAAAGCTGAAATATAAATAAACATGCACGCAATCACAGACAGGTGGAAAGAGGGAGAGGTGGAAAGAAAGAGAGAGTGGAAAGAGAGAGGTGGAAACAGAGTTGTGGAAAGACAGAGAGGTGGAAAGGGAGAGGTGAAAGACATTGAAGTGGAAAGAGAGAGGTGGAAAGACAGAGGTGGAAAGAGAGAGGTGGAAAGAGAGAGGTGGAAAGACAGAGAGTTGAAAAGAGAGAGTTGAAAAGAGAGACTAAGGCAGTTTCCATAAGGGTCACACGTTCGATTTACATCCAGCGGCCAATAATTTCTTAATAATATTTGCGATATACAACCCTTTCCTTAGACGAACAAATAAGAAAGGCTTAAAGAAGACAAGATGTCTTCAGGCCATATAGACAGGCACTTCAAAATCGAAAGTAAAAGGAAATGAGCAAATAATAGAAACCATATCACTTGAAGACTTCCAACAGCAGTAACGACGATTTTAGAAGTTTCAACCAATATGAATGGAAACGGTTTATTCACTATGACCAAACAAGCGCATGTGCGCGCATGCGCGTACACACAGACACACAAAGACACATGCAGATGTGTATGTGTGTGTGAGTATCTGTGGGTGAGTGTGCGCGCAGGTGTGCGCGCGCGTTGAAATATATTCATGCCTATACACGAGTGAGAGCTGAATGTTTGTCAACTCAAGTAAGAAGTTCTTTAAATATATAAGCATATTGAGAAAGAAAGAAAGAAAGAAAGAAAGAAAGGAAAAGAAATTAATAGTTTGCAATAGATAGATAATGAACAAACTGAGATAGATAGATAGATAGATAGATAGATAGATAGATAGATAGATAGATAGATAGATAGATAGATGTCTGAGATAGATAAATAGATAGATAGATAGATAGATAGATAGATAGATAGATCTGAATAGAATGAGATAGATAGATAGATATGAACAGACTGACATAGATAGATAGATAGATAGATAGATAGATTTAAACAGACCTGAGAGTGAAAATGAATATCCTGAGATGGATAGATAAATATATAATTAGATAATGAACAGACTGAGATAGATAGATAGATAGATAGATAGATAGATAGATAGATAGATAGATAGAAAGAAATAGACCAAAACAGAGTTTTAAACATACTGTGATAGGTAGTTATAAATACTCTGACACACACACACACACATATACATACATACATACATATATATATGCCTTAATTTTTGAAATTTTTCTGAAAATATTTATTCCTGGAAAAAAAAAGACTTAAATTGTAGACTTTCTTTTGAACTAAATAATTGTCCCATACATATTCAGTATCTCCAAATCACTCATCAGAAAATAATGTCTAAAATAACGGGTTTCATTTCTTTTTAAATTTCGTTGAAATTTCTTTCGGAATTAAGAAAAAAAAAAAAACAAAAACAAAAAACGCGCAATTTGAAAACAAGTCATTGCGAAATTACAGATCGTTGCTGGAACTTGGTTTATTTTCTTTTTTTGAAAGCAAAATTAGCTCCATTATGTTTTTGGGTCCTGAAACACGAAATTACTTCACTAACAAGACTTCATTCACTTGAATTTGCAACTTACCGCTTACAAAGTCTCCGTTCATTCATTGCCTTTGAAAATTCACACAATACACACACACACGCATGCACGCACACACCACACACATACACTGACACTCTCTCTCTCTCTCTCTCTCTCACACATACACTGACACTCTCTCTCTCTCACACACACATACATATATATATATTTGTATAGGCAGCAATCCTTCTTTCATGCGCATTTCATTGAATACGACAAACAAGGTGCTTTGATTTAGTTTTTTATAAAATTTCTCATCTGATCTAATAAGTTTTTTTTCTTTCCGGATGATAAATTATATAAAAACTGTCCGAATTTTCTTTTTATCCAAGCGCTTTCGGCTATACATTTAGCCATTTTCAAGGATTAAATAATTTAACTGTTAAATAATAAATACTATGTTGTATGCATGTTTTATAAAATGTTTTCATTTTTCAAAACACGGTCAAGATATTGTGTCCATGTTCATAGTTGATATCATTAAGTGTTGGTTTTATTGCTTTTATTAATAAGGCTTCCCTTATTTTTAGCCTTATTTTATCATTTTACTTCTTATTTACTGAATATGTGAACTCTTCCACGACAAGCTAGTTAACCCCTGCTAAGAAATGCACTATTCCTCTTTTCACCATCACAATCTAGCAAAATATATAACAAATTTTCATTGGTCAATCACCTTCAATCTAGCTACTGATTGGTCAGTTCCAACCAATCTGTTTTCCCTTCCCACGTGGTAAACGACCATTATATAAACCCAACACGTGTAAGCTCCCTGTAGTAGTTTCTTCTCATTCCTTGCTACAAAGTGCCAGGATGTAATCTTCAAGAACTCCCGTCTTAACCTTTGCGGTCAGACGTTAAAGACAATTACCAACATTCACGCAAGTACGAACTCTGAAATCTCTTCTGAACTTTTACCAACTTACCAACTCACAATTCCAAACTTTATTCTTCTAAATTACAGTTTAATATTACTTCTTCTTAATATGAACTCAGGTACAAATATTACCTAATCAAAGGGACACGACTCTGTCTTACCTTTTTAGTTCGCATGCATGTATATCAAATATTAATAAATTCAATTGTTATGTTTTTGAAATCATTCCGTTCAGTTTCGTATTTTATTCTATGTGCTATTTACGTCAAATATAAACTGCATTGCGTCCACGCATTGTCCTTAATCCCACCTTTCCTAGCCAAAGTTAAATATTGGTAACACTGTCACTACAATAATGGCAACCCCGTCGTTCGTCGTTCGACGTTCACAACAACAATGGTAACACCGTCGCTACAAATATGTGATTACTAGATTACAAGTGCGGCTGTAGCTTAATTTAACTGTGTTTTTATTAAACTGTAAATCTTTTTAATACTACTGTTTCCTGATCCAATTCAATACTGACCAATAACTTTTTCATAATAGATAGATAGATAGATAGATAGATAGATAGATAGGTATAAAGGATGAAGAGAAGAATAGGCAATAGATCAAGACATCTGGAGACATCGATTGACATTACATTTGAATAGTTGGCGATTATAACTATCAGGGAAACAGGAAGAGGGGAGGGAGTTCCACAGGCGAGAGGTGCGAGACATGAAGCTATTGGAGTAGAAGAGACGGCTACATTTAACAGTTTTCAACACTGAAAGGGTGAGAGCGAGATGCCAACCTAGTTGAACGCTTAATTTCATGAAGTGTGGGAAGCAGCGAAAGCACCTTATCGGAACAGTTACCGTCAAAGTATTTGCTGGACGATATATATATATATATATATATATATATATATATATATATATAAAAAAAAAATGTACTTATATTGTCAAATAAAAGTAGTTTTAGGAGTTGTTTCAAGTACAAAAATAAAATAAAGTAAAATGAATATGACGGATGTGCTTGTATATATATATATATATATATATATATATTACTGCATAACAAATTAAACCTTGCATTATTCGGACTCTTATCCTAATCTTCATTGCTATATTCACAACATTTCGGCCGTTGTACGCTCCAGCCTTCTTCAGGTAATTGGAATTTCGAATCGAACCCTTTATTACGTTCACGGGGGGGGTAGATTATTCTAGTTCCACGTGCCATGCCTCTTCCGGATGTCTCAGTTATTTCCCTTTAACTCAACTCTTCAAGTTTTTGGTTCGCCACTGCTGTGGCCTGGCATTGAACTCACAACTCTTTGGGTTTTGTCACTGGATCTAAACAACGTCTTTATCAACTCGCCTGAAGAAGGCCGGAGCATACAACGGCCGAAACCTTGGGAATTGGGCAATGAAGAGAAGGATAAAAATCCGAATATAGTAAATAATGCAAGCAATCATAATACCTCATCTCAGAGATATAGACAGAAATTAAAAGTTGGTGTCATATTTGACACTGCAGGATGTAAAGTATCTTCTAAGGGTTTTAAATAAATACCGACCTCAATCGAATAACACAGTAACAGTATTGTTTTTTAGATGAACACAACCAAGCAAATACCCTGAAAATACATCCGTTGTCATTGCCCTAGTCGCAATGGCGCCGCAGACGTGTTTTAATACGGCAGTGTTTGTGTGTCTGCTACTGGACACCCCCGTCGTTTTTCGAGATATGAGGGCCAAACAACTCAGTTCCTAGGGACCAACAGCACATGGGATTTGATTATAGTGAAGGCTTTATGCAGAGCCAACCACACTTTTTGAAGAGCCGAATACAGAGACCTGGTGCATCACGTGCCAAATGGTCGTGCCACAAGTTCTTCAGACGACTCACTGCAGGTTTTAAATTCAGAGTTGTCCTTCTCCTAGACCAGTTGCCATCAAAGGCTATAGAACTATCTGTCCAGGAGGCACGGTGGAGTCATGGATAGCGGCTCGGATTGAGGAATCGGAGAGCCGCGTTCGAATTCCTGTCGAATCCATTACATTCAATTACGTGCTAATAATACCCTTGGAAAAGGTATGAATCCTCTTCTCCCTCCACCTATGGATAAAATAGCAGGACAGATTGGGCTTGTGTGTCGCATCGTGTTAAATATTGGGCGTTTGTGAAATAACATATAAACTGTAATTCAAGTGTTTGCATTTAATTTTCGCAACACCAGCCTTTCGCTTTGCGATCCCAAAATGGAGCCGCGACTCATAGATTAAGAAGCGCTGGTCTAGATGACCAGCTGATCTGCCTTCTCATCTAACTAACAACACAATTAGGAAAACAAACTGGCTAGTGAGATTCACTCGCCCCAAAGCCAAACATTTCGTCTTGATGAACGTTTCTTTTCAATGAGGAACGTCAGTTGGCAGTGAGGTTCGCTGCGTACCTCAAGAAGAACTCGTATAAACAACACTGGTCAACACGATTTTTCGTGCCAAGAAAAAACATTTAGCTAATTTGATGGTGCTAATTCCGAAAATGACTTTACTTTTACATGGTTAGCTTCCGTTTTTGCTGTACTGAAATTTCTAATTTTTGGGAAAAAAAAGATCAATTTACGATCTTGGCTGATTGCAATATTTAGGTAATAAAGGTCGTAGAAACCGATCAGTTTTCATAGAAGCCGAGCAATTTATGTCGGCCACCTGAAATAAAATATTTTTATGAGAAGAAAGTGTCTATGAGTCAAAAATGTTAAAATAGAAATGCCGAAGTTTTCCAATTTATCGCCAAAATTCTAATTAACTGATAAACTTTATCAGTAATACACTTTAGTAAACCTGATAATTAAGATGACATCAAAAAAATGGAACCCTAAAATCTGTTTGATATTCATAAATTTATCCCATCACTTTCATCTCTTCACTACGGAAGGAAACCAAGCATATTGAGAGCATTTTTTCACAGTTGGAAAGAAACTCCAACTAAAGACATCCCAATTGAATGCACCAATTCCATTGTACATGATTCTGCTGGAATATCAAAAGGGACTTAAATAACATTGAACATGACAGGCAATCAAGAAAGAGAAAATTTTTACCATCATTCTTATGTTCACGAAGGTTTTATTTCTGCATTTATGAAATGATTTCATGAAAATACATATTGGTCTTGTTATATTCAGTCGTAATATTTTTAAAGTCTTAGGGTCTGATTTTATTATTGCAAAACTAGTATTTCTCAATAAGTAGACCAATATATATTTAAGAGAAGTTATGTCTACTTATTTTCAGTAGGATCCTTTTATATTCGCGTCCTGGGTAAGACGATAAGCTACGTCCAGCAGGCCTCTTATCAGAAGGTTTTGAGGAGCGTGGAACCACCTCTTAATTGCTGATGTTCCCAGGTTAGTATCCCAACTAGCGCAAATAGTTAACAGGGAAACTGAGGTAAAAAGCATTATAAAAATGTAAAAATAGGTTTTGATACCAGAAATACTTTGCAAAAAAATTTTACCGGCAATACGTTTTTGCAAAAAAACTATTACCAGCAATACGTTTTTGAAAAAATATTACCAGCTATACGTTTTTGAAAAAATAATATTACCAGCTATAATTTTTTGAGGAAAAAATATTGACAGAAATAGATTTTTGACAAAATAAAAATATTACCAGAAAAAAAAAGGTTGTCGGCATTAAATGACCCATTAAGGTTGATATGACGTAAAACAAACCAAACCAAACCTTTCATATTCACAGGCAAGATTCTTAGTATCCTTATTAAAGGAAGAGAGAAAATTACCATGTTGATACATATTCATTTATTCCGAGTACTTTCGACGTTAGCATATTGTCATCATCAAGTTGTTTTTTCTAAGACAAAAATTGTTGTGTCCATCTGAAAGTTAAAATTTAATTACTTGTGAAATGAAAAGCCCTAAAGGTATGTAGTGTACGATTTAAATTTCACGACATAAACGCCAGCGGAGGTAAATAAATTATGAAATATCAAAATGTTTAAATTATTTAAAAATTTAGTTTTATGTGTCAGTTCATTTCTTCGACTGTACCCTGCGCATTTACAAACACAGATATAAAGAGATGACTACTGATCATTTAAGCAGACCATGTGACATTCTAAAACGAATCTATCAATAGAAGACAACAATCCCATTTCCCATCCGAGGGTAACGGACTGGTGATCAGGTGTGCCTATGTCGGTGACATACGTATTCATACTTGGGATGATACTGAACAGAAAACTAAAATCTTCTGCTAAGGTTTCAAAGAAAATTTGGACGAGTGTCCTTATCGTGGTTGTTATCTTTCTTTGAAAGTTTGAATTCAAGATGAACTTTTAAATTTCTCTCCAAATTTCTCAGATGAGGAATTATCATTATTATGCATTAATCTATTTGGACGAATCTCCTCGTCTTAGTTGTCGTCGTTCTATTAACTTTTAAATCTTGAATTCAGCCTAAAAGCTATTCTTTGCGACTTTTTTATTTGCTGTGTCATCAGTGAAAGTTAAAGTCTTCTGACACTTTTCTGCCAGTCGTGATATTGACAGCCAAGGGAAAACAGTTTTTTTTTTCCTTGTTCTTTTGAGTCACTCTTTGAGGAACGATTTCGTGGCATGCATCATTCAAAATAACTGATCAGAATTTTTCCCACTTTCTCCTCCATTTTGGGCATCGTCCGGCCGCCATCATCAACCACCAAAAGAGCGGGCAATCGATCTTCGCAGGGGCTTAACCAGGACTGTCTTTAGTGAAAGGAGATTTGCATATTTTACTTTTCTTCTTTTTTTTTACTTTTTTTCTTCTCATCCCTTTTGCTTAGTTTTCTTCCTTTTTCTTTTTCCTTTTCTCTTTTTTCATTTCCTTTTCGATTCCTTGTCATGTCACGTACCTGATCAATAAGTCAATTCTTAATCTATCTTAATCTCTCTCTCTTTGTCATTTTATCATTTTCTGTCTTTTTTTCTTTTTTTTTTCCTTTTTTCTCTTTCTTTCTTTCTTTTTCTTTCTTTCTTTTTTCTTTCATTTTTCTACCATGCTGCCATTCTTTCATTAAATATTTTTTTCTTTTTCTTCTTTTTTATTAAATTACTTTTTCTTTCTTTCTGTATTTCTGTATTTCTTTCTTATTAAATTCCTTCTTTACCCTCATTCTTGCTAACTAGTTTCTTCATTCTATTTTTCTTTTTTCAATCTTTTTTTTCTTTACATGTTGTTTTTTTTTCTATATTTTCTTTTTCTTCTTTTCTTTTCTCTCTGATTTTTTCTACGTTTTTTCTGTTTTTTCTCTATTTTTCCTTTCTTTTCCCTTTTTTCTTTCTTTTTTCGTTGTTTTTTCTTTCTTTGTTTTTTTTGCTTTTTCTTTGTTTTTTCTTTCTTTTTCGTTTTCTTTCTTTTTTCTTTCTTTCTTTTTCTTTGTTTTTTCTTTGTCTCTTTCGTTTTCTTACTTTTTTCTTTCTTTCTTTTCTTTGTTTTTCTTTTCTTTTTCTTTCCTTGTTCTTCTTTGTTTTTCTTTCTTTTTTCGTTGTTTTTTTCTTTCTTTTTCTTTGTTTCTTTCTTTTTCTTTGTTTCTTTCTTTTTCTTTGTTTCTTTTTTACTTTTTGTTTTTTCATTCTTTTCTCCTTGTTTTTTTTCTTTCTTTCTTTTCATTGTCTCTTTCTTTTTCTTACTTTTTTCTTTCTTTCTTTTCTTTGTTTTTCCATTCTTTTTCTTTCTTTGTTTTTCTACCATGCTGCTTTTCTTTCCTTACATATTTTTGTATCTTACTTCTTTTCTATTAAATTATTGTTTTTCTTTCTTTCTTTCTTTCTTTCTTTCTTTCTTTCTTTCTTTCTTTCGTTCTTTCTTTCTTTCTTTCTTATATCTTTTTTACTTTTTTTGTACTTTTAGAGTTTCCTCCCTTTTGTTCATTTCACAATTTTATATATATATATATATATATATATATATATCAACTCTTCCCAGTGTCTTTCCAATCTTTAGCCTTATGCAAATTCCCCCCTTTGACAGTTTTTGGCAACCTAGCCCACCCAGCCCCAGTGCTTGCATCCCTCCCTGTTTCTAATCCCTAGGCGGAACACATTTGCCCACGGTTGGCGCTGCAATCTCGCCTAATCTCACGTCACTAATCCCCTGCATATGCACCGTCCAGACTCCCGCACCCTTGCCATTGGCCTTCCCGGCCCAGTGTTCATCAATAAACCGCCACGTTGTCTTACTTAAGCCAACTGCTCCTTGTCCACTTTTCTCGGACAACCAGCTGCCGGGTCGACTTTGACAAACGCCTTAAAAATTTCCAATGTGCGCTCAGATGCGTCCGGCATGTCACGACAGACAACAGACTGACATGCATCATCATCATCATCATTATCATCATCATCATCGTCATCATCGTCATCTTCATCATCAACATCGTCATCGTCATCTTCATCATCATCAACATCATCCTCATCGACATCATCAACATAGTCATCATCATCATCACCATCATCAACAACATCGTCATCATCATCATCACCATCATCATCATCATCATCGTCATCATCCTATCTTTTTTTGTAGTAGTAGTAATTGTAGTAGCGGCAGTCGTAACATCCCGATATTTCAATTTTTCTCTTTTCAGCTCACCATCTTCCAACGTTATTCCACCTCCTCTTCGTCGCTATCTTCATGTTCGTTCTTCTCCTCCTCCTCCTCCAACCCTTCTATCCCCTTTGTAGAAGTTGTAGTAGGAGGAGGAGGAGGATGACTAGCATCAACAGTCTACATTTTACGCCCTCTTCTTCTTTGTCTTTTTCTTTTTTTTCCTTTCTTCATAACACTCCTTTCCTTCTCCCTCGCCATATTTTGTTACTTCTTCAATGTCTTCTTTTTCTTCCTCTTCTTCGTCTTCTTGGTTGTTTTTTTCTTGATTCGATTACTCTTATTTCTTGTACATAATCTTTGTTTCTTCCTTTTCTTCTTCTTCTTCTTCTTCTTCTTCTTCTTTTCTTCTTCTCTTCTTCTTCTTTAATTTCTTCCCTTTAATTTCTTCCCTTCTCCTCCTCCCTTTCTTTCGTATTCTTCATTTTTTCACATAGTCATATTCCTCTTTAAATTTGTCTTTTTGAACATCTTATTATTTCGTGGTCAATTGGTCAAGAGAAAGAATAAGAAAGCTTCTTCTTCCTTCTTTTCCACATGCTCGTAATCTATCTTAAATTCTTCTTTTCACACTCTTTTCATCTTCTTTTTTTTCTTCTTCTTCTTCTTCTTCTTCTTCTTCTTCTTCTTCTTCTTCTACTTTTCCTTCAATTTTTTCTTTATCTTTCCAGATGGTGATCTTCATCTTAAACGTTTTCTTTGTATATTCTCTTTAAATTCTTCTTCTTTTTTCCACATGCTCTTCTTCTTCTTCTTCTTCTTCTTCTTCTTCTTCTTCTTCTTCTTCTTCTTCTTCTTCTTCTTCTTCTTCTTCTTCTTTCCATTTGATTCCTGATCTGATCTGTTTTGCATTCTTCTTCCCCTCCTCCTCCTTCTCCTCCTCCCTCTTCGTCTTCTTCTTTCCATTTGATTGCTGATCTGATCTGTTTGGATTTCTTCTTCCCCTCCCCCACCTTCTTCTTCTTCTTCTTCTTCTTCTTTCCACCTGCTTTTCATCTACTCTAAATTCTTCTGCTTCTTCTTGATATTTCCACATGGTCATCATCATCATCTTAAAATTGTTCGTTGCATATTTTATTTAAATTTTCCATGTGCTCTTCATCTATTTTAAATTTCTTCTTCTTCTTCTTCTTCATCTTCTTCTACTTGAAATTGTTCTTATTCTTCACCCCTTTTTTTTGTCACAATTTCTCCATTTACTTTAAGTTCTTTTTCCTCTTTTTCTTCTTTCCATATGCTTTTCATTTACCTTAAATTCTTCTTTTTTCCATGCCCTCTTCTTTAAATTCTTCTTCTTCTTCTTATTTTTTTTTCCTCATGCCCATCATCTACCTTAAATTCTTCTTCTTCTTCTTCTTTCCACATAATCTTCATCAAATTTAAATTCTTTTTCTTCTTCCTTTTCTTCTTCTTTCCACTTTCTATTCATCTGTTTCAAATTTCTCTCCTTCTTTTTTCACATCCTCTTTATTAACTTAAAATTCTTCTTCTTCTTTCCACATGCTCTCCATCTACTTTAGATTCGTCTTCTTTTTGTACTTTTTTTCACACGATATTTTAAATCCTGGTTTTCCTTCCTCTTCTTTCCATATGCACATAATATACTTTAAATGCTTCTTCTTTTTTTTCTCCTTCTTCTACATTCCACATGCTTTTAATCTACTTTTAATCCTTCTTTTTCTTCTTTCCACGTGCCCTCCATCTAATTTAAATTCTTCTTTTTCTTTTTCTTTTTCTTCTTCTTCTTCTTTCCACATTCTGTTCATTAAATTTAATTTTTCGTCTTCTTTTTCTTCTTCTTCTTTTTCTTCTTCTTCTTCTTCTTCTTCTTTCCACCTGTTTTCATCTATTTAATTCTTCATCTTTTTCTTCTTCATATTTCCATATGGACATCTAAATAAAATTTTTCATTGCAAGTCTTCTTCTTCTTCTTCTTGATATTTCCACATGGTCATCATCATCTTCTTAAAATTGTTCGTTGCATATTTTCTTTAATTTTTTCTTCTTCAACTTCTTCTCCTTTTTTCCATACGCTCTTCATCTATTTTAAATTTTTTCTTCTTCTTTCCCCACTCTCTTCTTCTTCTTCTTCTTTCCACATTATCTTCATTAACTTTAAATTCTTTTTCTTCTTCCTTTTCTTCTTTCCACATTCTATTCAACTGATTCAATTTCCTCTCCCTCTTCTTTATCCACACGCTCTTTATTAACTTTAAATTTTTCTACTTTTCTTTTCCCCACGCTCTTCATTTCCTTCTTCTTCTTCTTCTTCTTCTTCTTCTTCTTCTTCTTCTCTTCTTCATTTGATTCCTTCTTCTTCTTCTTCTTCTTCTTCTTCTTCTTCTTCTTTCCATTTGATTCTTCTTTTTGCTTTTCTTCTTTCCATTTGATTCTTCTTCTTCTTCTTTCCATTTGATCTAATCTGTTTTGCTTTCTTCCCCTCCCCTACTTCCCTTCTTCTTCCTTCTTCTTTTCCATTTGATTCCTGATCCTGTTTTGCTTTCTTCTTCCCTTCTTCTTCTTCTTCTTCTTCTTTCCATTTGATTCCTGATCTATCCATCTGTTTTGCTTTCTTCTTCCCCCCTACTCCTCTTTCTTCTTCTTCTTCTTCTTTTCCATTTGATTCCCCTAATCCCTCTTCTTCTTCTTCTTCTTCTTCTTCTTCTTTCCATTTGATTCCTGATCTAATCTGTTTTGCTTTCTTCTTCCCCTCCCCCTACTCCCTCTTCTTCTTCTTCTTCTTTCCATTTGATTCTTCTGTTTTGCTTTCTCTTCCCCCTCCCCCTTCCCTTTCTTCTTTTCCATTTGATTCCTGATCTAATCTGTTTTGCTTTCTTCTTCCCTTCCTTCTTCTTCCTTCTTCTTCTTTGATTCTTCTTCTTTTTTTGTTCTTCTTCTTCTTCCTTCTTCTTCTTCTTCTTTTCCATTTGATTCCTGATCTGATCTGTTTTGCATTCTTCTTCCCCTCCTCCTCCTTCTCCTCCTCCCTCTTCGTCGTCTTCTTTCCATTTGATTGCTGATCTAATCTTTTTGGCTTTCTTCTTCCCCTCCGCCTTTTCCTCCTCTTCCTCCTCCTCCTTCTTCTTCTTCTTCTTTTTCTTCTCCACGTCTTCTTAATTTCTTTTTTTTCTTCATTCCATTTGATTCCTAATCTGATTTGTTTTGCTTTCTTCTTCTCCTCCTCCGCCTCCTCCTCCTCCCTCTTCTTCTTCTTCTTCTTCTTCTTCTTTATCTAATCTAAATTCTTCTCCTCCTCATCTGTCTTCATGTCCTCTTCTTTTCCTTACTCAATTTCTTTTGACGACTTTTCATTTCTATCTCATTTTGTTTGATTCCCATTGAATAGTCAGGACCAATTAACTGTATCTTTCTTTTCTTTTGGAGAGGGGGAGAGGGGGAGGGAGAGGGGGAAAGATGGATACTATATTATTTTTACTGTGATGACTTTCTTAAAACTACATTCCTCCTCTTCTCCTTTGCACACAAGGTATTCCGTTATTGCTAGAGGTTCAATGACACCAAGATTTTTTCCCTCAGTACCCTCGTATACATCAGGACTGCCCTCGTCAATTATTATTATTATTATTAGTAGTAGTAGTAGTAGTAGTAGTAGTAATGAGTGAATGAACCGCTTGCCACCATAATAATCTTCAACTTAAAAGTTTTCTTCTTCTTCTTCTTCTTCTTCTTCTTCTTCTTCTTCTTCTTTCCATATGCTCGTAATCTATCTTCTTTCACACTCTCTTCATTCTTTTTAAATTCTTCTTCTTCTATTTTCCACATGCTCTTCTTCTTCTTCTTCTTTTTCATCTTCTTCTTTCCACATGTTTTTCTTCTTCTACTTCTTCTTCTCCTCCTCCTCCTCCTTCTGCTTCTTTCCACATGTTCGAAATCTATCTTAAATTCTTCTTTTCCCACTCTCTTCATCTTCTTTAGATTCTTCTTCTTCTATTTCTCCTTCAAATTTTACTTTCTTCTTCTTTTCACATGGTGATTTTCATCTTAAAATTTTCTTTGCATATTCTTTTTAAATTCTTTTTCTTCTTCTTTTCCACATGCTCGTAATCTATCTTAAATTCTTCTTTTCACACTCTCTTCTTCTTCTTCTTCAGATTTTTTCTTTCTTCTTCTTTCCACATGGTGATCTTCATCTTAAAAGTTTAC
This sequence comes from Acanthosepion pharaonis, assembly GCA_903632075.3. Classification (NCBI taxonomy): domain Eukaryota; kingdom Metazoa; phylum Mollusca; class Cephalopoda; order Sepiida; family Sepiidae; genus Acanthosepion; species Acanthosepion pharaonis. The sequence continues at coordinate 1,918,457 of CAHIKZ030005241.1, read as the reverse complement.
TTTGCATATTCTCTTTAAATTCTTTTTCTTCTTTTTTCCAAAAATCTCTCCATCTACTTCTTCTTCTTCTTCTTCTTCTTCTTCTTCTTCTTCTTCTTCTTCTTCTTCTCGTAATCTATCTTAAATTCTTCTTTTCACACTCTTCATCTTCTTTAGCTTCCTACTCTTCTACTTCTTCTCCTTTTCACACTCTCTTCTTCTTCTTCTTCAGATTTTTTCTTTCTTCTTCTTTCCACATGGTGATCTTCATCTTAAAATTTTCCTTGCATATTCTCTCTAAATTCTTCTTCTTCTTCTTCTTCTTCTTCTTTACAAATATATAAAAAGCCAAATATACACATCATGATATCCAGTTTGATAGTTGTATACCAGATACACGCACCACAGCCAAATGTGCGTGTTACGATAACCAGATTTGATAAAAAGCAATGGGTAACCTTGCAGGCGGGGCCCAGTGATTATTGCCTTCCAAGTGCGTAACCGAACCCACTGAGACGGTTTCTGATTGACAACATCCTCATTTGTTCATTTCGTCCTCCAGATCTCGAGTGATTTAGCAGAATACTTTTTTCTCGCTAAAATACCCTGATCTCTAACGGCCAGAAAACAACTTACGGCATTTAATTAATAATTATATGGATGTATAGCGCGCAAACACGCGTCACTATAGACGTAAAACATCCCTGGATCAAATGCGGACATGTCTGTCAAAACCAGTTACATCTGGGTTTCCCCCATTAGCATCGGCATGTTCAGATACGGTCCTCCCTGCAACGTGTCTAGATCCGGGTTTCTCGTCAACTGTCTCCTGTCAACTGTCAATAAAAGCGACAGGATAACCATCAGTAGGCAAGACACGGTGTCTTGTGAAGTCGGTCTTGTGGGGGACTTTGTTCCTAAAATTTGCTCTGCCATTTTGTCACCTCTCGACTCATTTCCTTTCTCTGTCTATTACTCCCGTAGCGGCTGGGAGAGTAATCGTTTAATTTTTCCCCATCCAAGTTCAATGCATCCTTAGATCATCTGAAGCACAGTGATGTTGGAAACAAGGTCGTGCAAAAAAATACTGAGACTTTATCTAAGATATTGATTTTAAAGTTCTAAGCTAAAAGGGATTTTTTTGCAAAAGGTGATCCTTATTATTATTATTATTATTATTATTATTATTATAGAAATAATAAAACGTTCAAGAAGGGATTTTGTAATAAATGTTGCTTCTTTTGGCTTGAACAATTACCAAAATTTGTAGTGGCATTGAATGTAGCACCGTTCAGATTTTCCACTGGAATGCATTTCCAATTCTTAACAGTAATCCCAAAGCCCTTGGAGATTGCATGATTTTCGTCGGAGCAGTTTTTTCTTCAGTTTCCACCACAATGCTTCAATTATATTGAGATCAGGACTTTGCACTGGCCAACAGTTAAACATCTTCATCCACAACAACCATTTTGTTGCACGTGATGTGTGGCAAAGAGCACCATCACTTTGAAAAGAAAAATATCTGCAGTTTGGTAGGAGATTAGACCTTAGCAGACTAATAAATCTTTCGCGGTTTAAGCTTCAATCGACTTTTACCAAATTTCTTCTACTATTTTGCTTTTGATGCAAACCCACATCTTTGAATGTCCAAGATACCTCAACCTCCACTGAGACATCATCATCATCATCTTGCGGCCTCAGCCGAGATTGAACTCACCAATACTTTGATTGGTGTAGTTCATTATCTTGTCAAGTAGCTTAATTCTTCATGCTTCGCTAGGGCTATCAAGGGTGTTTTTTATCGTGACACCATCACTAAATGGATTGCCAACCAAGGCTCAGAGAGACTCCATTCACCCACCTCTAAGAGCAGGTTTGAATTCAGAGTTTTCCTTCTCCTAAACCAGTTGCCATCCAAGGCTATAGAACCCAGTCTGTCCTGCTATTTACCCATAGCTGGAGGGAGAAGAGGATTCACACCTTTCCCAAGGGTGAGTCAGGTTGTGATACACGTTCGGTTTTTAACGTTGGAACCCGAGTGTTTTCATTCGGGCTGCTGGTCTTAGCTTTTCTAAGCTAGTCATAGCTTGTCTAAGCTGGACAGAGCTTGTCTAAGCTAGTCATAGCCGGTCATAGCAAGGGCAACGTAACAGATGCCACGCAACGGGGGTGGTGGGAACGGAAGTGGGGGAGAGAAGGCCTCCGACACAGAACAGACACTACAACAGCAGCATCTGCTCCAACGGGGAAAACCCCACTTCTCCCCCTCTGCAAATTGCTCCGGAAGGATCCGGGTGGGGGAGACCCCCCTCCCCCCAACATCTTTAAGTGTCCACCGGTAAATTTTACCGCATTTTTGGTGTAACTTGCAATGATTCTTTCTCTCGGGTGAGTGGTATCAGCCTCAAATTATAGATCCAGCAGACTCCTCAGTATCATTCCCAACGCAGGTGAGTGAAAATCCCCCTCATAATATAGACTTGCAGTCTCCTCAGTATCATTGCCAACGCGGGTGAGTGCTAATCACCTTCACAATATAGATCCAGTAGTCTCCTCAGTATTACTGGCAACGCGGTTGAGTGCTAATCCTCCTCACAATATTGATCAGCAGTCTCCTCAGCGTCATTAGCAACGCGGGTGATTACTAATCACCCTCACAATATAGATCCAGCAATATCCTCAACGTCATTGAAAACGCGGGTGAGTTGTAATCACCCTCACAATATAGATCCAGCAGTGTCCTCAGTGTCATAGTCAACGTGGGTGAGTGCGAATCCTCCTCACAATATAGACTCAGCAGTCTCCCCAGTATCATGGGCAAGGCGGGTCAGTGCTTACCTACCTCAAAATATGGACTAGCAGTCTCCTCAGTGTCAGTGGCTAAGCGGGCGAGTGCTATTCTCCTTCACAATAGAGACTCAACAGTTTCCTCAGTGTCATTGGCTACGCGGGTGAGTGCTAATCCTCCTCACAATACAGACCAGCAGTCTGCTCCGTATCATTGGCAACGCGGGTTAGTGATAACCCTCCTCACAATATAGATACAGCAGTCTCCTAAGTGTCACTGGCAACGCAGGTGAGTGCCAATCACCCAAACAATATAGATCCAGCAGTCAACAATGTGTCATTGGGAACGCGGGTGAGTGCTCATCCTTCTCACAATATAGACTCAGCAGTCAACAATGTGTCATTGGCAAGGCGGATGATTGCTAATCACCCTCACAATATTGATCAGCAGACACCTCAGTGTCATTAGCAACGCGGGTGATTGCTAATCACCCTCACAATACAGATAGAGCAATCTCCTCAACGTCATTGGTAACACGGGTGAATGTTAATCACCCTCACAATATAGATCCAGCACTCTCCTCAGTGTCATTGGCAACGCGGGTGTGTGCTAATCACCCTCACAGTATAGACCAGCAGTCGACATAGCGTCATTGGCAACACGGGTGATTGCCAATCACCTCGCAATATAGACCCAGCAGTCCCTTCAATATTATTGGCAATGCGGGTGAGTGCTAATCACCCTTTTGATATAGACCCAGCAGTCTCCTCAGGGTCATTGGCTAGGCGGGTGAGTGCTAATAACCCTCACAATAGCGATCCAGCTGTCTGCAATGTCTCATTGAAAACTCGGGTGATTGCAAATCACCCACACAATATAGACCCAGCATTCTCTTAAGTGTCATTGGCAAGGCGGGTGAGTGCTAATCACTCTCACAATATATATCCAGCAGTATCCTCTTTGTTATTGGTAATGCGGGTGAGTGCTAATCACCCTAACAATATAGATCCAGTAGTGCCCTCAGTATCATTGGCAACGCGGGTGAGTGCTAATCACCGTCACAATACAGACCCAGCAATCTCCTAAGTGTCATTGACTAGGCGGGTGAGTGCTAATAACCCTCTCCAATAGCGACTCAGCTGTCTACAATCTCTCACTGGGAACTTGGATGATTGCTAATCACCCACACAATATAGACCCGGCATTCTCCTAAGTGTCATTCGCAAGGCGGGTGAGTGCTAATCACCCATACAATAGAGACCCAGCTGTCTACAATGTCTCATTGGGAACTCGGGTGATTGATAATCACCCACACAATATAGACCCAGCATTCTCCTAAGTGTCATTGGCAAGGCGGGTGAGTAATAACCACTCTCACAATATATATCCAGCAGTGCCTCAATCATTGGCAACGCACACAATATAATAGACCTGTCTAGGGAACTCGGATGATTGCTAATCACCCACACAATATAGACCCGGCATTCTCCTAAGTGTCATTGGCAACGCGGGTGAGTGATAACCACTCTCACAATATATATCCAGCAGTCTCCTCTTTGTTATTGGCAATGCGGGTGAGTGCTAATCACCCTAACAATATAGACCCAGCAGTGCCCTCAGTATCATTGGCAACGCGGGTGATTGCTAATCACCCACACAATATAGACCCAGCATTCTCCTAAGTGTCATTCGCAAGGCGGGTGAGTGATAACCACTCTCACAATATATATCCAGCAGTGCCCTCAGTATCATTGGCAACGCGGGTGAGTGATAATCACACACACAATATAGACCCGGCATTCTCCTAAGTGTCATTGGCAACGCGGGTGAGTGATAATCACTCTCACAACATAGATACAGCAGTCTCCTCAGTGATAGACAGGGAATCGGGTGGAATGCCACTAATTCCCGAAGGAAGGTTATTTACCTTATCTCTCCGCGAGGCAGGATGTGGCACAAGGCCGTTTTTTAATGTGGGGTAAAACTGAGCCCGTAGGCTCCTGCAAAATTTTCCCGTAGACTCTGTATACTCGGGGTCGGATAGCTGTATAGCAACCCCCCCCCGACGGGTCTCTTCCTATCAGCATAGCCCCCACTGTGTTCTCTGCACGAAGGTATAGAGTTCAACCAGGACAGCTTGAGACCAATCTCCAACTAATTCCCGAAGCAAGGATATTTACTATAGCCCGCCACCGCGTTGCAGGATGTATCACAATTCCCTTTGTTTTATGTGGGGTCAAAACCGAGCTCGTAGGCTCGGCCCCAAATTTCCAGGTGGATCATAGATACCTATCTAGTAGTACGCTTAAATTCATGGTGTCGGGCATCAGGGGAGATAGCTTATCAGAACAGTTGCCATGAAAATATTTGTAGAAAAGACGGAAGGGAGACCTATTATGCCAGTGAGAAAGTGACTGGAGTCGAGATGCCAGGTCAGGACCGATTACATTGCAGATCCTTCTTTGGGTTTTGCCGAAAATATCGAGATGAATGACAGACCAGATATGGCGACAATATTCAATGCATGGACGAATGGAAAATAAACCTAGCAGGAAACAGAGTACCAACTTTACTTGCAGTAGATGCAGCTATTGATTCAAGTCATTCTGTCGCGCTTAAATGAGAGTAGTTTACGTTTGGATGCCCCATTTAACCACTGATTGGTGAAATTTTCAAGAGCAGCGGCCAGGTTAACTTTTGTCAGCGTTGAAGGATTTACTATTGAGGCAGTTGTGAATGGTAGTGTCATCTGTTTAGAGGCCAACATGAAAACTGATATCAGGAAAATGACAAATGAAGATCCAAAACAATGCAGGACCCAGGATACACCTTGGAAGGAACTGGAAGAAAACCTGTTCAGGATGATCTTGATCTGGTAAACGATCAACTTAACATGTATTATCATTTTATGTAGTTACTCCACAAGTTTTGCACGCCAGTTTATATTGTTACAATTGCCCCATTTTATTATTAGTCATTGTTCTTAATCTCGTACTCGGCCTAATAAGATTTACGGTAAAACAAAGTTTCTATGTGTCACATAACATTTATTACAGTCTATTTTTATAATTTCCCAATATTATTATTATTGCTGTTATTCTCTTATTGTGCCTAATAAGATCTACGTTAAGAACGAATCTTTTATCCGTCACATAACTTTTATTACAGGCTATTGTTATAATTGTTCCATTTTATTATTAGTTATTGTTATTATTCTCTTATTGTGCCTAATAAGATCTACCGTAAGAACGAATCTTTTATCCGTCACATAACTTTTATCCGTCATTTAACTTTTGTTATTACTCTTAGGCTATTGTTATAAACGAATTTTTATCCGTCACATAACTTTTATTCCATTTTTTATTATTAGTTATTGTTATTATTCTCTTATTGTGCCTAATAAGATCTACCGTAAGAACGAATCTTTTATCCGTCACATAACTTTTATTACAGGCTATTGTTATAATTGTTCCATTTTATTATTAGTTATTGTTAATAATCTCTTATTGTGCCAAATAAGATCTACCGTAAGAACGAATCTTTTATCCATCACATAACTTTTATTACAGTCTATTGTTATAATTGCCCCATTTTATTATTAGGTTTTGTTATTAATCTCTTATTGTGCCTAATAAGATCTGCGGTAAGAACGAATCACATAACTTTTATTACAGTCTATGGTTATAATTGTTCTATTTTATTATTAGTTATTATTATTAATTTCTCGTTATGCTTAACATATAGATGGGGGCTCTACTGCATTTTAACTTATTATTATCATTATTATTATTATTATTATTATTATTATCATACTTTTAAAATGTTTTTGTTTCTAATATTCGTCCTTACACGTAGTTGGCGTCTGTCTGTCCCCATCTTTTTTTCTCTCTTTTTCTTCATGTTTAATTCTTGAGCATTTTGCGTCCTCGTCCTCCTCCTCTGTTTCTCCTTCCATGTTCCCCTCCCCCGTTTCTCTCTATCTTCATTTTGTTCTTTACTTTTCCTACCCCTCACTACTCTTTTATACCTCCTCCTCTATTTTTCAAAAAGACACAAGATGGCGACTGACGTTCTTCTTCTTCTTCTCCTTCTTTTTATTCTTCTTTTTCTTCTTCTTCTTCTCCTTCTTTTTCTTCTTCTTTTTCTTCTTCTTCTCCTTCTTTTTCTTCTTCTTTTTCTTCTTCTTCGGTCGACTTCATTTTTCAAACGTTTCTCTTTTCTTAATATTTTTATTCTACTTTTCTTTGTTTCATTTTCTTTTTTGCTAATTTTTTTTCTTCATTTTCACATTTATTTTCTTCTATACCCCCTCTATATTTTCTTTTGTCCAAAAACATGGCTCCATTCTGACTTGTTACTGGCAAATTGGCTTTCTGACACTGTTGGAAAACTGTAAGAAAAACAGTTATTTGCACGCATGCGTATTAACAGATTTCTTCTTCTACCGCCATGTTTATTTACCCAATATATTACGTTTTCTAATAAGGAAGAATTAGTCCCTTTAATTGAATATTAGGTTTCTTCCTAGCTAACAAAATGACGTTGTTAAAACGTCACATAGAGGTTACAAAAACTTTTTCTTTTTTGTAGATTCTTTGCAACGTGCTGAAATATTACGAGGCAATGCTCTTGCCTTGTAACTTTATATTAAGAAAAAATGGATGATACATCCCAGGAAGATAGATCATCACAAAAGTTTGTGGCCGATTAGAAAATTAAAACAAAGTTTTATTTACTCACACAAAAACATTTATTACAAAAGTACATTGCCTCCATTGCTTTAACAACTGTCTTCCCATCGTTGTCCAAGCTTGCTAACGCCATTTTCATTTTTTTTTCTTTCTTCGAAGGATGTGAGGTAGTCTTCCACTGACTGTACAGTCATTTCTTATGTCATTCAAATTGTTCATCAAAGAACACAAAAATAAAAATGCGAAGGTCCTAAGTCACAAGAATACGGTAGGTAGTGGAGGGTTCCCATTTCAACTTCTTAATTTTCTTCAAGGTCTGTTTTGCAACATGCGGTCTTGTGTTGTCGTGCTGGAAAATAAGGCCTTTTCGATTTGCCGAAATCGGCCGTTTTTCTTAAACCCAAGTCTCTTCAAATGGAGAAAGGCAGTTCAAATATCGATATTCAAACTCTTAGCAATCTCTTCCATCAAAATCTTCCGTTTGTTCTCCATGATAGCAATCAGAGAGTCTTAATCGACGTCGGAAGGTCGCTAGGGATGTGGTTGATCGTTTAGGTCAAAATCATCTTTGATGAAATCAGCCAAACTTTTTGTCCGTCCGAAGAGCCGGAACACGATCCAAATAAACGTTCTGAATGTTTTTTTTTTTTTTGTTAGACTTCTTTCATTTATTCCATTTCAGAAATTCGTGGAACAAAAAATGGCGGATGGGCAAGTTTTCATCCTCCATCTTTAAGGCATTCATTTGTGGACAAAACGTCCACATTCAACAAAATCTGACTGGAAACTGAACGATGTAAGGTTTCATTCTAAAACACACCAGAAATTTACACTATTTACATTATTCGGACTATTGTCCTCATCTTTCTCGCCATATTTATTACAACGTTTCGGCCATTGTACGCTCCGGGCTTCTTCAGGTGGTTGGAATGTCGAACTGAACCCTTTATTTCGTTCACTGGGGTAGACTGTTCTAGTTCCACGTGCCTAATGGATATCAGTTATCAGTTATCTCCAGTTAATTCCCCTCTTCAAGTTCTCCACCGCCTTAACCGGGTATTGAACTCACACTCTTTGGGTGCTCAAGGACACATGGCACAGTGAATAAAGGCGTTAGTGACAGGACCCAAAGAGTACGGTAACTGGTGTTTAGACGTGATATGGCCGTAAACCACTATATATCCAGGTCTTCTGTATAAATAGCAAAATTGTATCAATTGCTAGCCTACTAGGCCCGTCGCGGAAATTTATTTGTTAGGAATATACCGTAATTCCTCTTGTATAATACGGTTTCATCCATAATACGCACACTTAAATGGTGTTGAAAGTGTGGGAAAATGCTTCTACACGCGCATAGCACGCACTCCTTGTTTGGTAATCAAACTCTATAAATTGTATCCCTCAAATTTCATTACGGCTAGCGTAAAAAAATGGTTTTAAACATAGAATATTATTATTCTAATTTAGTTTTATGATAATTCTTATTTTATTTTATGGCAATTTTTAAAGATTTTTTGTAGCTTTGCATAATACGCACCCATGATCCCCAGCTTCTTTCAACAAAGAATAAACAAAATTTGTTCCACAGTAGTTTTTTGACCGCTAATAAAGATATTTACCGTAATTCCCCATGTATAATACGCATTTTTCTGAAAAAAATATTATTAGTAATTCCCCATGTATAATTACAACGAGAGATTACACCCCCCTTGATTATTATGTGTGGGGTAAACTTGAGCGAGAGAACAACACAATTCATTGTAACACCAAAGATGAAATGAAGGCAAGGATTATGGCAGCATTCACCAACTTAAACAAGGAGACCGCCCAGAAGAGTTGCAGGAGATTCCGGGATCGTCTTGAGGCCGTGGTTGAAGCTAACGACGATTTTTTGGAAATAAATAGACTGTTTAGTATTTCAAGGTATTTTCGGGTAATTTTAGTAAATATATCCGTTAAAAGGAGATGTCAGTGGTATTTTCATTTTCGCGTAATTAAGACATCGCACCCTATTATATATATATATATATATATATATATATATATATATATATAACAAGCACTTTCTGGTTTATGGTCGTCGGATCTGATAAGGTAATTTGACACCCCTGCCTTGCCTCTTATCCACAGAGATCCCAACGCATTTTGCTTTTGTCATTAATTCTAACCTGAAGAAGCCGAAAGTAGCACACGTTCTTGGCAGAAACGTGTCGTTTATCTTCACACACACACACACACACACACACACACACACACATATACATATATATATATATATATATATATTATATATATATATATATATATATATATATTATATATATATATATATATATATATATATATATATATATATATCCTGGACTCTCTTGTCGTTTTTTGACGTATGAGGATCAAGCTACACAGTTCCTTACTTTTCTTTTTTTCTCTCTAATATTCTTTTCTTTCTTTCTTTCTTTTCGAGTCTTTCTGTGACTCAAATCTTTTTTCTTTCGTTTTCTCTCGTGAATCTTTTTCTTTCTTTCTTTCTTTCTTTCTTTCTTTCTTTCTTTCTTTCTTTCTTTCGAATCTTTACATTCTTTCTTTCTTTCTTTTTTCTAATCTTTCCACCCTGTCTTTTGTTATGTCTAATCTTTATGTTCTTTCTTTTTGACTTTCTTTCTTTGGAATCTTTAGATTCTTTCTTTCTCTCTTTCTTTCTTTCTTTCTTTCTTTCTAATTTATACATTCTGTCTTTCTTTCTCATCTTTCAATTCTTTCTTCCTTTCTTTCTTTCTAATATTTCTTTCTGTCTTTTTTTCGAAACTTTCCATTCTTTCTTTCTTTCTTTCTTTCTTTCTTTCTTTCTTTTTTTCTATATAATATCCTATATATGGTCAAAATATTTCACCCTATTAAACGTTTTTAAGATAATTTCGCTACGTCACCCATAATTTTCTCCAGGAAACGTCTCTGAAGCGCCATGGGTCAAGCTAAAAGAACTTAGTCCGCCCAACTTTGCGTATGAATTCTAGTAAGCAACAAAAAGTTTTCAAAAAGTGCGTGAACCGCTGCACCAGCCTAACCAATCTAACTGTATGGAGACGCAGGACTAAATAAATGTGATTTTGTCGTGCACGGGTATAAAGGGATACAGGCTTCAATATATCTATCTATCTATCTATCTATCTATCTATCTCTTTCTCTTCGGTCATACCTCTTGGTTTTATTTAATCTTTCCCTCCAAACTTTCATTTTATATTCTTTCTCTCTCAGTCCTCTCTCTTGGTTTTATTTAATCGCTCTCTCTCTTTCTCTCTTCCACCCTCGGAATTTACATTTCTCTCTCTCTCTCTCTCTCTCTCTCTCTCTCTTTTTTTTCTCTCTCGTCTTTCTCTCATGGTTTTGTTTATACCCGTACTCTCTCTCAATTTTTATTTTGGATACTTTCTCTCTTTCTCTCTCGGTCGTCTCTCTTAATTTGGCTTACTCCCTCCTTCCTATCATGTTCTATTCTCTCTTTATCCCTTCCTCTTCCCCCTCTCTCTTGATTTTATTTACTCTCCCCCCTCCACCCTTCGTCCATTCGTCTCAACTTCCATTTTTTATTATCTCACTCAATCTCACGGCCTTCTATATTGGTTTATATTTCCCCATCTTTTTCTCCCTCTCAATTTTCATTTTTTTATCCCCTCTCTCTCTCTCTCTCTCTCTTTTTCCTTCCTTCCTTCCTTCCTTCCTTCTCCTCAATTTCCATTTTCTATTCTCTCTCTCTCTCTCTCTCTCTCTCTCTCGGCACTCTTGTTTTTTTTCTCCCTCCCTCTCAATTTCCATTATCTATTCTCTCTCTCTGCCCTCTTTCTTTGTTTTATTTACTCCCTCCCTCTCAATTTCCATTATCTATTCTCTCTCTCTGCCCTCTTTCTTGGTTTTATTTACTCCTTCTCAATTTCCATTTTATAGTCTCTCTCTCTCTCTGCCCTCTTTCTTTGTTTTATTTACTCCCTCCCTCTCAATTTCCATTATCTATTCTCTCTCTCTGCCCTCTTTCTTGGTTTTATTTACTCACTCCTTCTCAATTTCCATTTTATAGTCTCTCTCTCTCTCTGCTCTCTTTCTTTGTTTTATTTACTCCCTCCCTCTCAATTTCCATTATCTATTCTCTCTCTCTGCCCTCTTTCTTTGTTTTATTTACTCCCTCCCTCTCAATTTCCATTATCTATAGTCTCTCTCTCTCTCTCTGTCCTCTTTCTTTGTTTTATTTACTCCCTCCCTCTCAATTTCCATTATCTATTCTCTCTCTCTGCCCTCTTTCTTGGTTTTATTTACTCACTCCTTCTCAATTTCCATTTTATAGTCTCTCTCTCTCTCTCTCTGTCCTCTTTCTTTGTTTTATTTACTCCCTCCCTCTCAATTTCCATTGTCTATTCTTTCTCTTTTTCGTATTGGCGTTTAATCCCAAGTTGCTTACTAACAAGCACATTCCGACGAGTTCGTGTTCTTCAGTGATCCGTTATGGTTCGCCATATTGTTTTTTCCCAATTTGCCTGTCATGGCCGACATCTGGGGACCGGATATAATCGAAAGAAAATATTGGCCTTTTTCTCATCACCATTTTATCGTTGTTGTCCATTTATTTGTAGCGGGGATATGCTTCTGGGACTGAAGGGACAAAAGAAAAAATGTGGAAACAAAAGTTGGAGAGTAAAGGGAACAGGAGGAAAGCGGGGTCGAGATAGGAGTTCAGCGAGTGAATTAGAAAGGTTTATGGGTATATAGGAGGGAGAAGAAAGAAAGAAAGAAAGAAAAAAAGGAATAAAAAGTAAGTTAAGAGAGTAAAAAGAAAGAAAACAGAAGAACGACAGAGAGTAAGAAAGAAAGAAAGAAAGATACAAAGTAAAAAAGAACAACGAAAGAAAAGAAGAAAGAAAGAAAGAAAGAAAGAAAGAAAGAAAGAAAGAAAGAACGAAGGAAGGAAATAAAGAAGAACGAAAAAAAGAAAGTAAGAAAGAAAGAATAACGAAAGAAAGAAGAAAGAAAGAAATTAAGAAAAAAGAACGTAAGAAAGAAAGAAGAAAGAAAGAAAAAGTAAGAAAGAAGACAGAAAGAAAGTAAAAAAGAAAGAAAGAAAGAAAGAGAAGAAAGAAAAAACGTAAGGAAGAAATACGAAAGAAAAAGTAAGAAAGAAAGAAAGAAAGAAAAATAGAATGTAAGAAGTGAGAAAAGGAGAAATGCAGAATGAAACGAACGAAAGAAAGAAGAAAGACGAATGAGCTGAATGAATATAATGTGCTGCAGTAGTAACAAAATTTCCAAAAAGATAGAAAGAAAGGAAGAAAGTAGAAGGAAAAAATAAATAAAAGGCAGTAAGAAAAAAAATACTGGAAGAAAGAATGATGCAAAGAGAAGGTCCCATTCAAAATAGATCAAAAGAAAAAAAAAGAAAATGCGTAAAAAAAGAAAGAAAGAAAGAAAGAAAGAAAGAAAGAAGGGAAAAGCAGGAGGGAAAAACGAGAAAAAGGAGTAAGAAATAAAATACATGAAGAAAGAAATGATTCAAAAAGAAAGTCCTATTCAAAAAAGAAAGAAAGTAAAAAGAAAAACGAAAATGCGGAAGGAAAGAGACATAAAAAAAGGAGGGAATAAGAAATACGTAAAAAGAAAATCCTCTCCGAGAAAAGGGGAAAAAAGAAAGTGAAAAATAGACGGTAAAGAAAAGAGCAAGAAAGAAACTTTGAATAAGAAAGAAAGAAAGACAGACAGAAGAAAGAAAGAAAGAAAGAAAGAAAGAAAAGAAAAGCAATATAACACGAAGAGAAGTTATTGAAAGGAAAGGAAAGATTTCAGAAAGAAAAATTAGGACAAAATAAATAAATAAAGAATAAAAGAAAAAAAAGAAAAGAAACGGAAGTTATTAAAAGGAAAGGAAAGATTTCAGAAAGAAAAAAAAAGACAAAAGAAAGAAAGAAAGAAAAAAAAGGGGCAAGAAACAAATAAAACCAAGAAGAAGCATAACTTCCGGTAAGAAAGAGAAAACCTTTATCAGAACTAAACGTGCAAATAATAGAATAGCATCGAATAAAATCGGGGAAAGAATGGCGGGAAAATAATTTGGGGACAAATACATGTCCCAAATTATCTGCTCCCCCTCCTCTCTTGAAAAGAAAATAATTGCATAAAAAAAAATAAACAAATAAAAGAAAGGCGGAAGGAAATAATTCAAGAATACAATGTTAAAAGAAAATAGCAGAGGACAATGACAAGGCATTTGTGATAGCCATGTATTTGCAGCCAGGCCTTGTCTCTAAGACAAACGAAAACGGCGTCTCCGGGAGGAATGCGTCCGCGTAAAATTGCAGACGGTGCATCGGAAAACATACCCTGGAGACGAAAGTTCCCGGTGTTGAATGGGAAGTTGGCACGGACGGCGGCTTTGTAGACAGACAGGATTTGCTGCGAGGCCTCTTTTCCTTGGAAAATCACTAGTGCGTTTCCGGATGTGGAACGAATTGGATGCCGGGTGAAAATGGCGAGAAGTATATGAAGGTATAGGGATGGTATGGGATCTGTTGGGGATGGGGAAGAAGATGGAAGGTGTTCCGGGAGAGAAAAAAAATGGGAGGAGAAGAATGTAGAAAAAGAAAGCAGACTGTGATGGAGTGTCCGGCGAGATCATTAATGGATCCAGAGGCGGGAGTGAAAGAATAGCGAATAAAAAGAAAAAAGAAAAAAAAAGAAAGAAAAAAATGAGTTGGCCAGCTGTATACTTAACTATTTTTCTTTCTTTCTTTCTTTCTTTCTTTCTTTCTTTCTTTCTTTCTTTCTTTCTTTCTTTCTTTTGAGTATCCTTTCTTTCTCACAGATCTTGCTTTAACTCAAATCTTTTCTTTCTTTTTCTTTTCTTTTTTAACTATAGAATTTTCCTTTCTTTCTAGATTTCTTTTCTCTTTATTTTTCTTCACTTCTTCCTTTCTTACTTTCTTTCTTTCATTCTTTCTTCCTTTCTTTCTTTAATTCTTTCTTCCTTTCTTTTATTCGTTCCTTCTTCCTTTCTTTCTTTTTTTTGTTTTCTTTCTTGCTTTTTTTTGAATATCCTTTCTTTCTCGAGTTTCACGCTTAAACTCAAATCTTTTCTTTTTTTTAAGTATCGAAATTTCTTTCTTGCTTTCTTTATTCTTTCTTGCTTTCTTTCATTCTTTCTTTCTTTCTTGCTTGCTTCTTTTTTAATATCCTTTCTTTCTCGAGAATCTCGCTTTAACTCAAATCTTTTTTTAATTATCGAATTTTCCTTTCTTTCTTGATTTCTTTTTTCTTTCTTTCTTTTTTCTTGCTTCCTTTCTTTCCTTCTTTCTTTCTTTCTTTCTTTCTTTCATTCTTCCTTTCTTTCTTTATTGCTTCTTTTTTAATATCCTTTTTTTCTCGAGAATCTCGCTTTAACTCAAATCTTTTCTTTTTTTACACATCGGATTTCACTTTCTTTCTTTCTTTCTTTCTTTCTTTCTTTCTTTCTTTCTTTCTTTTGAATATCCTTTCTTTCTCTCGAATCTTGCTTTAACTCAGATCTTTTGTTTCTTTTTAAATATCGAATTTTTTATTTCTTTCTTTCTTTCTTTCTTTCTTTCTTTCTTTCTTTCTTTCTTTTGGGCGTCTTTTATTCCTTTCCAATCTTTCTTTGATTCAAATCTTTTCTTTCTTTCTTTTCTTTCTTTCTTTCTTTCTTTTTTTTCTTTTTCACTCTTTTTTTTTTTCTTTTTTTCTTTCTTTTTCTTTTTTTTTTTTCTTTCTTTTCTTTCTTTCTTTCTTTTTGGTCTTTTTATTCCTCTCCAATCTTTTTTTGATTCAAATCTTTTCTTTCTTTCTTCCTTTCTTTCTTTCTTCCTTTCTTTCTTTCTTTTTCTTTCTTTCTTTCTTTCTTTCTTTCTTTCTTTCGTTCTTTCATTTGAATATTTTTTCTTTCTCTCCAATCTTTCTTTGACTAAAATCTTTTCTTTCTTCCTTTTAACTCTCGTATCTTTTTCTTTCTTTCTTTTTTTCATTTGAATATCCTCTTTTTCTCGAATTTTTTTTCCTTTTAGTCTCGAACGTCTTTCTTTCTTTCATTCTTCCTTTCTTTTTTTTCTTTCTTTCTTTCAAATAGTATTCTATAAATATATCAGGACAAATCTCAACCTGGATGGAAGCCCACTCCCCAATTGCTATGATCGCCACATCATAAAATCTAGAAGGCTTCGTCGCCATTATACCTGTCTTCAACTCATCCCCCAAATTCTTATTTGGGCTAACATCTTCCAAGGCTGGCTGCCCTAGCCAATTCCTGTCCAAGAATGTCGGCATATATTCTGGCTCATTAGCCTCTAGGAAGATTCAATGATGTGTCAGACGATGGTTTTATCAGTCTGTTTGGGGTTCTAGCTTAAAATAGTACGGCCACCCTTATGATGGACTGTTGGCAAAATGCCCTTTGAGTTCTTCATCATCATTTTATGTATACAGCCCTCTTCAGAAATTCTCGTTCGAATTTAAAGTTTTGACTCCGGATTGTCCATTTAAAAACCTTGGAGTTATTAGACATGAACCATTTCTTGGCCAGTTTTGGCAAAAATGGTTTATATATTTTCGATTCTGTCGGATTTAATCCAAATCTACTCATTTCGCTATTTCGGATTTAATGTCTTTATCTTTCGAATATTTATTTTTCTTTATCCACCCACCTCTCTCTATCACACATGGAAATTTTTTTTCTTTCAAATCCTTCTTTCTTTCTTTCTTTTTCCTTCCCTAAGAATCCTTAATTTCTTTCTTTCTTTCTTTCATTTTTCTTTCCTAAGAATCCTTTCTTTCTTTCTTTCTTTCTTTCTTTCTTTCTTTCTTTCTTTCTTAAGAATCCTTAATTGTTTCTTTCTTTCTTTTTCTTCCCTAAGAATCCTTTCTTTCTTTCTTTCTTTGAATCTAAGAGTGTTTCTAAGTTACACTCTTTCTATCACGTAGCAGTTCTTAAACACCTCCAGATATTGTATCTGTATCTTAAATTCTTTCTTTCTTTTTTTCTTTCTTTCTTTAATTTAAATCTTTTCTTTCTTTTTTATTCGTTTATCTTTTCATATCTTTCTTTCTTGCTTTTGAACTTTTTTTCTCTCGATCTTTTTTTGACTCACATCTTTTCTTTCTTTTGTTTTTATCGCGAATCTTTTTCTTTCTTTCTTTTTTCTTTCTTGTTTTCGTGATATATATCTATATATATTTCGATTTAATTATTTTTTTTCATTCAAATATTTATTTCCTTTCTTTTGTTTTCTTTCACTAGAATCTATTCTTTCTTTCTTTCTTTTTTACTCTTTCTTCATTCCATTCTTTCTTTCTTTCTTTCTCTCGAATCTTTTTTGACTCAAACCTTTTTTTTTCGTTTTTATGGCGAGTCTTTTTTTCTTTCTTTTTTTTTTTTTTCTTTCTTTCTTTCTTTCTTTCTTTCTTTCTTTCTTTCTCTCTCGAATCTTTCTTTTGCCCATTCTTTTCTTTCTTTTGTTTTTATTGCGAATCTTTTTCTTTCTTTCTTGTTTTAAATATATATATATATCCATATATATTTTGATTTAATTAATTTTTTAATTCAAATATTTATTTCCTTTTTTTGTTTTCTTTCGCTTGAATCTGTTCGTTCTGTTTTCAAATCTTTCTTTCTTTCTATTTCTCTCTTCATATTAACCAAATCAGAATATGTATTAAAAATGGCTATCAATCTTCATCTATAAACATCTCTCATCTGACGGATCAACCAGTCCTGATTTTCAAAAATAAAATCCCACGCTGCCAACTCAAAGACATTTATTTTGCCCCTTTCATAAAGGGGCACGTCAAAAAAAGGGAATCTGTCATGCAGTTTTATATCCGGGCGCACATCCCTAGCGAATGAGAATCCGTAAACCTTTCAGGGATTTCTAATAAATGCTGGTCACGTTTAGGGTATATTTTGCCGTAGACCATGGACCAACGGCGATGGAATGGACTTTCTATACAGTCGATTAAAAGAGGCATTAGACCGATTCGCCACTTGACTATGAGGTGACCATGCAGAGAGATTTGGAAAATAGGCTCACGAGAATCGGGTCTAAGTAGCGTGGGCGTTATTGAATGCAGTGAAAGGTATCGATCATTTTAGGGATCCAACACTTGGCTTTGATTGGGGATTTTCAGGATCTATCTATCTATCTATCTATCTATCTATCTATCTATCAACAGCATTCTTTTGTCTATCTATCTATCTATCTATCTATCTATCTATCTATCTATCTATCTATCTATCTATCTGTAAGCAGCATTCTATAATCTATCTATCTATCTATCTATCTATCTATCTATCTATCTATCTATCAGCAGCATTCTTTAGTCTGCCTGTCTATCTATCTATCTATCTATCTATCTATCTATCTATCTATCTATCTATCTATCTGTAAGCAGCATTCTTTAATCTATCTATCTATTTATCTATCTATCTGTAAGCTTTATTTCTTTTTATGCACCAGACCAGATATGATAACAATATTGAATGCACTGACGAATGGAAGATTTGTAGATGTGTAAGATGAACTCTGACGAGAAAATCCTTTGGCACTGCACAGTAAACCGACTTTCCTTACAGTAGATGCAGCTGTTGATTCAATGTAGTTGTTCCACCTCAAGTTTTTGGAAAACATGCACCTGAACTTGCATCAATCGATTTCTTTTTAATTATGTCAGCCTATGCAAGGCAGCAAAGCCACTAAGACACGAGGGGCTACTGAGTGTGAAAGAATAAGAAAAAAAGAAGAGAAACGTTATGAAGGTGCGAGAACAATAAAAAGAAGAGTAATCAAGAAGACAGTCGAAAACGATTTACATTGGATCTGAATTTTTTGAAGATCAAATTTGCCTGGAAAGCAAGAAGCCGGAAGAGAGTTTCATCAGTGATAGTGTAAGGAAAAAAAACTGTTAACATAGAACATACGGTTACATCTAGCCAATTTAACTGGTAATTGATGTGACCTTGCTGCCAATCTAGTACGGCGCTTAAATTCATCGAGGAAGGTAATAATTATTTGAACAAAATGTGGCACAAGGCCAAAAGAGGGATGGGTGATCGTGGTCTTCAATTAGTCTTATCTTAAACTAAGCTAGCGGCGATTACTGACCCAAACATTCCCCAGTATTCCTTAAATCAAAACAACACTTTTTTAATTGACATTCTTACTACAGCTCCTATAATACCTCATAGTCTCTATGTAATCCTAACTAGTCACCATTTTTTTCTGTGGGACTGCGGAAGGAAAAGGATACAGAAGAAATTAATATCTATTTCGTTATATGTTACATACCGGACCTATGAACAATAATGGGTATGTCCCAATCCTCATAAATACGCTGGAAACAATTGTAAATAGGGGTAATATTCTGTCTAAGTTGTTCGACACTAGCAGTGGTTTACCTATTTCACGTCGCTGGCGAGTATTGTATTTTGTTGATGTTATAAAGATTACGATTTCGTTTCCAACCACCGTTTTGGTTATTCCTCATTCAGTAACCTTTTCTAGGTTACAGCATTATAACATGTAGCACAAGGCCGAAGGGAGCATCAGTGGAAAGCTGGTCTTCAATCTGTCTTATCTTAAACTTAGCTAGCCACAATTACCACAGTATTCCTTACACTAAAACATCACATTCTTACTTATCATTCTTACTGCAGTCACCATAATACCTCCAGGTCTCTATGAAGTCCTAACTAGTTCTCACGTGTACAATTTGTCTGGGGTGGGAATAAAAATAACATAGGCGAAAGTTTACCAGAACAGTTAAATTGAAAGTTTTTATAGAAAAAGCACAGCGAAGCTAAAGTGACTGAAGCCGCGATACTAGGTCAGGACCAATAATATTGCTGATTTTATCAAAGAGATCTAGGTAAATAGCAAGAGTACCAGACTATATCTGGTAGCAATATTCTAAGATTGTTGTGGCTTCCCTCCGTCTTTTCTACAAATATTTTCATGGCAACTGCTCTGACAAGCTACCTTAAATAGGTTGGTATCTCGGTGCTTGGAAAGTGACTGATGTTGAATTGCCAAGTCAGAACCAATAATATTATTCATTCTTCTTATGATTTTTTTTCAAGGAGCTTTAGATAAATAGCAGGAGCACTGAACCATACATTGAAGCAATATTCTAAGCACGGACGAATGGTAGACTTATAAATATGCAAGACAGATTCTGGAGATGAAAACTTGTCTAGCACGACCCTGTGAAGCAACTTCTTTTAGCAGCAGACCTAGCAATGGATTCAATAAAATGCTAGCTAGAGAAGGCGCAACGAGTCGTTCTTCTGGAGGTTAGCATCAGCCATACTGATGGATGTCAGAAAGGGATCTCGAAGATCGTTGGAAAAAAAAAGGAAAGGTTTTATAGGGAAAAATTTCTTTAGAATTCGCCGAAAAAACGTTTCTCGTCAAAACGTCCGCACTTTTTAATCAAAAGGTGTGAAAGAACGGCCTGCTAAGTGGCAACAAGTCTTCCTAAGTAATAGTGAACATATAATTGAATAAATCATGATCATCATCAACATCATCATCAACAGCGTCATCATCATCTTCATCAACATCGTCATCATCATCATCATCTTCAGCATCATCATCAACATTATCATCAACATCGTCATCATCATTATCAACATCCTCATCACCATCAACATCCTCATCATCATCATCATCATCAACATCGTTATTATCATCATCATCATCAACATCATCATCATCATCGTCAACATCGTCATCATCATCATCGACATTTCCATGATCACTTGTGTTTGGAGGTATTAGTGCGCTGCTGATCACCTGACCAGCCCCCCTGCCCCGTTTGAAAGTTGCAAAGTCATACCTTCTTGCGTAGTGTGTCTTGGACAGGTAGATAGACCTCCCGGAGCCCATCCTTCTCCAGATCAAACTACAGTTGGTGTCCTCCATTTTGTAGGCTCGCCAACATAGAGAGCAATCCGCCCTGTCCATTGACTTCTAGTATAGAAAGCCCTCTGTTCAATACATATTTGTTGCGACAAATCGACTGTCGTATCAATGTTGAAATCTAATTATCAATTCATTCAATCAAGTATTTATTGCATCAAATACATGTCCATGGGGTCAGATCAAACTGTTTTTGCACAACCCCATCACTGAAATATTTTTCCCTTTGATTTAAATTAAATTTAAATTTGAACAAGGGAATGACTCCTATCCAAAATATAGAAAGAGAAAGCCAGAAGATGGAGGTCACATCACCAAGATCATTGAGTAAGTTGATAAGCAAAAATGGAAATTATAACTCAACCTAAAACATAGACTTTATTCATTCTCTTGTTTTTGGAAGAAGCTTGATAATTTTTTCTTCTCCTTCTAGTGCGTTGTCAGGTTTGTCCATCAGTTTTATTAATTACTAGCAGTAGAGCTCAGCGTTGCCCGAGAATGTAACAGTAAGATATAGATCAAATATCGACCATCATAAAGACTGAAAAATAAAATTCACAAAGATTATTGTTTAAGGTTGACGGACACGCATGTCTTAATAATTTTTATTTTTTATTTTTTTACGAATTGGTCAAACCCAAACTCAAACAAAAACATTGTTTTCAATCGTTATGAGTCTACCCATTGAATAGAATTTTATTATAAACAATTGTTTTGTAAATGGAATTTTTAAAGCATTCTGAATGTAAAAAAAAAAAAGTGTGCAAGACAATAAGAAACACTACCTGCCAAAAAAAAAAAGTGAAGTTTTGTTGAAATCGGTTGAAAATGTAGAAATCCGATCCCATATATAAGCGAACACAGACACACACACACACAAACAACCTGGGTTTTATAATAAGTATAACTCGATATAACTCTTTCATTCTGGCGACAGTGATGCCTCTTAATCGTGTTTTCAAATTGATTTCGTGCAAAAACAATTGCGTTTTTCCTATTTTTGACACTGTCAGAACCACCACAAGGTAATTTTACGTAGTCCTCTGAAGTTTTGTTGAAATCGGTTGAAAAATGTAGGAAATCCGATCCAATATATAAACGAACAGACACACACAACCTGGGTTTTATAATAAGTATGATTTACATTATTCGGACTATTGTCCGAATCTTTGTCGCCATATTTATTGCAACGTTGTATGCTCCATACTTCTTCAGATGGTTGAAATGTCGAACTGAACCCTTTATTTTGCTCACTGGGGTAGACTGTTCTAGTTCCACGTGCCACTTTTAATGGATGTCAGTTATCAGTTATCTGTTAATTCCCCTCTCCTTAACCGGCTATTGAACTCACACTCTTTGGGTCCTGTCACTATATCTAATTAACGCCTTTATCAACTTTGCCATGTGTCCTTGAGGATATCTGTGCATGACTTTCTGGATATTATAAACCTAATGTCTTCAGCAACCATAATAATCACAAAAATAAACAAATAAATATTTAAAAATAAGCGCGAAAATAAACATGTTTAAACATACGCATAAAAATAAACAAATATTTAAAAATGAGTACAAAAATAAACAAATAAATGTTTATTAATAAGTGCAAAAATAGACAAAAACATAAAATACTTACAAAAAAAAACAAAAAATATTTAAAAATACTTACAAAGATAAACAAATAAATGTTTAACATTAAGCACAAGCATAAAAAAATAAAAGTTTTAAAATAATCACAAAAATAAACAAATAAATGTTTAAACATCAGCACAAAAATAAATACGTATTTAAAATTAAACACATACATGCGACCTGTATCCAAAATATACACTTCTACCTTGAGTGGCTCTTGGACCAAGTATTGGGTGATCAATAGTAAAAACAAACGGAAAAGATAAAGAAGTAAATAAATACAGATACGCCGCTTGTTCTGCAAATCTTTGTTTATTCATTAGCAGAATGGAGATCAAAAATTCATAATCATTTTATTAATATTGTGATGAATGGAATCAGTTTGCCATCGCGTCACTGTGCGATCACGAGTGCACGTCAAGAGGGAAGAAAAAGAAAGAGGGGGAAGCAAGCAAGAAAGAAAGAAAGAATAGTGGACTGAGTTATTAATATGAAATTGCGTCCACAATGATTCCATAGTAATCACATATTTGGTGTTACTCTCTTGGGAAATAAGTAATTGTAATTACGCATTACGAGATTGGGACTAAGCCGGGTATGTCGCTAGATAGGAGAAAGAAAAATCACACATACACACACACATTATCATCTATCTATCTATCTATATATATATATATATATATATATATATATATTGAGTTGCGTTGCTGTGACTCTTTGCAATGAGGTGTCGTTTTTTCCTGATAGGAGCAAAGTGCACGACAAACTATGGGTGAGCAACTGAGCTCTTAGGGGACATCTGTTTAACGGGTATGTTATAGTCAAACCATATAATAATTATCAATGTGTATTTCTTCGTATAATTCATGTATATTTATTTATATATTTCCTGTCGCATTTGTAGTGGGAAGCGGGGTAAATCATTTGGTTAGTAAATTTATCATTGATTACTTCCTTTGGTCGTTTTAATCATCGATATTTTTGTTACCAATATGCATGAGAATTGTAAAATACTTCCTACTCCCCCATTTTTAGGAAAGCTCACAAATGTATACTGGAATTTCCTTCTAGACAATTAAGATAGGCCACACCTCGGTCTCATCCGACTGAGTTCTTGTCATGAAGCCAGAACGTCGCGGTCGCTTGTCTGTATCACCTTTTCTGTGGTAACACCATTTTTGAATTTTTTGCCTTATTACTGTTGCTTCGTCCTTCATATATTGTTTGCTTGCTTAATATTATTTTTGCCCTGTTCTTTTCTTTTTCTTGTTAATCTTGCAAACTTTGTCAATTCTGTTTCTTAGCTATTTCAGCCAGTTAGATCTAAACATGATCAATTACTCTACATCTTCAAATAGAATATTCATCTGCATTTAGACGAAATTACTACCCAAGAAAAATGAACGATTTAATTAATCAGTTCCTTTACTCTTATGTTTCCTAGATTGCAGTCTTATTTGTTCAAGCGTTTCACGTGAGGCACACAGACATCTTTGTCTATTAAATGATCCGCTTACTTTAATTTGATCTTGAAATAGCCTTTATCGTCGCCTTTTTATGCTAATTTTTTTTCCCAGTGACATTTTCATTTTACTGTTACATTAAACACTTCAAATTTTTAACATGAAAATATATTGAAACAAAAGCGATTTCTATAATACCAGGAGTAATCAATCATTGAACGTTTAAAGAATATAAAGAAGACGGATTAATTAAAGAGTTCATTGGCCCCAATTCTACTTGTGGATTCTTTATCTTAGTTTTATTGAAACTCAATACATTGTTGTCTAAGGTTTTGTTTCATTGCATCTCGCTATTAAAACGCTTTTACGGTACGTGTACCCTACTAACTTACGGTACGGCTACCCTACTAATTAGACTGTTTTCCCGATGTTGAAAATATATAATTAAAAAGTTTCAACATTCATTAGTGTTTATTTCCGCCTGTGACAAATTGAGAACACATGTCTTATTGTGGGAAGATTGTTATTATTATAAATTAAAATAAAATATAAAATAATATCTGTCTATATTTTTGAGATGAGGTATCATGTACATTATTTAGACTACTGTCCTCATCTTTGTCGTCGTATTTATCTGATCCTTCAGTATCTGTCTATATTTCTGAGATGAGGGATTATGTACACTATTTACATTATTCGGACTATTTTCCTCATCATTGTCGCCATATTTATTACAACGTTTCGGACATTCGGGTGGTTGGAATGTCGAACTGAACCCTTTATTTCGCTGACTGGTGATGTCTAATGGGTGTCAGTTATCAGCTATCTCCTGTTGATTCCCCTCTGAAATTTCTCCACTGCCATAACCAGGTATTGAACTCACACTCTTTGGGTCCTGTCACTGGACCTAACTAACGCCTTTATCCACTGTGCCATGTGTCCTTGAGGACATCTGTTTGAACTTATGGGTATTATAAATCTAATGTCTTCAGCAACCTTTTTTTACCATTGCTCATATTGCAATTTTTGCTGTTATCATTACATGTTTTTACCAGAGCTCATATTGCAATTTTAGTTGTTATTATCACTTTTCTCTGGCACTCCTTATTACTGGTTCCCATATTATGTTCATTTCTATGCTTGGTCGGCTCAGGAGACTTTTGTGGTCCAGCATATGTGCTGATTTCTTTAAGTTTACGAATTTTCCAATGGTGTTCTTTGTCTATGATCTCAACATGATCCCACAGAGGGCAGTGATCTCCCTTTTCTCTCCATATGTGGTCAGTCACGCCTGATTTTTCCACTTCCCCGAGTGTTACAAATTTCTGGTGTTCTTGAAGCTTACCTTAAACAACCTGACCTGTCTTCCTTTAATATTTTTTTCATGGCTGCACGGAAATTATCAAATGTAAATAATAATAATAATATTAATAATAATAATAATAATAATGAAAATTATAAATAAAATAAAATTTAAGCCATATTTAAAATAATTAAAAAAAAATTAAAAATGATAAAATTACTCCCAGTATGCAACAGGAACTATTCCTGCCGGAAATACGCCATTCATTCTCTTCGCCCAAGAACTGTCGGGATGACAACAGGTGTATGACTTCCCTTTGTGATATGATTTGTGATATTACTGAGTGGCTTGCCCCCTTCTATAACATGAACCTTATCACAATTGTAATGTAAATCCCAATGAGTTCAGCGAATATGCAAAAATAGAAAGGGGTGTAAGGCAAGGATGTGTCTTCTCACCGGACTTATTCAACCTATACAGCGTGACAATTCTGAGAGAATTGGAAATCCTACCGGGATTCAGCATTGGCGGCCACAATCTTACCAACATAAGATACGCAGATGACACAGTGCTGATAGCAGACACGGAAAAGAAACTACAAAATCTCCTACAGAAGGTAGCGAAGGAGAGCGTGAAGAAGGGACTAAGCATAAACTACAAGAGAGAAGGTAAAAGGATGAGCCCGAAATGCGATTTGCAGCTCGGGGACACTAAAATCAAGCAGGTGCGGAAGTTTAAATACCTGGGAAGTGTTTTGACGGGGGAGGGTAGGTCCGACGCTGAGATCCGTAGACGTATTGGGATGACCAAAAGTTGAGTATTACGAGACAGGAGGATTTCTTTGGTGACAAAGAAAAGAGTACCGAGCTGCTACGTGACATCTGTCCTCCTATACGGCAGCAAATGTTGGACGGTCTCCTCAAAGATGAAGAAGAGACTCGAGGCAACAGAAGGATGCTGAGGATATCACGGAGTGACCGTGTTAGCAACGATGAGGTTTTGTAGAGGCTGCAAACAAGGAGGAAGCTTATACTTAACATCAGGAAGAGGCAGATGAAGTTTCTGGGACACGTAATGAGAAAGGAGGGCTTGAAGAATCTGATACTCACAGGTCGAATAGAGGGAAAGAGAGACAAGAGAAAGCAACGCATGACATACATAGCGGGCTTAAGCAAGTGGATGGTCTGAGGAAGATGGCAGAGGCATGAAACTTATTGAGAGCTACAAGGGAGTGGAGAGCCACGATCGCCTACGTCCTGAAAGGACACGGCACATAAAAAGAAAGTTTTGGTGACCATGGAATTATGTTATCCGTCCACCTGTGTTTCGTAGAATAAACAAAAGGAAGTCCTACAATAAAAAGAAAATTGATAAACACTTATCGAATTGATACTA
Organism: Acanthosepion pharaonis; assembly: GCA_903632075.3. Lineage (NCBI taxonomy): Eukaryota > Metazoa > Mollusca > Cephalopoda > Sepiida > Sepiidae > Acanthosepion > Acanthosepion pharaonis. The sequence continues at coordinate 1,892,250 of CAHIKZ030005241.1, read as the reverse complement.
TTGCTTGAAGTTACAGAATTATTTCCATTTCGAACTTCCGTACAAAATATAATCTAACAGTTGTAAAAATGAGAAAATAGAAATAATATTCTTTAAAATATGTTCGCAGTCGAAATTTGCATTAAATTTTTGAATTTTATATATATCTTACAATTGTTTTATACACCGGTTCTCGTGCAATCACCGAAGTTAAGCAACATCAACACTGGTCAATACCTAGATGGGTGACCGTTTGAGAATACCAGGTTGGTTGGTTTATTTTTCGGTCATCATAAGGAAAAAGGGGGAAGATAGAAATTTTGGGGTTTACATGTACTTGTTGCATCATTCTGTATTTGTTGGTGAAGGCTCTCCCTTCTTCCTTCAGTCACAGTCAATAATATGAAATTGAGATTACCAATAAGTTAGATAAATGCAACATCTATTTGATTGTTTTGTTTGTTTAGCGGCATATCAACACATTTAAGGGTCATTTAATGCCGAAATGAGAGCTTTGAAGTAATAAAAATAAGATATATGTTATTCTGCTTTCACAGTTGAATACATGGTAGATGATACTCATCTTTTGTACATATATATGTTTGTGTGTATATAATTTGTACAGGGGTTATATGTTTGTTTTATGTTGTAGTTTTGTGGATTTGTTTTGATGTTTGTTTAACGGCATATCAACTTCTCATGAGTTATTTCATGATAAAATTTAATTTCTTGGCAGCTTTGAAATAATAAAAATATGATATATGTTATTCTGCTTTCACAATTGAATAAATGGTAGATAATACTCAGATTTTGTGCATATACATGATTGTGTGGACATAATTACTAAAGGTGGTGATATGTTTGTTTTATGTTGTGTTGTGAGCAAGTAATTGGTTAAGAAATAACAAAACAAGACGTTGCAAATAAATCGTGTATTGAACAGTCAGATGTGGCACAAGGACGAATTTAATGTGAGGTATCCGAGCCCGTAGACTCGTCCAAAAATTCCTCGTAGACCCCTTATAAAACGGGGTCGGGTAGCTGTTTCCCGAGACGAGGCTATGTCAAAGGGCAGAGTCTCGTCTGGGGATCCTCTCTATCCGGAGGCAGAGAGTTTGACCAGCACAGCTGGAGACAAATCTCCAACTGCAGACCAACATACAGTATTTACTACTGTATTTATGTGAATGGGGACATACCCATTATCGTCCTTAAGTATGTTACAACACATAGGATATTTTTATACTGTGAAATCTACAGAGAAAGGAGATGTTCGTCGGAGTGTCGGGGAGTCGTGTGTCTTGTGAAATGACTTATTGGAATGTCTCCTCTTGGGGCTGTTTGGTGGTCACAGATTTTTATATGTTGGACGATGGGCTCCCAGAAATATATTTGGATTTTAGCGGCACGATGTTTCATTGGTTGGTGTTTAAATACAGCTTTCTCATTAGTTAACAACGTCGTCTGTTACTCGGCAATCATGCAGATAGAAATGTTGATAGAAATTGTTGACCCTTACGCCCCCGCTCTAAACTGGTGGCTTCAGTCGTTTCCATAGTAATTAATTCTACGAATGAATATGTCTATAAAGATGCGTACACTTAGATTAAGATTAGTTATTCCCCAAATATTTCGCTTGAGGATGAAACAGAGCTTTTGGCTCTTGTTTTTGAAACATGAGAACTCTTATGTAGCGAAGGAATCATATTTTAAAAAAAATAATTATATATATATATATATATATATATATATATATATATATATGATCATCACATAAAAAAAGCGTGAAACCCAGGGTTAAAATTACTATCCATGCAAATGAATATGTCAGATCAAATGACGGTTCCCTATAGGACACAGGTTCGATTTCTGTTGGAGAATGCATATTTTCTACGAAATTGAGGCCGGTAAATGTAATTAATATTGTTTTTGTTTACTTGAATAAATTGTATCTATTAAAATAGAATATAATCGGAAAATATATCAAATAATTGTCTGATTTAATCGCATCACCTTTGGTGGATATACATGTATATTTTTTCGGGTGTTAAATCTTAAATAAAACTACGACACACACATACATACACACACACACACACACACACACACACACACACATATATATATATATATATATATATATATATATATATATATATATAATGGACTCTCCTGTCGGTTTCGACGTATGAGTTCAACAAACTTTGTTTATTTAACCTTGTGTGAGTCGCAAGTGACATTTCAGTCCTGCTAGTGATTTGCAAAAGAAGTCAACAGACTGTGCAAGAGTGTGGATTCTTGGAGTATACGGCTGGAACAGTAGCAGATATTTTATTCTTTTCCCTACTTTGACGAAGCTTGACAATGTTTGATGCTGCCTTGTTCTTGTTGCCATTGTAGCAATTACGATAGTCTTCCATTATATATATATATATATATATATATATATATATATATATATATATATATATATATATATATATATATATATATATATATATATGGGGATATATATAAGAAAATAAATGTATGAAGAAGAATTTCATGAAAATTTATATCAAAGTTCTTAGAACATTTCACTATTCTTGGCAGATCTATTATCACAATGTAGGATATTTAATAATAAAAATAATAAAAATAAACTGAGCGAAAACAACGGATTGAAATCGATGTGACTAGATCCCAAAAATGCATATTTAAAAAAGTAACCAACTTAAAATTTCATCGTCACCATTGCTTTAAGTGCAATCGCATCACCTTTGGTGGATATACATATATATTTTCTCTCTTGTTAAATCATAAATAAAACTACGACATCTTTCACAGAAGTCAATATTATATAGCGAAAGCGAACAGTACCGGAAGTAACTTGTAATTGAGACCCGGATTTAGTTTAAAGTATGTTTCAAAAGAAGGAAAAAAATGAAATATTTCTGAAAAAATGCTGCCAACATTGAGGTTTGAAAATATAACATCAACGAATGCCACGAAAACCAATCATTTTAATAAGTGGAGGTAGGGTATTCTTTTTCAATGACAACTATTGTATCAACATATTAGTTACTTTCGAAAAGAGTTTAAGTTATAGTAAGGGCACGGGTGCCTTTTTCAAACGAATGATGACATCCATTAAACCCATGTCGTCTGGTCTTTTTCAACGACAGAAAGTTATACCCACATTGAAATAATCTTATTTGCAAATATAGGAAAATTAAATAAAATCTTTTGCATATCAAGAAAAAATTTATGAAAATCTATGTTCAGATTTTTAAAACATTTCCTCTTTCATGGCAGATCTTCTATTATCACAATGTGGGGATATTTAATAAGAAAAATGATAAAAACAAAATAAACAAAAAGCAACGAAGTGAAAACGTTGTGACTAGATCCCAAAAATGCATATTTAAAAAATAACCAACTTAAAATTTCTTCGTCGCCATTGCTTTAAGTGCAATCGAATCACCTTTGGGTAATATACATGGGTTGGTCAAAATAATTGAAACACTTGTTAAATTCAAAGAAAATTTATTTAATATGGAGTTGGTCCTCCTTTAGCCTCACATACAGCTTTAATACGTCTAGGAATGGAATCATACAGCTTCCTGACTTTATCCAGAGGAATTTTCAGTCATTCTTCCATTAAAACCTTCTCCAGCTCTTTTTACGACACGACGGTGGAGGATAGCCTCCTAACTTGTTGCTCCAAAATGCACCACAAATGTTCAATAATATTGATATCTTGAGATTGGGAGGCCACTCCATGTGTTCTAGCTCACTTTCATGCTCTTCATACCAATTCTTAACCACTCAGCGGTATGTATTGGAGTATTATCGTCTTGAAGATGCAGTCACCATCAAGGAATAAAGTCTTGGCCATTGGATGAACATGATCTCCCAAAATGTTCAGGTAATCTTTGCTGTTGATTCTACCATGCAGGGAAAGTATTGGACTGAGACATTTCCATGATATGGCGGCCCAAACTATCACTGATCCACCTCCATGCTTCACTGTCGGAAGAAAGCATTCCGAGTTCTAAGCTTCTTTGGGCTGCCTCCACACATAAACTCGCCCTGAAGTTGGGAAAAGAGAAAAACTGGTCTCGTCTGAGAATATGACTTGCTTCCATTGGTCTGCAGACCAGGCATTGTGATCTCTGCACCACTTCAATCTCTTCTAAATGTTGCGTGTGGAGAGAAGAGGTTTCTTCACAGCGGCTCTTCCATGATATGCAGCCTTATGGAGCTCACGACGAACAGCTTTAGTAGAAACTGAACTATTCAGATGATTAATCAACTCAGCAGTCACTTTGGCCGCATTTGTCCGATGATTTTTTGCCACATTGCGTTTCAATGCACGCCAGTCCCTGTCAGTAAGTTTGCAAGTCCGGCCCGAATTATTACGGTTGCTAGAGGTTTTGCCCTGTTTCTCGAATTGCGTCATAGTTCTTGATATGGTAGCTCTTGAAAAACCAAACAGTTTAGCAACCTTAGTGATCGAGGCTCCTGCCATGCAAGCTCAAACAATTTGCCCTTTTTCGAACTCGGAGAGTTCACTCATTTAGCTTAAATTTTAAATAAGACAAAGACAGTAAATTAGATAAATACTGACATCCGTATTTATTTTATGGGCTCATCAATCATTTTCTATTAACGTATTTAGAATTCATGAGTCACCCCTGTTTTTCTTTGTATTATACGCACGCGCGCACCAATCATAGAAATCATCAGTCAGAGCTTTTTATGCGATTAAGAATCGAAATAGCGTCCGCCA
>CAHIKZ030005241.1:1860000-1880000 GCA_903632075.3 Acanthosepion pharaonis | reverse complement strand
ATAAAGAAAGAAAGAAAAAAAGAAACACGTAAGAATAAAGAAAGAAAGAAAGAAGAAAGAAAGAAAGAAAGATAAAGTGAAAACACGTAAGAATAAAGAAAGAAAGAAAGAAAAAAGAAAGAAAGAAAAGGAAAAGAGGACGAAAGAAAAAAAAAGAAAAAGAAAAGTAAGAATAAAGAAAGAAAGAAAAGAAATAAAAAAAGAAAGAAAGATAAAGAAACACGTAAGAATAAAGAAAGAAAGAAAGAAGAAAGAAAGAAAGTAAGAAAAAAAGGAGGCACGAAAGAAGAAAGATAAAGAAACAAAAAGAATAAAGAAAGAAAGAAAGAAAGAAAGAAAGAAAGAAAAGTGAAACACGTAAGAATAAAGAAAGAAAGAAAGATAGAAAGAAAGAAAAGTAAGAAAAGTAAAAAGGCAAGAAAGAAGAAAGAAAGATAAAGAAACACGTAAGAATAAAGAAAGAAAGAAAGAAATAAAAGAAAGAAAGAAAGATAAAAGAAACACGTAAGAATAAAGAAAGAAAGAAAAAGAAAGAAAGTAAGAAAAGAAAAGAAAAGAAGAAAGATAAAAACACGTAAGAATAAAAGAAAGAAGAAAGAAAGAAAAAGAAAAAAGAAGATACACGTGAAAATAAAGAAAGAAAGAAAGATAGAAAGAAAGAAAGAAAAGAAAAGTAAAGTGAGGCACGAAAGAAGAAAGAAAAGATAAAAGAAACAAGAAAGAATAAAGAAAGAAAAAGAAAGAAAAAAAGAAAGAAAGAAAGATAAAGTGAAACACGTAAGAATAAAGAAAGAAAGAAAGAAAGAAAAGAAAGATAAAGAAACACGTAAGAATAAAAAAGAAAGAAAGATAGAAAGAAAGAAAGTAAGAAAAGTAAAGAGGCACGAAAGAAGAAAGAAAGAAAAGAAACACGTAAGAATAAAGAAAGAAAGAAAGAAATAAAGAAAGAAAGAAGAAAGAAAGATAAAGAAAGAAGAAAGAAAGAAAGAAAGAAAGAAAGAAAGATAAAGTGAAACACGTAAGAATAAAGAAAGAAAGAAAGATAGAAAGAAAGAAAGAAAAAAAGAAAGGCAAGAAAAGAAGAAAGAAAGATAAAGCGAAACACGTAAGAATAAAGAAAGAAAGAAAGAAATAAAGAAAGAAAGAAAGATAAAAGGAAACACGAAAGAAAAAAATAAAAAGAAAGAAAGAAAGAAAGAAAGATAAAGGAAACACGTAAGAATAAAGAAAGAAAGAAAGATAGAAAAGGCAAGAAGAAAAGTAAAAAAGAACGAAAGAAGAAAGAAAGATAAAGGAAACACGTAAGAATAAAGAAAAAGAATGAAAGAAATAAAAGAAAGAAAGAAAGATAAAGAAAACACGTAAGAATAAAGAAAGAAAAAAGAAAGAAAAGAAAGAAAGAAAAAAAAGATAAAGTGAAACACGTAAGAATAAAGAAAGAAAGAAAGATAGAAAGAAAGAAAAGAAAAGAAAGTGGAGGCACGAAAGAAGAAAGAAAGATAAAGCGAAACACGTAAGAATAAAGAAAGAAAGAAAGAAATAAATAAAGAAAGATAAAGTGAAACACGTAAGAATAAAGAAAGAAAGAAAGAAAGAAATAAAGAAAGATAAAAATAAAGAAAGAAAAGTAAAGTGAGGCGCGTAAGAAGAAAGAAAGAAAAAAGAAAGAATAACTCATTAGGTGGAAAAATTAAAACAGATAAATAATAACTTGTTAGAATAAAGAACGAACGAATGAAAGAAAGAAAGAAAGAAAGAAAGAAAGAAAGAAAGAATATCGCATTAGGTAGAAAAAGTAAAAAAAAAAGAAAGTGTAATATGTTAGAATACGTAAAAAAAAAAGAGAGATTGGAAGAGCGAACTTGTTAAGAGAAAGAGAGACAAAAAGACTGATTTGTTAGAAGAAAGAAAGAAAGAAAGAAAGATAGAATGATTCACGAAGAGAAGGGAAAACCGAAAAAACAAAAGACATTTAACACGTGAAAAGAAAGACAAAAACAATTTCTACGAATCAATAGAAACTCATTTATAGATGAGAAAGAAAAGCAAACCAGATTGATGTGCCACATAAAGAATCTTTTAAGATTCTAATGAGTAGCGTTCGTAGCAGAATTAGAGCGATAGTCTGGCAAGAACGGTGTGTCTTTCTCCAAGACAATGGTACAAGAAATGTTATTTTTATGATTAAAGCGTCATGAGACGATCGATAGAAGCGGAGAAAGGGTTATAACTATGTTTCATAGATAAGCACAATGGCACTTGATTGGGTGCGACACGAAGCAACACTTGAAATATTAGAAATAAAGCTTGATTTACATCGGAAAGACATTCGACTAATCCATAATCTGTACCAGAAAGAAACAGCTTGCGTGTGGACAGAGAACACGGTTGGCGAATAGGCACGCAAATATAAAGAACTAGAAGGCCTACCAGGATTTATTAGAAAGAGGGACGGATATACTCAGAGAAAGAAAGAAGGAATGGTTTGTTAGAAAGAAGAGGGAAGCATTTATTCAGAGACAGAAAGAGGGAAGGAGTTGTTCAGAGAAAGAAAGAGGGAAGGGTTTATTCAGAGAAAGAAAGAGGGAAGGAATTATTCATAGGAGGAAAAAAGGAAGGATTTGTTCAGATAAAGAAAGAAGGAAGAATTTGTTCAGAGAAGAAAAGAAGGAAGGATTTGTTGCGTGAAAGAAAGAGGGAAAGATTTGTTCAGAGATGAAAAAAGGGAAGGATTTCTTCAGATAAAGAAAGAGAGAAGGATTTGTTCAGAGAAAGAAAGAGGGAAGAATTTTTTCAAAGGAAGAAAAAGTGAAGGATTTCTTCAGAGAAGAAAAAAGGCAATGATTTGTTCAGAAAAAAAGGGAAGCATTTGTTCACAGAAAGAAAACGGAAGCGGAAGTCGTTAGGAGAAAGAAAAAAAAAAGAATAATTTATAAAAAAAAAAAAGGAAGTATAATTCGCTACAAATTTAAGACAGTTTCGCGAAACTGTCATAAATTAAAGAAAAGAGTAATAAGTGAGAAGAAAGAAAGAAAGTAAGAAATTGTTCAGAGAAAAGAAATAAAAAGAAATAACTTTTTAAGAGAAAGATTGCAAGAAGGAACATGTTAATAGAAAAGAAAGAAAGAAAGTACGCGTGTATACGCGTATATGCGTGTGTGTATACACACACACACACACACACACATATATATATATATATATATATATACATATATATATTGAGCTATGGTCAGAAAGGTGTGGTGTGAGTCTTCGTGTCAAACGTAGTATGGTTTATATAATTATTTACACGCTTTTCTTTAAAGAATTAAATACCTTCAAACAAACGTTTATTAATAACGGCTTTCCTAAACAATTGTTGGATTTCCATATTAGGCATTTTCTGTCTAAGGTTGCTAATAGCAACGACGAGAATAGAAACATAAAATATGATATTAATATTTTTTATAAAAATCAGATGAACAAAAATTATAAAAAAGGCGAAACTAGAATTAAGAATATTATAAAAAAAAATGCACAACACCAGTTGACAATAGCAAAAAAATTAGATTAATTATTTATTACAAAAAATTTAAAATCTCTAACCTTATAGTTAAAAATAATAATTCACCACTGAGAATAAAATTGAATATATATATATATATATATATATATATATATATATATATATATATATATATATTTCAAATTAAGCTACAGCTGTACTGAAAACTTAAAGAAAAAAATTAGTAAGAAACATAATGCTAATACCTTGAATAAACACTTATATATATTATTCCAGGATCATGTTCCAACTCATTCAAAATGATCTTCGCCCTCTCTAACCTTCTAACTTTTTGTCCTGGGGTATCAAGGTGCTTCACACGTTTCATGTACAATTTCATTTTTAAGTCGGTGGGGCTAACACAAAACGATTTTAACCTGTTGTATTTCTAGCTGAATAACTCAAAGCGTTTGTCAGTGACTGTTACGACAAATGGTGTCAAAATGGCTAAACGTTTTATCTGAAAACGTTTCAAAAAATGAAACTCAATTAATTTAGTGTTATTTTTTTTAGATATTAAACATTTTGTGGGATGGACAATTATGCTAAAACACGATTTGGACAATTATGCTGTTACACCTGTTATATATATATATATATATATATATATATATATATATATATATATATATATATATATATATATATATATATATATAAATCCGACAATTATTTTTAATTATTTTTATTTTTTTTATATTATTCTTTTATAGATACAAATTTATAAATGTTTGTTTAAAATAAACAGTATTAACGACATTTACTGGCTTGAAATTTCATAGAAAATATACGTCCTCCGACATATTTTCTATGAAAATTTCAGGTCGGTAAATGTTGTTAATTCTGTTTATTATAAACAGAGCATTTACTTCAATATTTTTATCTATAAAAAGAACGTATAAACATAAAAATGTCTTAATATATATATATATATATGTATGTGTGTGTGTGTGTGTGTGTGTGTGTGTGTATATATATATATATATATATATATATATATATATATATATATATATATATATATATCTGGTTTGAAAGAAAACTTGTATTAACCAAGCTTATTATTACAACTTAAAAACCGATGTACGAAATAAAAAAAAAATTCTTGTCTGTCTGTCCCCATAATTTTTCGCTTTAATATGAATCTCATTATATGAAACGAAGTCGTTGAATCAGTCGTGCAAACAAAAGCAAAAAATTAGCCACAGAGTTACACTTGGATTCCTTTTGCGTTTGGGAGTGTTTGTCCTTGCTATATCTGTGGAGCAATTTCGTGAGGTTTTATTTATAAAAATGCAGGGGTGGGGAACTTAGCACTCTTTTTATCCTGACCTATGACATCATCATACTTATTATAAAACCCAGGTTGTGTGTGTGTGTGTGTGTGTGTGTGTGTTTATATATTGATCGGATTTCCTACATTTTTCAACTGATTTCAACAAAACTTCACAGGACTACGTAAAATTACCTTTGCGGTGGTTGATAGCGCCAAAAATTGAAAAAAAACACAATTGTTTTTGCCTGAAATCAATTTGAAAACATGATTAAGAGGCATTAATGAAAAGGGGACAACTCATATCGAGTTATACTTATTATAAAAACCCAGGTTGTGTGTGTGTGTGTGTGTGTGTCCGTTTATATTTGGGATCGGATTTCCTACATTTTTCAACCGATTTGAACAAAACTTCACTTTTTTTTGGCTGGTAGTGTTTCTTATTGTCTTGCACACTTTTTTTCTTTATTTTTACATTCAGAATGCTTTAAAAATTTCATTTACAAGACAATTGTTTATAATAAAATTCTATTGAATCGATAGACTCATAACGATTGAAAACAATGTTTTTATTTGAATTTGGGTTTGACCAATTCGTAAAAAAACAAAAAACAAACAAAACAAAACTAATTAAGACATGCGTGTCCGTAAACCTTAAACAATAATCTTTGTCAATTTTATTTTTCAGTCTTTATGATGGTCGATACTTGATCTATCTCTTACTGTTACATCCCTGGGCAACGCCGGGCTCTACTGCTAGTCAGGTATGAACCTTTTTTTTATGGACGTGAGCGACCGTGACTCTTCATAACATTCTTTCTGCTGTAGCTTTAAGCAAAATTTGCCTCCTTACTCTTCACGGTAGCCGCTGTTCTGTCATCCATCTAGACAAGCTCCCGTCTTGGCGGTTAACTATTTGCCCATAGCTGGGACACAAACAGGTGCTACCACCCTGGATCAGGGTGGACCTGGGAACAAATGACGTCACACATTATGAAATGGACAAAGTCCGATAATTATTTTGAGACATTTTTTTATGTTTCATTCTTTTGTTTACATTTGGATACGCATCGAGCAGATATGTATGTGTAAGAGAAAATCAAGGAGAATTGTAGTTTAAAAACAGTAAAATCGACCTTGCTAACCGAAAACCTCCTCTGTGACTAAATCGGTAAAAACACGTCAGGCTATATGACGGTTCCGTATAGGGTACAGGTTCGATTCCTGTCGGAAGAAGCATATTTCCTATAAAAATTTCTCGGACATTCAGGCCGGTAAATGTCGTTAATACTGTTTATTATAAACAGAGCATTTACTTAAATATTTGTATCTATAAAAAAGAATCTATAAACATAAAAATGTTTTAAAATAATTGTCGGACTTCGTCCATTTCATAATGTGTGACGTCATTTGTTTACATTTTGATACGCATCGAGCAGATATGAATGTACGAGAGAAAATCATGGAGAATTGTAGTTTAAAAACATTAAAATCGACATTGCTAACCGAAACAATCCTCTGTGACTCAATCGGTTAAAAGCACGTCAGGCTATATGACGATCTCGTATATGATACAGGTTCAATTCCTGTCGGAGGGCACATATTTTCTTTGAGATTTCTCGGACATTCAGCCCGGTAAATGTTGTTAATACTGTTTATTGCAAACAGAGCATTTACTTAAATATTTGTATCTATAAAAAAAGAATGTATAACCATAAAAAAGGTCCTAAAATAATTGTCGGACTTTGTCCATTTCATAATATATATATATATATATTGATACGCATTTTGAATCAAGCGGTGTAAGCGTCTTTATTTAAAAAAAGAAAAAAAAAGAAAAAACAAAAGCAAACCAAACAATTCATTAATCAAGTTCGGTCGATGAATATCAAAAGTTTTCTGCATAAAAACATAATTTTCACCATTGCCATTACAATAAATTGGATTCCCGAACAAATCCGTCCTGGGTATGACGATAAACTACATCCACGACCTGGGTAAGACGATAAACTGCATCCGCGTCCTGGCTAAGACGATAAACTACATCCGCGTCCTGGGTAAGACGATAAACTACATCCGCATCCAGGGTAAGAAGATAAACTACATCCGCGTCAAGGGTAAGAAGATAAACTGCATCCCCGTCCTGGGTAAGACGATAAACTACATTCGCGTGCAGGGTAAGACGATAAACTGCATCCGCGTCCGGGTAAGACGATAAACTACATCCGCGTCCTGGGTAAGACGATAAACCGCATTCGCGTCCTGGGTATGACGATAAACTGCATCCGCGTCCAGGGTAAGACGATAAACTCCGCGTCCTGGTAAGACGATAAACATTCGCGTCCTGGGTATGACGGGCGCCCCTGGGTAAGACGATAAACTACATTCGCGTCCAGGGTAAGACGATAAACTGTCCAGCAGCAAGGCCTCTGATCAGGAGGTTTTGAGGAGCGTGGCACCACCTCTTAGTTGCTGATGTTCCCACGTCCACCCTGACCGGGGATGGTAGAACTTGTTAGGGTGACAGCTATGGGTAAATAGTTAACCCCCAAGATGGGGTTAAGACACGATGAAAGTCTAAAAATAGGTTTTAATATCAGAAATAATTGGTAAAAAATTATTACCAGCAATACATTTTTGAAAAAAAAAATACTAGCTTTACATTAAGAAAAAAATAATATCAGCAATAAAAATTTTGTTGGCATTAAATAACCCATTGAGGTTGATAAGCCGTAAAACAAAACAAACTAAACTAGACAAGTTCGTCTCCCGCTTGTTTGCAATCAACCGTGTGCGTGTCATATTCTCCAGGCCCACTTTCCTGATTATGTACCCCAGAAACTTTAACTTTCCCTTCGTAAATAACCAGGTCGGCGTAACCGTCTCTTGCTGAATAATGAATTCGATCCTCACTCAGTGCCTCATACTTAGGGCTTTTTTTGCCGAAAATAAAGCTTAGTAAATAAACCATGGTTGCCTAGGTGTAGTGGTTAGCGAGCAGTTTTTGATTGACTGTTACTAATTAGTAAAAAGTTCAATTCACACTGGGCGCCTAACGCGTGGCCTTGTACCAGGTCTAAGTATAGCTTAGAAAATAGTCCGGAGCGCTTAATCGCGTAGATAATGATTATCGAGTTTGTTTACAACCGAGTCGGGAGTTCGACCCACACTGGAAGCCCTGTACGTGTGGCCTTTATCAAAATTAAGTGTAAGCAAGCAAATAATTTCGAGCACTTAGTCGTGGAGGTAATGATTAGCAAGCTAGTTTGTTTGACCATTATATACAGAGTATGGGGTTAGATCCTCACTGGGTGCCTCCATACGTGTGGACTTGTATCAAAACTAAACGTAGCTTAGCAAATAATTTTAACTGTTTAATCCTGGAGGTAATATTTGCCAGGGTAGTTTTGTTGACCACTAATACGGATTAGTAAGTTTGATTCTCAATGAGCGTTCTAGAATTGTGACCTTCTACCAAAACTAAAGGAAGAAAAAAAACACAAAAATAGCACATTTAATTAGCGTACGGGGTATTACGGAGATACACGAATTTAACCGGAAATGCACGGAAACGCTAGGGTGCTCTACGACATTGGCAAGAATTATGATATCATAGTTTTCTCTGTGATCTTCCCGATGACATCATCTCACAACTTGGTATCTACGCCGATGGCAGAACTATTTACTCTTGTCTCGCCAGTAAGTCTGATCAGTTTGATAAGGTCAAAATGGTAGCTGATATCCAAAACAATATCCAGTCTGCTGTTAACTGGAGCAAGGGACGGCTTGTTAATTTTAACACCTCCAAAACTAAACTGTTCTCTATTAATCATCCGAGAGAACACTCTCCTCCTTTCCTCAGCATGGCTGATGCTAACCCCCAGGAGAGTGACTCGTTACATCTTCTCGGGCTAACGCCATCGGCTGACATGAGGTAGAAAGATTATATTGAATCCATTGTTCAGTCTACTGCTAAGAAAGTTTGTTCACTGTATCGCCTTAAACATTTTTTCTCGCCACACTCTATTTTACATGTTTATAAGTCTACCATTCGTCCATGCTTAGAATATTGCCGTCACATATCTTCCAGTGGTCCTCCTATTTATCTAGAGCTCACTAATAACATCCGAAGAAGAATCAGCAATATTATTGGTCATGATCTGGCAGCTCAGTCACTTTCCCACCGCCGTAAGATTGCCTCTCTGTGTCTTTTCTATAAGAAATTTCATGGTAATTGTTTGGATGAGCTCTTCGCCAAGGTACCTTGAATATTTTTAAAATTTAAGCGCAGTACTAGACTGGCGTCGAGATCTCATCAAATTTACAGTTGAGCTGGTTAGATGTAACCGTAAAGTTCATGCGAAACTTTTCTCGCACTTCTCGCTTGTGGAACTCCCTTCTGGCTCCATGCTTTCCAGTCAACTTTAATCTTCAAAATTTTAAATGTAATGTCAATCGTTATCTGCTCCTGATTCCTCTTCTTTTGTTCTCGCTCCTTAGTAGTAAAGCGTCTGCTTTCTAACGCCTCCGCACCTAGTAATTTCCTGTTGCCATTACCGCAGATAAAAAATAGACCATTCCTGTCTGATTGCAAAGACGGAACTGTGATTGCTTACCTGTGTGCTGCTCATAAAACGGGTGCTGTAAAAAGATACATCAATGGCGCTGTTTAGTTTAGGACAAAGAAAGAAAGAAAGGAATGAATGAATGAATGAATGAATGAATGAATGAATGAAGAAAGAAAGAAAGAAAGAAAGAAAGTAAGAAGAAAGAAAGAAAGGAAAGAAGGAAGAACGAAAGAAAGGAAGAAGAAAGAAAAAGAAGAAGGAAGGAAGGAAGGAAGGAAGGAAGGAAGAAAGAAAGAAAGAAAGAAAGAAGGAAAAGGAAGGAAAGAATGAATGAATGAATGAATGAAGTAAGAAAGAAAGAAAGAAAGTAAGAAGAAAGAAAGGAAGCAAGGAAGGAAGAACGAAAGAAAGGAAGAAGAAAGAAAAAAGAAGAAGAAAGAAAGGAAGGAAGGAAGGAAGAAAGAAAGAAAGAAAGAAAGGAATGAAGGAAGGAATGAATGAATGAAGGAAGGAAGAAAGAAAGAAAGAAAGAAAGAAAGAAAGGAAGGAAGGAAGGAAGGAAAGAAGAAAGGAAGGAAGAAAGAAAGAAAGAAAGAAAGAAAAAAGAAAGGAAGGAAGAACGAAATAAAGAAAGAAAGAAAGAAAGAAAGAAAGGGATGAAGGAAGGAATGAATGAATGAATGAATGAAGGAAGAAAGAAAGAAAAAAGAAAGAAAGAAAGGAATGAAGGAAGGAAGGAAGAAAGAAAGAAAGAAAGAAAGAAAGAAAGAAAGAAAGAAAGGAAGGAAGAAAGAAAAGAAAGAAAGGAAGGAAGGAAGGAAGAAAGGAAGAAAGAAAGAAAGAAAGAAAGGAAGAAAGAAAGAAAAGAAAGGAAGGAAGGAAGGAAGGAAGGAAGGAAGGGAGGAAGAACGAAATAAAGAAAGGAAGGAATGAAGGAATGAATGAATGAATGAAGGAAGGAAGGAAGGAAAAAAGGAAGGAAGAAAGAAAGAAAGGAATGAATGAAGAAAGAAAGAAAGAAAGAAAGAAAGAAAGAAAGGAAGGAAGGAAGGAAGTAAATAAGGAAAGAAGGAAGGAAGAACGAAAGGAAGAAAGAAAGGACCGAAGGTAGGAAAGAACGAAGGAAGAAAGAAAGAAAGAAACAAACAAAGAAAGGAAGGAAGAAACAAAGAAAGAAAGAAAGAAAGGAAGAAAAAATAAAGAAAGGGAAGCAAGAGGAGGCAATAACACTCATGTGTTTAGCGTCTGCTTTACTGAAATGGAAAACCTCGTTAATTTTGAATGATTTTTCATTTGTACCCCCTTACTTCTTTAAGTAATTATGCGTATTCATATTTACAACGAAAATATTAAACATTATTTATTTATTAAATTGTTTATTTACAAGAATTATTTTATATTTACATTTTAAAAAACTACTACAATTGTATTAAGACTAATGCAATACAATACTTATCATTTGACAACCATTACAATAAACAATCTAATAAATAAATAATGTTTGTTATTTTTGTTGTCATTTCTCAAGAAGAAAGCAAATATATAAATTTACTTTCATATGTTTATTTTTTATTAAAATTCTAATCATCGCTTTTAAAAATAATAAACATTGCTGAGGAGTGAAGGTAGTTAAAATAATAGCGGTGTCATGGGAAAAACTGTCCTTTTGACAGTCTGTTTATTTTTTTGGCGGGGAGCATGATGTTTATTTTAGACACATGCCACGGAAGCATTAAAAAATTGGGTAATAACGTTTGTTATAATAAAAAAGGATGAAGGCAAACATGGACCTTAGTGTCTGCCAAAAATGGAGTGTCAAAAGGACGCTTTTTCCCATGACACCGCTTTGATTTTAACTACCTTCATTCTTCGGCAATGTTTATTGTTTTAATAAAGCAATTATTAGAATTGAAATAAAACCTAAATATATGATGAGAGTGTATTTATATTTTATTTTTTTGCTCTTGAGAATTTACAACAAAATATTAAACATTATTTATTTATTAGATTGTTTATTTACAAAAATAATTTTATATTTACAACATTCTAAAAACTAATACAATTAAGAATAATGCAATACAATATTTATCATTTACCAATTTATAAAGAAATAAATATGAAAACAATTTTACTCATAAATGTATAAAACTTTACTAAATTATTAAAATATGTGAACGAACTACAAGGAAATCCTTGGATTTACCATTTTATTAAGTTTATTAAGATGTAAAGATGCTCATTTTTATTCTATTAGAAACTTTTAGCATATGGAGTGTTCACAATAATTCTTGAAACAGTGACTAAAATTAGGAACTTTTAGCAAACTTGGACCTTCATGCCAAAAAAAGAAAAAAAACAGCTTTTCCCTTGACACCACTATTATTTTAACTACCTTCACCCCTCAGCAATGTTTATTGTTTGTTAATATGAAACCTAAACATATGATGAAAGGGAATTTATACATTTTTGTTCTCAAGAATTTACAACAAAAATATTAAACACTATTTATTAGATTCTTAATTTACAAGAATAATTTTATATTTACAACATTCTAAAAACAAATACAATTAAAATGAATGCAATGCAATATCTATCATTTAGCAATTTATAAAGAAATAAATATGAGAACAATTTTTATTCATAAATTTATAAATATTTACTAAATTATTAAAATATGTGAACCAACTCTAAGGAAATCCTTATTATTTACCATTTTATAAAGTTTGAATCGATTGATAATTAGCCAATGTTTTGCCAACCATTCCAATAAATAATATAATAAATAAATAATTTTTGTTTGTTTTTGTTTCCAATTCTCAAGAACATGTAAAGAATCACTTTCATCATATGTTTAGGTTTTATTCCAATTATCACTTTTTACAACAATAAATATTGCTTAAGAATATTTAAAAAAAAAACAAAAAAAAACAGTGTCATGTGAAAAACTGTTCTTTTGACTTTCCGTCTTATTGCGGGTACATTTATCCATGTTTGCCTTTTTCTTTTTTTTTTCATTTTATAGCCATTACTAGCTGAATTACCCACTCCTTGCTGCATGTCATACATTGTTTTGTAAGAAAATGTTGATTGATTTTAAATCATTGTCAAAATTTGTAGAGAAAAATGCTGCATTTCAATATTACTCAATGATCTTCCCAATGTGACCTCCATCTTCTGACTTTCTCCTTCTATATTATTGTTTATTAATATGAAACCTAAACATATGATGAAAGAGGATTTATAAATTTTTTTGTTCTCTGGAATTTACAACAAAAATATTAAACACTATTTATTTATTAGATTGTTTATTTATAAGAATAATTTTATATTTACAACATTCTAAAAACTAATACAATTAAAATTAATGCAATGCAATATCTATCATTTAGCAATTTATAAAGAAATAGATGTGAAAACAATATTTTATTCATAAATTTACTAAATTATTAAAATATGTGAACCAACAATAAGGAAATCCTTATTATTTACCATTTTATAAAGTTCGAATCCGATGTTTTACCAACCATTCCAATAAATTATTATAATAAATAAATAGTATTTGTTATTTCTGTTTCCAATTCTCAAGAACAAAACAAAATGTATAACTTCACTTTCAAATGTTTAGGTTGTATTCTAATATCTAATCATCGCTTTTTGAAACAATTACCATTGCCGAGAGGTGAAGGTAGTTAAAATAATAGCGGTGTCAAGGGAAAAACTATCCTTTTGAGATTCCGTTTTTTTATTTTTATTTATTTATTTATTGCGGAGACGAATGTCAACGTTTGCCGAGGAATGTTCAGTCTGGACGTGCAAACTGATGTGACAGCTGACACAACAAAATAAATAGTCATTTATTTTTCCAGTTCCACTCACCTGAAGATGGCTGGAGTGTACAATAGCCGAAACCTTGTGAATATGAAGATGAGGAGAAGAGACCGAACAATGTAAATACTGTAAATAGTTACAATACCTCATCTCAGAAGTGTACACAGATCATGAAGAAGGCCGGAGAGTACAACTACTGAAACGTTGTGAATACGATAGTAAAGATGAGGACAACAGTCCGAACAATGTAAATCGTCTAAATAGTTAAAATAACTCACCTCAGATTATAGACAAATCCTGAAGAAGACCGGAGCGTACAACGGCCGTAACGCCGTGAATATGACAGTAAAGATGAGGACAACTGTCAGAACAGTATAAATAGTGTAAATAATTACAATACATTATCTCAGAAATATAGACGGACCTGAAGAAGGCCGGAGCGTACAACGGCTGAAACGTCGTGAATGCGACAGTAAAGATGAGGACAACAGTCTGAACATTGTAAATAGTGTAAATAGTTGAAATACCTCATCTCAGGATACTAGACAGATCCTGAAGAGGACCGAAGCGTACAACGGCCGAAACGTTGTGGATATGAAGATGGGGACAAGAGTCCGGACAATGTAAATAGTGTAAATAGTTACAATAACTCTTCTCAGAAATATAAACAGATCCTGAAGAAGGCCGGAGCGTACAACGGCCGAAAAGTTGTGAATTCGACAGTAAAGATGAGGACAAGAGTTTGAACATTGTAAATAGTGTAAATAGTTAAAATACCTCATCTCAGGATACTAGTCAGATCCTGAAGAAGACCGAGGCGTACAACGGCCGAAACGTTGTGGATATAAAAATGAGGACAAGAGTCCGAACAATGTAAATAGTGTTAATAATTACAATAATTCTTCTCAAAAATATGGACAGATCCTGAAGAAGACTGGGGCGTACAACGGCCGAAACGTCGTGATTGTTACAGTAAAGATGAGGACAACAGTCCGAACTATGAAATGTGAAATAGTGCTCATAAAATAAAGAAGGCCGGAGCGTACAACGGCCGAAACGTCGTGATCTCATGAAGAAAATAGTGTAAATAATTACAATAGCTCGAAGAAGGCATATCCTGAATCTCAGAAGGCCGATCCTGAAGCGTACAACGGCCGAAACGTCGTGATTGTTAGAAACATGAGGAAACAGTCCGAACAAAAAATAGTGTAAATAATTACAATAGCTCATCTCAGAAATATAGACAAATCCGGAAGAAGGCCGGAGAGTACAACAGCCGAACAATAAAATAGTGTAAATAATTACAATAGCTCATCTCAGAAATATAGACTGATCCTGAAGAAGACCGGAGCGTACAACGGCCGAAACGTCGTGATTGTTACAGTAAACATGAGGACAACAGTCCGAAATAATTAAATAATAAAGATAGTGTAAATAAACGTTGATTGTTACAATAGCTCAAATAATTACAATAGGATCAAAATTATTGTTACAGTAAAATATATGAGGACAACAGTCCGAATAGAATAGCTCATGATTATAGACAGACATTTACTTTTTTGTACTTTTTATTTCTTTTCGTGGCCGGGTATGTAGTGAAATTTAAATATTATGGAAGCTACCCAAGGTCAAAAAATAATTAAAAAATTTTAACTATCCTATATTATTTACTTTTGTATACTCGAAACTCATAATTTTTTTTTGCGCGGTTAGGGATGGTGGTACTGGGTAAAAACATGATTTTGATACATTTCCCCACTGCGAATTCATTTCTTTAGTTTAATATTCTTTCTGTGTGTACATGATTAATTTGAACACTTTACATTAGCTTTTAATGGCGACAGGCAAAAAAAAAATGGTTTAAATTACCCTTTCACGATGATAGCGTAGTTAATTACATGCCTCCATTAAAACTTTCGACGCCCATTCTCCACCGCCACTGCACAGACATATATATATATATATATATATATATATATATATATATATATATATATATATATATATACGAAGCTTATATTTAAAGTCTGGCTTAAATTACATCAATCTGACACTGACAGAAGCCCCTTGCAATATATGATAACAAAGCCCGTCAGAAATGGCGGCGGAGAAACGGATGTCGCCTAACAAAAAAAAAAAAAAAAAAAAAAAAAAAAAAAAATCTTGTACGCACTTCACTTGAATATATCATGAGCGATACGTGAATCACGAACCCCGGTGTACAATTAGATAACTCGAAAGGAACAACCACAAAGTGAAACCCGATGTTTGGCAAATCTGAGAAAAGATTTACGAGCCTTTAGTAACGTGTTAGAAACAAAGAAAGCAGTACTTGACGTGCTGTTATGTCATATCGTTCCTCCTATATGGCAGTGAATGCTGGACAGTCTTCTTCAAGAGACCCCAGCTAACAGGAATGTGGTTCTACAGAAGGATTCTGAGAATACCATGGACTGAATATGTGAGAACAAGGACGACGTTTTTAGAGTAAACGGAAACGAAAGATAAAAGGATACTTGTAAAGAGACGGTTGAAATTTTTAAGGTCTTTTGAGGAAAGAGGGCTTGGAAAATTTGACACTGACAGGTCGTACTGGGGACAGAGGGTAACCGCGCATAAACTACCTAGTGAACTTGTATGGCAGATCAGATATTACGTGAGATAAAAAGACAAAAATTTACTAAGGGCTACAAATCATAGAAATTAGTGGAGAGGTATGATCGCCCACGTCCTGAAGGGACAATGATCCACCGTAAATAGAAGTTTCAAATAAAGAAGCGATCCTTAGACTTTTTTTTTAACAGTGAGGGTCACACTTTACAAGGCTCGGAGGGCATTCGAGGTAGAGGGTTAATTTAGGAGGTCATTTGTGTGCATAGGGGAGGGAGATAACGATTAACCCTACCCTTGAATAGGTTGAGATTATAGTGATCGTTGAAACATCCTGTTGGGAATCGATTCCACAGGGCAGTGGTTTGCAGAAAGAAGCTGCTCAAGAGGAACTTCTCAGCGATTGGTTGGTTTCGTTTGGTTTATTTTGTTTTACGGCATATCACCCTCAATGGGTTATTTAATGCCGACAACATTTTTAGAATAGATTCGCATGAATAGAATATGTATTCTTGGTTTAGATTGGTTTGGTTTATTTTGTTTTACGGCATATTTCAATGGGTTATTTAATGCCGAAACATTTTTAGGATAGATTCGTATGAATAGAATATGTATTCTTTGGTTTAGATTGGTTTGGTTTATTTTGTTTTACGGCATATCAACCTCAATGGGTTATTTAATGCCGACAACATTTTTAGGATAGATTCGTATGAATAGAATATGTATTCTTTGGTTTAGATTGGTTTGGTTTATTTTGTTTAACGGCATATCAATCTTAATGGGTTATTTAATGCTCACAACATTTTTTATCGCTGGTAATATTTTGTTTTGTCAAAAATCTGTTTTTGATAATATATTTCCTTCAAAATTATATTGCTGGAAATATTTTTTTTCAAAAAAGTAACGCTGGTAATAGTTAACTATTTAGCAGGAGGAGTCTTGTACTTACTGGAGTGGTACCTTGAGGAGGCGGCCTGTCTCTCCTTTATATTCGTTTCCGCAGCTGCACGGGATAGCGTACACACAGTCTTTATTCGTGTTCTCCTCTATGGGGCTCTCCCTCGGGAGAGATATCTGCGAAGTGTCGTCAAGCTTTTGAAGGTTGTCCTGATGTTATATGCACCGCAGATTCTTTGTATTTTCTCTGATAACCCCTTCACATAAGGCAGGCGGACTGTTTTCTGAGTGTTGTTGTCCTCCTCCTCTTGTACCCGCCTATCCTAGTTTTTGAGGGCTGCTGCCATGTACCCAGGGTAGTTGTTACGTTTTAGGGTACTACTTATACTGACCAATTCTTGATCTAACGTCTCTGGGTCGCCACTTATGACTTTTGCTCGGTGTTGTAAGCAAGGTAAGGCTTCAAGAACACCAGAAATTTGTAACACGAGGGGAAGTAGAAAAATCAGGCATAGCTGACCACATATGGAGAGAGAAGGGAGATCACCGCCCTTTGTGGGATCATGTTGAGATCATAGATAAGGAACACCATTGGAAAATTCGTAAACTTCAGCACATATACTAGGTTACAAAAATCTCCTGAGCCGACCAAGCATAGAAATAAATACAATATGGGAACCAGTAATAAGGAGTTCCAGAGAAAAGCAATTATAACAACAAAGTTGCAATATGAGCTCTGGTAAAAACATAGATTTGATAACAGCAAAAATTGCAATATGTGCACTGGTAAAAAATGGTTGCTGAAGACATTAGGTTTATAATACCCAGAAATTCATACCCAGATGCCCTTGAGGACATCTGGGTATGAATATGGACATATGGCAACAAAGATGAGGACAGTAATATGAATAATGTAAATAATCATACTTATTATAAAACCCAGGTTGTGTGTGTGTGTGTGTGTGTGTGTGTGTGTGTGTGTGTGTTTATATATTGAATCGGATTTTCCTACATTTTTCAACCGATTTAAACACAACTTCACAGGACTACTTAAAATTACCCTGCGATGGTTCTGACAGCGCCAAAAATTGAAAAACACAATTGTTTTTGCACGAAATCAATTTGAAAACACGATTAAGAGGCATTAATGAAAGGGGGACAACTCATATCGAGTTATACTTATTATAAAAACCCAAGTTGTTTGTGTGTGTGTGTTCGTTTATATATGGGATCGTTTATTTCCCACATTTTTCAACCGATTTCAACAAAACTTCACTTTTTTTTTAGCAGGTAGTGTTTCTTATTGTCTTGCACACTTTTTTTTTTATTTTTACATTCAGAATGCTTTAAAAATTCCATTTACAAGACAATTGTTTATAATAAAATTCTATTCAATCGATATACTCATAACGATTGAAAAACAATGTTTTTGTTTGAATTTGGGTTTGACCAATTCGTAAAAAAAAAAAAAAAAAACTAATTAAGACATGCGTGTCCGTCAACCTTAAACAATAATCTTTGTCAATTTTATTTTTCAGTCTTTCTGATGGTCGATACTTGATCTATCTCTTATTGTTACATCCCCGGGCAACACCGGGTTCTACTGCTAGTGTACAATAAAAGTTGTATTTTATATTAGGTTGGTGCATAATTATCAAGCGTTTTGTAGGCAAGTTATTTGCTAATAAAAATTGCTGTTTTGTTTACTTTTTTTTAATAAAACTATTATTTTATTTTCAGGTTATAAAAATGTGTGTCGATAATCATATTTAAAAATGTTATTGTTGAATTGTTATGTTTCTTTTTTAATAATAAATATTATTTAAAAACGCCTGATAATTATGCACCAACCCAATATAAAATACTACTAAATTGAGATTCAGCAGAGCCGGGGGCCTCGTCTCATAGATACGTAAAAAATGTGTATATTGTCAAAAATTCCTTTTTCCACAATATAGCTATTTGTGCTATGTTATAATGCTTATTACCTAAACAATAATAATACTGAATAAATTCTTTTTAAATATTAAAGTGTATTTAATCACATCTCCCTAAATAGCTGTCGCAATCTGTAAGACAACATGTATGATATGTTGATTTTAATACATTTAGGCTTGACTACCTTTTACCGGGTACACTTAGCAAAGAAATAGGTTTAAAGTTAATGGCAATTTATTATCTGCTTACTAAATAAAAGAACGGTTTTTCCATAGACAACATTTTTATTTTAACTACCTCCACTCTTTCGCAATGTTTATTGTTTTAAAAAGCCACGATTAGAATTTTAATAAAACCAGTTTATCAAGTTGAATCGTTCACCTATATTGCATGATTCACTTCTACATATAATCTAGGTTACAATAAAAGTTGTATTTTATATGAATACTACCAAATTGAGATTATCTATAATAATATGCAGGATCAGAACCTTCTTATTTGTGACTGAAAAATACCATAAATCACGGAGGATCCACGCATAACTTCCGTTAGATAAAAAACGCCGAGAAATAAAATCAGTTTGATCAAAAAAAAAAAAAATGACACAAAGAGACTTTTAATCCTAGCAGAAATCAATGTTCGCGCCAGAGTCACGGAGCTTGGTCAAAAGTATATCGGCTCATAACTCAGAGCTAGAAGCAGAAGGACCAGCGAGAGGGACGGACAGAGACACTACCACAGCGATACCAACCATACATGACGCGTGAAGAACTAGTCAAGATGTCATCTGCTAATGATATTTTTGCCCTGCTCAGGGAGCAAGAAAAACACAGTAGATTGTCACTATTTCTAATATTACTATTACCCCTATCATAGTCTGACTCCAAAAACTACACGACTGTACCTTCTCCAGACTGCTACCAATATCCACCTTATAAACGAACATTACACTGAATACCAAAAGGCTCACACATCACTCTCAAGAAAATAAATAAAAATATATTTATTTTATAACCTTGAGTGAGTTTGCTTTAATCCAAGGTTTCCAGAAAAGAAAATCCTACCAACACCACCTTATCACAGTGTTGACCTCCAGATGTGAACGCACTTAACACAAGTATATTTTATTTTTGGAAGATTTCTTAGTAAAGACAATTACATTCCGATGAAAGACTATTTAAATTGTTTTTTGAAATAAAGCAAAATATTTTGCCTGTTGGAAATATTAAATTTAATCTATTAGCATGAAATTAAAAAAACAAAATTAACGGGAGATAACTGATAACTGACATCCATTAGACATGGCACGTGAAACTAGCACAGTCTACAGCGGCGCGCG
>CAHIKZ030005241.1:1830000-1855000 GCA_903632075.3 Acanthosepion pharaonis | reverse complement strand
TGCTGTGAACGTTGGAATTTATATATATTTTCGTTCTCATCGCATTGGATATATATATATATATATATATATATATATATATATATATATATATATATATATATATATATCTCCCGTCGAGTCCGACGTATGAGGGTCAAGCAGATTCAGTTCCCAGGAAACCGAGAGCCCGACACCAGCACATGAGATTTGATTATAGTGGTGAAGGTTTCGTGCAGGACCATCCACACTTTTTGAAGGGCTGAATACAGAGACCTGGTGCACTAATGCCACAAGGTCCCCAAACGACCCTCCAAGGTTTTGAATTCAGAGTTGACTAGTTGCCGTCCAAGGCTATAGAACCCAGTCTGTCCTGCTATTTTACCCATAGCTGGAGGGAGAAGAAGAGCATTTCTCTCCTTTCCCAAGTGTATTCGTACGTAAGTGAATGTAATGAATTCGACTATTTACATTGTTCGGACTATTGTCCTCATCTTTGTCGACATATTTATTACAACGTTTCGGCCGTTGTAGGTTCCGGCCTTCTTCAGCTATTTGTAAATTGACAAATATCGCTAAGAGCTACAAATAGTACGCTGATGCCATGATCGTCCTCGTCCTGCAGTGACATGGTGCACACCGTCTTGGGTTTGATGGTAAACTACATCCAGCAGCGAGGCCTCTGATCTGGAGGTTTTGAGGAGCGTGCAACCGCCTCTTGTTGCTCCCAAATCTACCCTGATTCGGGGCTTGTAGCACATGTTAGGGTCCCAGCTATGGGTAAATAGTGAAGTCCTTTAACAAAAACAAACCACTATAAATGTACAGAAATACATTTTTATAGCAAAATTACCAACAATACATTTTATATGTAGTTGAAGGCACAGAAATTGCGTTCAAAATATTTAGATCTCGGCATTAAATAACCCATAGAGGTGTTGATATGCCGCTAAACAAAATCAACCAACCAAGAATACAAATTTAGAGTAAAATTAGCAACAATACACATTTAAAGCAAAATTATCAAGAATGTATTTTATCTCTAGCCGAAGGCATACAACTGCGTTCAAATTATTTTAGAGTTCGCCATTAAATAACCCATAGAGGTGTTGATATACCGCTAAGCAAAATCAACCAGTCAACAATACCAATGGACGCGATTGGAATTACATTCAGTTATGTGCTAATACCCTTGAGAAAGGTATGAATCGTCTTCTTCAGCACCCCCCTCAGTTATTGGTAAATAGTAGGACAGACCGGGTTCTATAGCCTTGGATAGCAACTGGTCTACCGCAGAAAGAAATGGCAACCTACTGCGGGGAAAAAATCTGCCTCGTCAGTCATGTATCGAAAGATACATTATCGCCTAAGAGTGTATCTTGCATGGCACGTAACTGATTGCCTTATCAATCTAACATGTTTCGATTTTATTATATTAGAATTTTTATTAGAATTATTTATATTTCAATAGATTTTTTTGTTTGACTTTTATTAGGTTTTAGTTAGATCGATGAAGACTTCTTATTTCTTCTTTATCTTATATTGCCGGATTCCGATCCATATTTGATCTGCATTTGATCCCAACACATTTTCTGATATTTCTCTATATCTCTGAGATGAGGTATCATGATCACTTACATGATTTACATTATTCGGACCGTTATTCACATCTTCGTTGCCATATTCACAACGTACGCTCCGGCCTTCTTCGGATGATCGGAATTTCAAACCGAACCCTTTATGTCTTCCACCGAGGTAGGTTGTTCTAATTCCACGTGCCATGCCTCTTTGGTTACTGAGACATTAGGTTCATAAGTCCCAAAAATTCATGCACAATGTCCTCAAGGACACATGGCCCAGTGGATAAAGACGTTGGTCAGATTCGGTGACTAGACCCAAATAGTTGTGAATTCAATACCAGACCGCAGCAGAGAATTGAATTAAAGAGGCATGACAGTAGAACCCCAGCGGACGTAATAAAGGGTTCGGTTCGAAATTCCAATCACCTGAAGAAGGCCGGGTCGTATAACGGCCGAAACGTTGTGAATATGAGGATAACAGTCCGAATAATTTACATTTTCTGATGCATTACCATCTATCATTTCATGGCGAGTTTTACGACTATAAAATATTCGTTGAAATTCCAATATTGCATCTTTAAATATTTGAGCTTAACAACTTTAACCAAGTCATTATTTAATGAAGTAAAAGGGTACAAAGGAAAAGATATCAAATCGACGATTTTTTTCATTTCACTGAAGCAGACGTTAAACCCATGACAGCATTATCACCTCCTCTCTCTTCTCTCTCCCTCTCTCTTTCTTTTCTCCTTTTTTTAATTCTTTCTTTTTCCAGCTGAAACGAAACGTTGTCTCTACGTCTTTTTACGTTTTTTCTCGCAATCAAAACGCAATAGACCTTTATTTATGAGGCATTGGCAGCGCGTAACGAACGCGCTAAGTAAGGAACACGCAGAAATATAATACGTTTAATAGGAGGCGTGCAAAATTTCACGTCTTTCCTGTTTTAATTTCTTTGTTCTTTCTTTCATTATCCACTTATTATTATTTATTGTATTTAAAATAAAATTGCGGCACAAGGCCTAAAAAAGGGGAGGGATTGAGGCTGGTCATCACTATCTATCTTATACCTAATCTGATTCACGACCCATTCACACATTACAATTACCACTTTCGCCATTGGAACTCGTCCGTCACAATTCAATCCTCCATAATACTGCATCCTCTCAAGGGGAACCTGAAAAATCGCGCCCCATGCTTGCTAACCCGTATACCTACTGTCTCTATGTATGTCTGCTGATTTCACAACGCTTCCGTTTATATTTGGAGTGTAGAACTCGAACCTGAATACACATCTATCTATCTATCTATTTTCTATCTATCTATTTTTCTATCTATCTATCTATCTATCTATCTATCTATCTATCTATCTATCTATCTCATTCTGTTCTTATCTATCTATCTCCAGTCTATCCATATCTATCTATCTATCTATCTATCTATCTATCTATCTATCTATCTATTTCAGTCTAGTCATATCTATCGCCGGCCAGTCCGTTCCGGCCGACTATGAGGGTACGCCAATCCTTTTTTACGAACATCAGGCACACTTTTGTTTATTCAACACCCCTTTTTTTAATTTGAAAATCATCCATTATTCATTATTTTTTTTATTTTATGTTTTTCGTTTGTACTTATTTTCTGGCGTGACTTTTTTCTGCCCTCATATACAAAGTTTGAAAATAACATAAAAAAAGAAGCGATTAATTAAATTTTTCTGATTTATTTTGAAAATTAATTGTAGTAATGGTTAACTCAATCGCGTTTTTCATAGATTGAGGCAAGAAGACAAATGTTTGTTAGTCTATTTTTTAGTTCCAGCAAAATGTATATGTATTAGGGAGATCGTCAGCCTCCTATAATGGCGTGCATAGATAGATAGATAGATAGATAGATAGATAGATAGATAGATAGATATGAACAGACTGACATAGATAGATAGATAGATAGATAGAACAGACTGAGATAGATAGATAGATAGATAGATAGATAGATAGATAGATAGAATAGATAGATAGAAAGAAAGAAAGAGAGAAACTTACTGAGATAGATAAACAAAGAAAGAGAGAAACGGAATGGCTGAGATAGATAGATAGATAGATAGATAGAACTCATAGACTGATAGATATGAATATATATATATATATAGATAGATAGATAGATAGATAGATAGATAGATAGATATCAATAGAATGAGATAGATAGATAAAGAAAGAAACAGAGAAACGAAGTGAAATTGATAGACAAAGAAAAAGAGTGAAACGAATTGACTGAGATAGATAGATAGATAGATAGATAGATAGATAGATAGATAGATAGATAGATAATTATGAACAGACTGAGATAGACATATATTTTATTTAACTTTTTTTGTCTTCTCCCCTAATAGGAGTAGATAGCTTCACATATCGTTCTCTGTTTTTTGATCAGGAGTAGAGGTTTATCCCTTGTTTCCTATTTAGGATTGGGTTTCCGGTTCTTTCTAAAGTTTGCTTCTATGTTTATGATGGTTGTCCTTTCCTACGCTAATATATCTCCCAAAAAATAACACTCTACCTTGAGTGGCTCTTGGGCCTTGTACTGGGTAAACATTAGTAAAAAATTTTTTAAAAAGATAAACAGACAGGTAATAATTAGCTATGAACAACGCACACACATCTATATATATATATATATATATATATATATATATATATGTGTGTGTGTGTATGTGAAAAAATATAGTACTAAGGTATGCTATATTTATAGGATAAAGTGTTCAATATCAGGGATATAGCATATGTAAATATAAAAGTGGACATTGAAATCAAGATCCAGCGGCGACAATCTGCTTCATCATTATGAACAATAGTCGGACTATCTATCTATCTATCTATCTATCTATCTATCTATCTATCTAAAAATTCACCCTTCCTCTTTGCCGGGAGCTGATAGCTGAGGGGGAAAATCTCCGACTGGTGCGAAATCGATCCTGGCTTGAGGCAAACGGATGTCTAGCAAAACAGTGTGCAAGATCTAAAAGGTCAGCCAATCTAACAGTGATCTCATCCCACAATCCTTACTCTTTCTCTATATGCAGCATACTTTGTAAATCACTAGCGGGTCTTAAGGACCACTTAAGATTGTCGCACAAAATTTCATAACTAAATCAATTGGTCATCTATCTATCTATTGTCAGAGCCTTATACGTCGAAACCGACGGGAGAGTCCATTAGTCCATTATATAGTTATACATATACAGATTAGGTAATGAACGCTAAAAGAATAATATATATATATATATATATATATATATATATATATATATATATATATATATATATATATAAATATATGCAAAAAATGAAAATAACACTGACATATCATTTTAATAGATATATTTGCCAAAATTACACAAAAATATCTTTAAATACTAAAGTAATTCAGTAAAATCTTCAGTTTCGTCAACCACAACCTCTAGACGACTTTGGGGTCTCCTGCCTCTCTTCTTGGTGAATGCTGCCATAATCCTTGCCATCAGCTTATCTTTGGTGTTAGAAAGAGTTTTTTTGGTCTGTCGCTCAACTGTGGCTCACACATAATAATCAAGGGATTTGCAGTCTGGGGAGAGAGGTGGCCATGTGTAACGGTTCTCCTGCTTGTGTGGCATGGTTCAGAATCATGTTGCCGCCAGACATACAGTTTATTAGCAACTACATACATGACCCAGGGCAGTATTACCGCCTGAAGGAGCGTGATGTAGGCCTGCGTGTTGATAGTCTGATGTTCGTATTGGAGCTTCCGTAGCGAATGCCAAGGCAAAATAGCACGTCGAAAAGGCGTTAGTGTTACATTCAGAGATTTCTTTTTAAGATATTCAATCGCGCTACAAATTTGATTTTTCTTACTTGAAATTGAGCACTTTGTTAACTCATGCAATTTTGAAAATATTATTTAAATGTTTGTTCATTTCAGTGAATCTATGTATCTATCTACCTACCTACATACATATTTATATATATATATATATATATATATATATATATATATCGACAGAGAGAGAGAGATAGATATAGTTATATATATAGATAGATATTAAATAATGAACAGCTATGAAGATGATATATACATATATATGTATATATATATATATATATATATATATATATATTCAGTGAAAGAGAGAGAGAGAGAGAGAGAGAGAGAGATTATAGCAGACACGTACCCAGAAGCATTTTTGCGTTTGTGCCGATGTGAGTATGTGCTCAGATGCGTGTGTAAACTTCGTAAACATTTCGGTGAATATCATCTATCTATCTATCTATCTATCTATCTATCTATCTATCTATCTATCGTAGATATATATACATATTAAATAATGAACAGCTATGAACATGTTATATATACATAATATATATGTATATATATATATATATATAGGATAGATAAATATATATATATATATATATATATATATATATATATATATATAGATAGATAGATAGATAGATAGATAAGGGACAGACTGTGATATATATATATATATATATATATATATATATATATATAGATAGATAGATAGATAGATAGACAGATGATAGATAGATAGATAGATAGTGAGAAAGAGAAGAGAGAGAGATAAAAAGAGACTACCATAGATAGATAGATAGATAGATAGATAAGGAACCGGCTAACATAGATAGATAGATAGATATGCACAGTCTTAT
This sequence comes from Acanthosepion pharaonis, assembly GCA_903632075.3. Classification (NCBI taxonomy): domain Eukaryota; kingdom Metazoa; phylum Mollusca; class Cephalopoda; order Sepiida; family Sepiidae; genus Acanthosepion; species Acanthosepion pharaonis. Next base: position 1,848,735 of record CAHIKZ030005241.1, on the reverse strand, counting down.
ATATATATATATATATATATATATATATATATATATATATATATATATAGAGAGAGGGAGAGAGAGAGATAAAAACAGACTACCATAGATAGATAGATAGATAGATAGATAGATAGATAGATAGATAGATAGATAGATTAAAGCACACTCGTACCCAGAAGCATTTTTTGCGTGTGTGCCGATGTGAGTATGCGCACGGATGCGTGTGTAAACTTCATATCACCCACCTGTCCCTTCCCTGCGGGAGCGCACCGGGTGACGCGAATTCTCAAATTCGGAAGGCGAGGGTCGGCTTTGCCGCCAAAACCGTAGTATTTATTCAAATTAGATAGGAACGGACGTGGGAAATTATGCAGAAACAACTTCCGAAACGTTTTGGGGGTAGATTTGGTTAGTTTGCAAGTCGCGGGGCAGCGGGTAAATGGGTTGGAGGACGAGAAATGGGTTGGGGGAGAGGAAATGAAGGGAATGTGTGGGGTCGGGCAAGCAGGGTGGATCGGTAATTTTCTTTTGCCTTGTGTTTTTTTTTTTTAACTATTTTTAAATTTTTACTTTTCAAAAATTGTTTTTATTCGTTCGTTCGCTGTGTTCTCGTTAAAATTTTGTAACTTGTTTTACTTTCTCCTCGTCGGTGTCTTGTCTGTGGGGCCCGAGAGAGAAACGATGTGTAGATTATATTACACGTGTTTACAAGTATGCGCAAGCGTATGCCGCCGTGTGGCCGTGTATGTGTACGGGTGTGCCACGTATGTGTACGGGTGTACCACCGTGAGAGTTACGTTAAACTGATTGAAAATTCAAGCATTACGAGTAACAAAATTTTATTGAATTCAGGACAATATATTTCAATACTAATTTCTGAAATGAGAAATTCACATACTTCTTCTTCTTCTTCTTCTTCTTCTTCTTCTTCTTCTTCTTCTTCTTCTTCAGTTTTATATTTGGTCATTGCTTGCTTCCACAACACCATTTCCTCTCCTTCCTCCTCCTCCTCCTTCTTCTTCTTCTTTTTTTTCTTCTTCTTCTTCTGTTTTATATTTGGTCATTGCTTGCTTCCAAAACACCATTTCCTCTCCTTCCTCCTCCTCCTCCTTCTTCTTCTTTTTTTTTTCTTCTTCTTCTTCTGTTTTATATTTGGTCATTGCTTGCTTCCCAAAACACCATTCCTCCTCCTCCTCCTCCTCCTCCTTCTTCTTCTTCTTTTTTTTCTTCTTCTTCTTCTGTTTTATATTTGGTCATTGCTTGCTTCCAAAACACCATTTCCTCCACTTCATCCTCCTCCTCCTCCGCCTCCTCCTCTTTCTCCTCCTCTTCCTCCTCCTCCTCCTTCTTCTTCTTCTGTTTGATATTTGGTCATTGCTTGCTTCCACAACACCATTTCCTCCCCTTCCTCCTCCTCCCTCCTCGTCCTTCTTCTTCTTCAGTTTTATATTTGGTCATTGCTTGCTTCCCACAACACCCCTTCATCTTTCTCCCTCCTCCTCCTCCTCCTCCTCCTTCTTCTTCTTCTTCAGTTTTATATTTGGTCATTGCTTGCTTCCACAACACCATTTCCTCCCCTTCATCTTTCTACTCCTCCTCCTCCTTCTTCTTCCTCTTCTTCTTCTTAAATTTAAATTAAAAACATTTACTCCTTGAACACTATTCACGATATAAAAAATATTAAAATTAAAAATATATATATTTTTTTAAAATTTGTACTCTTTATTCACTATTTAACGTTAACTGTAAAATTTAAGAAAAGAATTAAATATGTATAAAGTTGGATGCGTGTGGAAATTTGTATATGTAAATGTAAGTATTTGTGTATGTATGTGTGTGTATACCGATGTGTATCGATAGATGTGTATGTGGTTATATATATAATTGTACATCTATATGAATATATGTGGTTGTGTATTTACGTAAATATGTATGTGGTGTGTGTATGTAAAAACAGTAAATTATTTTATTATTACCTTCAAATCTTACTTCATCTTGATTTGAAATTTAAACTTTAAGAAATATTACTCATCTAAAAATTGCTTCAGATTAAATTGATGAATTAGACTCTTAAAAAGATTTTACCATAACCGTCATTCACGATATTAAAATATTTTTATTAATAAATTTTTATTTTTATTTTTATATTTGTTTATTAATATAATATTCAGTTTATATTAAATCCCTAAATTATTTGTGGAGAAGTTAAATATTTAAATTGCTATCAAGCATTAAATCTAGTTTATTTGTGGAATATTTAAACATTTAAATTACTATGAAACGTTAAAATCTGAGTTTTTCTAAATTTCCCAAACATCAAGCTATACATTCTTTCTGCTTCCTTCAAAAACCTACGTCCATCTTTTATTTCTTATCTCTTTACTCCCTCCACCTTTCTTTTTAACTTTTTTCTTTTTGTTTTTTTTTTCTTTTCTCCTTTTTCCCATATCATTTCCGGTGAGTTGACCGATTAAATAGGTCAATGACTGATCCTTACCCACCTCCTCCTCAATATTAAGTATTGTAATAAAAATAAAACTAAATTTTAACTCTCCCTTCCCTCTCTAAATTCGACCATATCTCTCACACTATACCTCGACACTCTCTATGTCACCTTATATAAGCTTAATACTGCCCTTCAAAAGTGTAAATTTTTTTCACCCTTCAAAGTGAAGTCTCAAGATCCAGAGAAAAATAAAAACTCTGGTGAAATAAATTATAACTAATGGAACCTTAAAATAGAAAGAACCGTAAGATATATAATCCGGTGTTCTTATTGATATTTTTAATTTTACAAAACAGTGCTTAATGTAAATTTACAGAGCAAAAATATTATAAATTAACTGATTTAAAAATATTTTTTCATCGCTACACAGGAATTACCATGATTCAAAAACCGAAGCTGAAAACTTTAATTATATAATTAAATTAAAAGCCTTAGTTCTGTTTCATCTTCAAGAGAATTATATATATATATATATATATATATATATATATATATATATATATATATATATATATATATATATATATATATATATATATATATATATATATAAATCGTGGCCTGACGATTGCATATAGCATGAAACAGACTGTCGCCTCTAAGAGTTGACTTTTATTTTCATATTTATATATATATATATATATATATATATGTGTGTGTGTGTGTGTGTGTGTGTACTAGGATGTCCTGACTCACTCAGGAAAAGGAACGTAAAAGACAAATCTTGATCCCCTGTCTGGGGAATTTCCAAGGATTACAACTTTTCAACCTTGTTCCACACAGTTATGCCATCAACGCAAAACTGTATTGACAGCAGCTAAGACCGCGTGTACGACAATCTAATTATGGAGTATCCTGCTTTGGTCAATCGCGGTCGGGCTTTGTTTCCGCAAGACAATGTGGAGCCATATACTGCCAGGTTGATTAAGGAGAAGTTCAAAGAGATGGACGTTGTTGAGAATCTTCCACATCCACCGTTCAGTCCCAAAGCTGCTTCGAGTGACTACGGCCTATTCTGCGCAATGACACTCTTCCTCCGCCACCAGCGATTCAACACTTTTGATGAAGTGAAGGAAGCTTGTTTACAGTTATTTTTTTTATTATTATTATTCAAAGCCAGCGAGCTGGTATCTGGGACAGATTCGGATGCTGTCCGATCGCTGACAGAAGATCTCCGAGAATGATGGCCTTTATTTTGAAGAATAAATGTTAGGTGTTGCTCCATAAAAATTTGTTGTTTTCTTTCCGCTTCTTAAATGAGTCAGGACTTTTTGGCCAACCTCATATTACATCTCATTGATGAAGAATAAGAAATTCTGGGTTTTAGACAACGTTATCGGCCTGGATAGGCGATCCCAGCGTGCGGCACCTGTGGAAGGTGCCTGAAGACCATACCCACGGGTTGACCGAAGCCTTGTGAGTGAAACTGGGTGGATGAAACCATTGGGTGCCGTCGATGATTGTGCTAGCACGAAGTCGCAAGTTATCGTGGCCGAGCGTTGAAGCATACTTAGCTTGCCCAGAATGTTGATCACCCCAGATAGTGCCTTCTCTCCGAGAAACGGTGACCAAGGCCCGATCAGCATAGATGCAGCGTAAACTGCCGGCGTTCTCTGTTGATGCTGAACAATCATAACTGTACCTGAGAAGGCGCATGCAACGGGTATTGGCTAGCCACCCTAGCAGAGCAGGTATATTCGGATACGAGCGGCCAGCCATTACCTGACTGGATATTACAGACAGCGTGTTTTCATTTAAATCGGACAACAAATTCCTCAGTTTTGATTGTTTTGAAGATAAGAACCATATGACCAAAATTTGGCACCACTTTGAGGAAGAATAAGTAGTGATGGGTCTTAGACAATGTTAAGTGCCATATGGATAGGACAATTCTGTTGTTCTAAATAATGTTGCAATTAAAAGTCAGTTATCTTTGATTTGAGAAAACTTCCAGATTTGATTTGTTTGTTTAGCAGTGTATTAACTCCATATGTTCATTTAATAACGAAATGTAATTTTCTTGGGAGAATTAGTAACTTATCTGACAAATGTATTGCTGGTAATAGAATTTGTTACTATTAAAATGTATTGCTGGTATTTTTACTATAATTTTTTTCTACTCTCATAATATTTTAAGCCCAGCTTAGGGCTTAACGATTTGCTTTCACAAGTGAATACAGAATAGACGATACTTGGCTTTTGTATACATCTGTGTATGAATTTCTGGGTATTATAAACCTAATGTCTTCAGCAACCATTTTTACCAGTGCTCATATTGCAATTTTGCTGTTATCATTGCATGTTTTTACCAGAGCTCATATTGCAACTTTGTTGTTAGCATTGTGTTTCTCTGTCACTCCTTATTACTGGTTCCTATATTGTATTTATTTCTATGCTTGGTCGGCTCAGGAGATTCCAACCACTTGAAGAAGGCCGGAGCGTACAACGGCCGAAACGTTGTGATAAATATGTCGACAAAGATGAGGACAATAGTCCGAATAATGTAAATAATGTACATAATACCTCATCACAGAAATATAGACAGACTCTAAATATATATTGTTGGTAATTTTACGATAAATAGATATTGTTGGTTGGTTGATTTTGTTTAGCGGCAGATCAACAACTATGGGTTATTTAATGCTAAAATCTAACTATTTTGAAGACAATTTTATGGTTTCAACTAAATATATTTTGAACACAATCATATATTTTTTTTTGGGGGGGGGTCACTATTTTCCCATAGCTGGGACCCTAATAGGTACTACCACCCTGGGTCAGGATCGATCTGGGAACAGCAATTAAGAGGCCTTGCCGCCGGTTGTAGTTTATCATCATACCCAGGACGCGGATGTAGTTTATCGTCATACTCAGGACGGCACGCTTTTGGCCTTGTGCCACATCTTAGGTAAGCTTTGAGAACCGCCATTATGTTCAGATGTCATTTTTTAAAAATTCTCACGCGGACAGAATGTTTTTGACGAATATTAATATTTTGATATCTTAGAGACTCCTCTCTGCGGTTCATCATTATGGCTGATGCTAACCTCCAGGAGGGAGACACGTTGCGCCTTCTCTGGCTAACATTCTCAGCTGATATGAAGTGGAAAGATCATATTGAATCCATTGCAAGACCAGCTGCTGGGAAAGTTGGTTCACTGTGTCATGCTAGACATTTTTACTCGTCTGAATCTATCTTACATATCTATAAGTCTACCATACGTCCATGCTTAGAATATGGCTGCCATATATGGTCCGATGCTCTAGCTATATATCTATAAAAATGTATGTTTATACTTACATAATGTTTTGCTTTTATTTTGTGGGGGGTCACTATTTTCCCATAGCTGGGACCCTAACAGGTGCTACCACTACGGGTCAAGATCGATCTGGTAACAATAGCAATTAAGTGGAGTTTTCATGCTCCTGAAAACCTCCCGATCAGAGGCCTTGCTGCCAGATGTAGTTTATCGTCATACCTAGGACGCCCAGATTTCCAGGATTAAATATTTGAAGTTCTAAAGACTTTCTTCTGGGGAAACAAGGCTGTCTTCCAAATGATAGTAACTCTTCTTTTTTTAATCGTTCATAATCTTAGAATATGACGTGTTATTTTCGGGCCTTTAGCCTCTATTTTGCTTTTCCCATTGATGAACGTGACCTTACTGGGATCGAACACTGACATTTTCCGCCGCAGCCACCGCGTACCAAGCTTTAGGTGGGTGTGCAAGAGAGGTTTACGCATGCGTAACTTCCTCGACGAAGCAGTTTTGAAAAGGTAAATCTTGTGTTTGGCTTTTAATTAGATAACTCAATTTATTCTCCTCATGGGCGAATCAAGCCTATCCTCCTCATCCTACGTCGCCAAATATTTCAAAACGAAATATGGCCCCAAGTGCTGGTCTAGGAGAGAGGTGCTACCGTTTCTTTCTTTTTTTTTTCTTTTAGATATATGCTTCAAACGGATTTTCGTGTTTAATTTTAGTCTCGGAAATATTTTGTCAAAATCCTTATTTTTTTTTTAGGCACATGATTCAAACGGATGATTTTCGTATTTAATTTTATTTTGGAAAATGTTTTGTCAAAATTAGCATTTTTTAGGTATATGATACAAACGAATCATTTTCGTATTTAATTTTATTCTGGAAAATATTTTGTTAAAATTAGCATTTTTTTTAGATACATGCTTCAAATGGATCCTTTTCGGGTTTAATTTTATTCTTTCTCCGAAATATTTTGTCAAATTCTTCACTTTTAAAAAAACTTGCTTCAAACGGAGCCTTTTCGTATTTAACGTGCGTAATATCTCGAAAATAATACGCATGTTTTTTTTTACTGTAAATTACAGGTGATAATAGGGGTGCGTATTATAAAAAGGTTTAAACAAAAAATATTTTTTCGTTATTGATTTATAATAATAAATACGTACTTGTTCTAAAATAAGAAAGATATTATCCCAATTTTCATTTTAAATCCAACAATAATAATTGTAACATTTTTGTCAAAAAATTTATTTATCAGTAGCCGCATTTTATATTTAAAAAAAAAAAAAAAATCTATAAAAAGGCCAATTTCAAAGAAAAGAGGATATCAAGTTAACAATTTAGTGAAATTTTAATTTTCATCGTCATCACCACCACTTTCTATTATAGAATCAATATCTAAATTGTCATTAAACAAATCATTCACAATATTATCTTTGTTCTGTTCAAAATTATCTTCAGCCTCTTCATTCTCTTGCCAAAGGATGTCATCTTCAGAGCCATCCATGGCTGTTGTGAGACAACACTTTATCAAACCTCTCTTTATAGCATTCTCACAGATGGAATCCCAAGATTCCTGAATCCATTTTACAATAAGTTCCAACTCTGGTTTCTTCCTGTTGCCACCAGAAGTAAAATTGGGAACACTAAAAAATCTCCAGTCATTCCATTTTTTACGCATCTCTTGTTTAAATGGATAGGTGCAGACAACATCCATTACTTGAAGTTGGCCAGTCATTCTCTCTGGTATAATAACAAAATCAGTCTTCTTCTCCTGAAGTATATTCTTCATGCAAGGCATCCTATGGCAACAAAATGCATCAAGAACCAACATATGTCTACTTCTTGCAAATTCTGTTCTGTGTTTACACCAAACATTCAGCAGCCAGTCTTTTTTATAAGATTCTCATCCATTCGCCATTTTCATGACATTTTACTATCAGAACAGCTGGGCACTCAATGTTTTTTTGGCAGAGTTTTCCATTTAAAAATTACATAAGGGGCATCTTCTTACCATCACCATATGCACCAAGCAGGACTGTGAACCTATTCTTCTCATTTCCAGTTGTTTTGATTGGAACTGACTTCACCCCTTTGAATTCAGAATTTGAACACAAGGCAAAAGTCAAGGGTGTTTGATCAGCATTTCTAATACAGTCCTAAAGGATAGCTGTGCTTTTTTCTTAGCTGATTAACAAAACACTGAAAATTCAAAAGCTTATCTTCGTAGTAATCAGACTGGGCTATGAATGTTGTTCTCCCGATAGATATATCAAACTTCTTCATAAAAAGAAAACACCAGTTTGCTGAAGCTTTAAATCTGTTTCCAGAATACATGAATAAATAAGTTCTTTTGCCTTCATCCTTATTTCCATATTACTTATGGAACATCCACTTGATTGTCTTTCTTTCACAAATTCAACTAAACTTTGTTCCATACTTGGATATTGAGCTTTTCTTCCTCTATCTATAGCTTTGGCACTTGATTTACACTTTTTTAGTTCATTTTTATACTTTCTCCATAAATGTTTAGCCTCATTCAACTGATATTCTCTAGCTGCAGCTCGGTTTCCTATTCTTTCTGCTAATTCTATTAATTTTTGTTTAAAATTTGCACATTCTAATGACATTTTAGCAGTAAAATAAAATGTTATATTTATCAGGAAAACCACATGATAATTAACAACATTATTTTAGCCGCTTAGTTTTGATTTTATTCTTAATGTCAAGGTCGACAAAATGTCTTCACAATTATTTTTTGTTTTCTTTTGACAAAATTTATGGATGCGCATTATACATTGGGATAGATATATTTCTTAATTTTTGGATCATTTGTTGAGGTGCGTATTATTTATGGGTGCATATTATTTTCCAGAAATTACGGTACTTGGGTTTAAACCGACCCGAATATAAGCCAGCCCTCTATTTTATGCCTGAGAAATGGGCAAAAGTCCAGACCCCGTGTATAAGCCGGAGCAACTAATCAAGACATTATGTTCAAAAGGTGCGGTTTTGCAAATTCTCACGAGTAGTGTCCATGCAATTAATATTATATAAGCATATTCAACTTCCGGAATAAATCAACGATAACGTTCAACTTCCGGAATAAATCAACGATAACGGAGCATCTCTATAGTGATTTTCCAAGCATAGCTTAGATGTGGCAGAAGGCCGAAAGTATGGGGCACCCAGTGAGGATTGATCTTACTACTCAGTCTTAATTGTTCTAGCAAGACAAGCTTGCTAACCATTACACGGCATCGAGGTACCCACGATTGGAGCATTTAACGAAAGATAATTAGGGGACAAGCCACGCACAAGCTGGGTGAAATGAAAACGCAAATAAAGACTGTAAGTGCTGAAGATATTCTGTGAAATGCTTCTAAAATCTAAATAAAACAGTGTTTCATTGTAAAGCAATTATTTCAGATATTTGTCATTTTTTTTAATAGGCTGTTTTACCGATCCCTGTAAAATAGACAAACATGATTTAAGCTTATTTTACCGGTCGAGGTAAAATAGACAAACATGTTATGAATAATCTGTTGCAGTTTTTTGTGTATATATATCTACTAGAGAGCCAAACCACATGACTTGACTCACTTTATAGTCCACCTATAGAAAAAGAAATAAAAAAACAAATAAAAAAAACAATTTGATTACATTATGAATACTAAAAAAAAAAAAAAAAGAATTTTTCTGAATACTAAAGTATTTGCTCCATATTAATATTGACTTTACTAATATTTTGAAAGAAGATTCGATAATATACCCAAAAGTGAGCAGGTGTTGCAGTTTTTTGTATATATATATATATATATATATATATATATATATATATATATATATATATATATATATATATATATATATATTTCTTTGAGCCAACCTGAATGACTTGACTCACTTTATAGTCCACCAATAGAAGGTTAACCAATCAGAAGACGTAGAATATTCAATCCGTCGTGTATAAAGACGGCCATTTTAACTACTCTATCCGAATGTCCAGTACCAGCTTGTCAGACGAAGAGGAACTGAAGGAAGAACTACGCTCTGTTACATTACCGGGATATCCACTGCTAACCTGAACAACGCTTCCCTACTGTCTTCGAAATATTTCACTGCTAACCTCTGGATTCTATACTCAAAGACGACCGTCATCATGAACAACATAATCAAGAATTGTCTCCCCTTGTTTTGTTACTCCCCTATTTGAGAGAGCTATTTCTGTTTACTGGGACTGTAAAAGGACACTATACGCGAACCTTGTATTCTCAGTTGAATAAAGCTTTCTTAATACCTACACTTGAGTAATTTTGTCATTACAACCCAAGCTATTATGCCGGTAAATATTTTTTTATTATGAAGGCGGGTAATATTAAAAATGACAACTCACAGATTCAATACAGAAGTTTATTTATTTTCATCATAATGGAGCCTTGAGATCGTCAGCGCAGTGCTGGCCTGAGCTGTATAGGCAGGTCTTGAACAACGTAGACTCTGTGGTCTGTAATTGATGTCTTCACTGGGTGCACCTAAAGTGTATTGGCAAGAGAACCATGTCCAAGGGCACGTTTTGGATTTTCAGAGATTGTTATGCCTGAAGTTTTTTTTTTTGTTTTTTTTTAAGCATTTCGCCCCAAGCAAGGCTGGAAGCCACTAGCACGCAAGGGGTTACATAGGATTTGGAGCGTGAGCAGATAGGAGTGATAGAGAAAAGGATGAAGAGAAGGATAGGGGATAAATCAAAGCAACTGGAGATGTCTATTGACATTACATTTGAATAGTTGGAGATTATAGCTATCAGGGAAACAGGAAAAGGGAGTTCCACAGGCGAGAGGTGCGAGATATGAAGCTATTGGGGTAGAAGAGACGGCTACATTTAAAGTGCTTAAAATGTTCAAAGACGTCTATATTTCTTTTAATAATTGATGATGAGTAAATGATTTTAACTTGTGTTTTAACAATTGATCGTGGAAATTATTTTAAATTGTTTTCACAGTTGATGGTAATAATAAATAAACTTCCCTGTTAAATCTGTGTGTTCTTATTTTTAACATTACCTGCTGTTATGAACAATCAAGAGTGATCTCCCCTTGTTTTGTTACTCTCCTCTTTGAGAGAGCTATTTCTATTTACTGGGACTATGAAAGGAACCTTGTATTCACAGTTGAATAAAGCTTTCTTAAAGCCTGCATCGGTGTACTTTTGTCATTACGTACCTAACAACAAATCGAATATAGCGTCAAAATTTATATTATCTTTATATATTTGTTATGTAGCTAAATACATAATCGTCAACAATGTTTCTGTAAAACTTGATATTCCCTGTAATAAATTCTTAATAGGTATTATTGTTATTATTTTACTGTAATTATTAATTTACGGTAATTATTTATTGTAAATGTAGGTAGTCCTAGATTTACAATTTCTTACGGCTAACCATGAAAAGAAATGTCGATGAAAACTACCTTTAAGCGCGTGTGGCCGCAAAATTATCAATTATTGAATACGCCCCTCCCCCGCCGAACGTGTCATATAGTCTAGCCGATTTCATAACAAAAGTGATGGAAACCTGAAACAAAATAAAAGAAATTAAATGAAATCAGTTCCACTATATACCCAAAACATATACAATGGAACCTCGGTTCACGAATTTAATACGTTCCTGAAGGCCATTCGTAACCCGAAATGTTCGTAAACTGAAACTATTTTTCCAATTGGAATCAATGTAAAATGGATTAATCCGTTCTTGGCCCCCAAGAAGATTGCTTATTTAAACTTTTACAAGAGTGCTTTGTGCACAAGTTTATACATAAAACTGATTTAAATCATTAAAAAAATAAATAAACCCAATACTAGATAAAATATAGACGGACACTTTAATTTCACCATACCTGTAAGTAGGAGAATTGATGACGTAAGTGGAAGAAGAAGGAAAGAGATGTTATTGTTTAGGAAAAGGGGAAGGAAAGACATGATCGTCTCTTTATTTATAAGAATAGTACATAGATTGTTGATTTTGCCATATGAAACTGAGTAGGAAGAGACACTATCATCAACAGTTATTTTTCTCTTAAATTTTCTTTTTCCCTTACCGATATCACTGCTGCTTTCTTTGGAGCCATGACTGAGGAGGAATGAATAGAAAAAAAGGCACAGTACAATAAAATTGGTAAAGAAAAGCACAGTACATGAATGTATACAACATGGCGGTCGACTAAGAAATGATTCCTTTCGGGTTAACTCGGTTCAGCTAGGTTCAGCAATGTTGTTCCAGAAACGAAAGTTTGTTTGATAACTGAGGCATTTTCATCTCGAATATTCTGTTCGAAAACCGATTTGTTCGACATGTGAGACGTTCGAGAACCGAGGTTGCTCTGTATTTAAATAATAAAATAAGAGATTTTTAATTTAAAATTTTAAACTGTTTCAATGGTTAACGAGCTTGAACAATTACAACTGAATTATAAGTTCGATTCTCATGGTTTCGGCTTCTTTTGTTTTATGGCATATCAACACCTCAATGGGTTGTTTAATGCCGACAAGTTTTTTTTCACTGCTGGTAATATTTTTTTTTTTAAAACAAATGTATTCCTGGTAATGTTTTTGTTTTCTTTAATGTAGTGCTGGTAATTTTTTTCTAAAATGTATTGCTGGCAATATATATATATATATATTTTTTTTTAAATGTATTGCTGGTAATATTTTTTCTTACTTATGAGTATAGAGTAGGAAATGCTCAGTAATTTAATACACTTTCATAATCGTGAAATTTTGCCCAGTATTTTTCAAGAGAAAAGAGTGCTCCGAGTAAACTGTCAAACATGACTTACTATGTTCCGCTTAGTCGAATATGACAAAAATTAAGGATGACATACTAGGGAAGAATCTTAAAATACTAAAAGTGGTCTTCCCGATTAGCTTCATTATCAAATCTCTACTGTATACTAATAAATAGTAATATTACTATTTGCACCCGTGAACAACACACACTTTTGCGTTACACCCAGGAAGATGATCTTGGAAGAAGATCGAAAGTACTTGGGAAATGCAAAATAAAAAACGATTTTTATCTATATACATACATACATACATACATATATATATATATATATATATATATATATATAGTGTGTATATATATATATATATATATATATATATACATATATATACATATATATACATATACATATATATGCATATATATATATATATATATATATATATACATGTATATACATATATATATATATATATATATATATATACATATATATATACATATATATAGAGACATACATACATCTATATACATGCATATATACATACATATATATACATACATAATATATAGATATTCACAAACACACACGCACACACACAAATATATATATATACATACACACACACAAATATATATACATACACACACACACACACACACACACACACCCACACACATATATATATATATGTTCAGCTTTCGGGACAAATTGTTGATGACGGACGATCTATATAAATGAAAAACAATTGGATCATTTAATAAATGAATATTAATTAGCGAACCAGCCACTCATGAAAACTTAAAATCAAGACTACGAGTACTAGAAATATTTTCAAAATGCTTCTAAAATCTAAGTAAAGGAGCGTTTCCTTGTAAAACAATCCTTCCAGATATTTTGGGGCTTGACGACATATTGACCTCGAACGTAAACCTATCACATATTTCTCGGCTTATACACGAATATGTGCGGTGATTTTCCTCTCGAAAATATTTTGTCGAAATCAGCGTTTTTTATTTATTTATTTTTTTTGTTTTTTTACCCCATCCTCCTAGTATGCCACGTTTCAAATTGCGTACTTCGAAAGACATGAAGTATTAAATGACTTACGCATTCAGGTTTGAGACCAGAAGTGATCAATTATTTCGCTTGAGTCTAACGTCCCGGAAGTGTAGCCATTTGTCAGTGAAAATGTTTACAGCTTGAACCTTTTGGATGTAGTTTGAGATTAATAGCATAAAACATATTCCTCTCGACTGGCCTTACTTTTCCAGGCAAGGCAGTACCTTAGACATTTCCCCCTGTGTAGGTATCGAACCATTTTCCCCTTTTCAGAGGATCAAAGTTTGGTGATTAATTTCCCAGCCTGCCTACAATATGTTTGGGTTTTTCCGGCGGAAGTCAGACCTCTGTTGTAGTCCCGGACGACACACAATCTATTTTCTGATGTTGAAAAATCCAGGAATCCCCAATCTTAGTGACCTTTAGCCAGGGTTGTCAAGCGATGTTTTTCCGATGTACAGAATGTTGGATTTTATCATATAAGCCAAAGTTTTCAGAATGAGAGAGAGAATGTGAGAAAAAGAGAGACAGAATGAAAAAAGGAGAAAAAGAGAAAGAAAGAAAGAAAGAAAGAAAAAGACAGAGAAAGAGAAAGTGAGAGATAAAGAGTCAGAAAGAGAGAAAGAGAAAGGGATAGAGAGAGAGAGAGAGCGAAAGATAAGGTGAGAGAGAAAGAGAGAGACAGAGACTGAGAAAAAAGATAAAGAAAGAGAGAGACAGAGAGGGAGAAAAAGACAAAGAAAGAAAATGAGAGAGAAAGCGAAGGTGAGAGACAAAGAGATAGAGAGAGAAAGAGACAGAAAGAAAAAAGATAAATAGAGAGACAGAGACGGAGAAGAAGATAACGGAATAGAGAAAGACAGAGAGAGACAGAGAGGGAGAAAAAGAGAAAAAGAAAGAGAGAGAGAAAGAAATGGAGAGGGAGAAAGAGAGAGAGAGAAAGTAAGAGAAAGAAAGATATACAAAGAGAAAGAGATGTCCTTCAGAATGTTGGATTTTATTATATAAGCTTTCACAATGAGAGAGAGAGAGAGAGAGAGTGAGGAAAAGAGAGACAGAAAGAAAAAGGGAGAAAAAGAGAGTGAGAAAGAAAAAGAGAGAGAAAGTGAAAGATAAAGAGATAGAGAGAGAGAAAGAGAGAAAGAGAGAGAGAGAGATAGAGAGAGAGAGAGAGAAAGAAAAAGTGAGAGAGAAAGAGAGAGACAGAAACGGGGGAAAAATAAAGAAAGAGAGAGAGAGACAGACAGACAGAGAGGGAGAAAAAGACAAAGAAAGAAAATGAGAGAGAAAGCGAGAGACAAAGAGATAGAGAGAGAAAGAGAGATAAAGAGAGAGAGACAGAGACGGAGATAAAGATAACGTAACAAAGAAAGAGAGAGACAGAGAGAGAGGGAGAAAAAATAAAGAGAGAGAGAGAGAAAAAAGAAATAAAGAGAGAGAAAGAGAGAGAGTAAGAGAAATAAAGAGATACAAAGAGAAAGAGAGAGAAAGAGGCCCCCCTCTCTCGACGTGGTGTTTTAAGCCAAAGTCTGAACACGTTAGTCTTGCGTAGTAAGTAGTCGTTTTACTTCTCGTAGACTAGTTGCCAACCAAGAATGGAAAGCCGACTCTGGCCTGCTATTTAACCCATAGTTGGGAGAAGAAATGGATGCATGCCTTTCCGAAGAGTTTTTGTGACGGAATTCGAAATCGCCATGATGATCACACTTGGTATTGGTATGGAAATTGGAGGGGGGGAGAAAAAGAGAGTGAGGAATCCTTCTCACTCTACGTGGAGATTTGATCCACAACCTGAGCACGCTAGTGTTACATAGCAAGTAGGCGTTTTACTTTAACTCGATATTTAACCCATAGCTGGTGGTACGGGAAGAAGGAAAGGATTCATGATTTTCCGAAGAGTATTTGTACGAAAATCAATGCAACGACCTCGGTCGGAATTCGAACTCGTCATGCCGATTCCACTTGCCGCGCTAGTTACGACTAGGGTACGTTAACATGTAAAATAAAGTCGTCAATCTTATAGTGTAAATAAATATTAAGAATTAATAATATCGTTTTTGATACTTTTTTAAAAAATTTCATTTCGCTAAAGGTTGCTATAGGCCATAAGAAAGTTCTTCCAAAAAGAAACAACGTATTGTAAAATCTTAGAAAATTTCCAACAAGCTGAATAGACCTCAAAGAACAATTAAAATAAGGAATTGAAAACATTGGAGGGATAAGAAGGAAAAAAACGGCTTTAAGAATGTGGGAGAAAAAAGATTTGAGAAATACTGAAAAGATATTAAGCCAAAAAAGACAATATTTCAAGAATTCAGTGTTACTAATGGAATCAACACTAAGTTGTGGCGTAATGGAATCAAAGAGAAAAGATTCAGAATATTAAGAATATTGGCTTAAGGCATGAAAGCAATAAAACTGCATCATATAATCATCATAAAGAGAAACACGTAATTTACATTATTTTTCACATGAAAACTGATTTTTCAACAGTAACCTTTAGTGATGAATATAGAGCTAATTTGGCTGGGTTCTCCAAGGAAATAGTCAACCAACACAACTTGGAAGACAATAGTAGGGGAGGTGTAGTAATATTTTCGACTAGTATTATAGTCAGTGAAATTACAGGTTGATTAACCTGATAGCTGGGTCCTTCATCAAAATAGTCAACCAACATAACAAAGATTAAAAGGATAATAAGCAAAAATGTGGATTGACCAATAAGCCAATATTTCAAGAAGTCAGTGTTACTAATGGAATCAGAAAGAAAATATGCAGAAATATTAAGAATATTGGCTAAAGGCATGAAAGCAATCAAATTATTATATTTAATTATCAGAAAGTGAAACACGTACGAGGATGGGCTGAAAAGTTCTGAGGCTGACTACGAACGAATGGTGACAGATCTGTAGAAATCTTGCATGGATTAATTTTAACTCTTAAAAATATTAAAAGGAGAAATCTCTAAGTTTGGTGAAGAAGTACATGAAAACTGATTTCTCAGCAATATTTTCAGTAATGAATATCAAGCAACATTAAATTGTTTCTCATGTTTGGGCTTAAAACTGGGACCTTCAGGGGAATATTCAACCAATCTGAATGCGTTGACAAGAGAGAGGATGTGAAGTAATTTGAGAAAGGTATAAAAAAGAGACATAAACACCAAAAGTGGATTGACCAATAAGACAATATTTCAAGAATTCAGTGTTGCTAATGGAATCAAAACTAAGTGCACAGGTTGTGGCATAATGGAATCAGAAAGAAAAGATGCAGAAATATTAAGAATATTGGCTAAAGGCATGAAAGCAATCAAATTATTACATTTAATCATTATAAAGTTTAAATACACAAGGATGGTCTTCGTCCTACGTAAGACGATAAACTACATCTGGCAGCAAGGCCTGTGATCATGAGGTTTTGAGGAGCATGAAATCACCTCTTAATTGCTGATGTTCTCAGGTCCACACTGACTCGGGGTGGTATCACCTGTTAGGGTCCCAACTATGGGAAAATAGTTAACCCACAAACTGGGGTCAAAACACTATGAAAATGTAAAAATAGGTTCTAATACCAGCAATAAATTTTTGTAAAAGATTATTACAAGCAATAAATTTTTGAAGAAAAAAAATTAGCAGCAATACAGTTTTGGAAAATAAAAATCTTGTCGGAATTAAATAACCCATTGAGATTAATATGCCACAAAACAAGCTAAACCATACCAAACGAGGATGGGCTGAAAAGTTCTGAAGCTGACTATGAAGGAATGGTGTAAGAATTTGTGAAATCTTGCATGGATTAATTTCACCTCTTAAAAACATTAAAAGTAGAAAATGAAGAAGTACATGAAAACTGATTATTTTAGCAGTATTTTCAGTAATGAATATCAAGCAACATTAAATTGTTTCTCATGGTTGGGTTTGAAACTGGGACCTTCAGGGGAATAGTCGACCAATCTGAATGCGTTGACAATAGAGGGGATGTGGAGTAATTTGAGAAAGGTATTTAAAAAAAAAATAGATATGTAAAATATTAAAAATATAGTAAAAACAAAAAAAAATGGTTTGATTAATAATAAAATATTTCTGTTGAAACTTGACTAATGCATGGAATAATAATGCAACACAAAATGTACTTAGAACAAAATGTATTGAAACAAGAAAGTGTACACAATATTTACATATAGTCTTTTGTATATTCCTGGTAAGACCGTTCCTGGAGAATGTGTTGACTGAGTCGCAGTCGGGCAGAGTCTCTGGTTGAATCTCTTGATTCCTCCCTCTCTTCCCGGTACCAACCATATTTACATGGTCGGTACTCCACTATGCAAATTAGGTGGATCCTACCACAACAATTTCAAGTGTGTGTTGCTAACGGAATCAGAATAAAAAGATGCAGAAGTATGTTGGCTAAAAACTTTCAAACGACCAAAAAGAGAGATCTACAAGATGGGTGAAGAAGTACATGAAAACTGATTTCTCATTTGTCGTTTTTTAAAGATGGACGAAGAGCTAGATTGGATGGGCTCCAGTTTAGGTTCTTCGTGGATATAGTCAAAAAGTGCATCTCATTTCTAGGAAATACTTATATATATATATATATATATATATATATATATATATATATATATATATATATATATACCATATGAGTCTCAGCTTATCTGTTTGATCTTTTTATGAGAACCATTTTATTAATCGAATTTATCCCAAGCAAGGCAATAAAGCCACTAAGACACAAAGGGTTAAACATTATGAAGGAACGGGAACAAAAGAAAAGTTTTACTATAAGTTATTTGGTGGTTTAGATTCTATTATTATTGTATAAGAGTAAATGTCATTGCCGACACCGTGGTTTGAAACTAGATCGCCAGTGAGTGACACGGGCGATTGGAGTATTAAGTATATCACGTGATCATAAAGGAAGTGAATAAATAGGAAGTAGCGTGATCACTATACGATCTCTGTTTCACTCTTCGTGTCTATCTACTATTGTTATACGTTCACTCTCTCTACTACTATACGCATTACGATTCTCTCCTGATAATTATACTATTTGACAATTACTACTTGGACAAGTATTACTAGTGCGGATATTAGTGGAAGACGTTACTACTACTAATACTGGCGTCTGCGAA
>CAHIKZ030005241.1:1777500-1825000 GCA_903632075.3 Acanthosepion pharaonis | reverse complement strand
ACAGGGTCAAATCATCCTCATCCCCTTCGTGTGCCACTGGCAAGAATGGAGTCCCACTCGAGCAGCTTCTTCCTGAGAACCACTGCTTTAAGAATCGACTCTCAAGAGAATGCTGTTCAAATCAATGAACAACCGTCATCTTCCCCAGATATCTACAAAAACTCTATCTCTGTAACCCTCTACCTCGACAACTGCATTCAGCAACCCTCTACCTTGAGTGACTCTTGGGTTTTGTATCTAGTGAATTTTAGGAAAATTTCAGAAAAAAAATATTGGATCGGGACAAAAGGTCGTAAAGTTTTTAAATGGATTTCAAAGACAATATTTAGATATGTCTACATAGTATTTTTTGTTTTGTTTTATGATGGCACAGTGTATAAAAAACAAAATTCTTCTAAGTGGCGGAGTGTTTGCGCTCATAGATATTTACCCTACTCAGCTTGCTTCATTACTTGGCTAAATAAAGGAAAATCGTTAGCAGTCTGGTCAGGGAGTCAGCTTGTCCGGTGGCAAGTTGGGCTCCTGATGGTGTCGGCCCCCATTTATCAAATAAAAATGCAATAAAGAAGCGAATACAGGCAACTGTTTCAGTCATAAAAAGGAATAAAAAAACAACTTTATAAAGTCATCTGCGCACTATCACTTCTTCAAGTCTAACACGAGAAGACATTTTCTAAGCTAATGATCATAAAGACAAAGTTACGAAATTCGTGGCCTGAGAAGAATTTGGAATCATGAGTGTTGCTATCCATTGAAAATTGGAATTGGTAGATGAATCGAATGTGGAAGCAATTATTGCAGATTCGAACAATCATTGAGTGAACACAGACAATTGACTACCTATCTACGTATCTATCTAATGACTACCAGACTATCTATCTATCTATCTATCTATCTGTGTGTGTTTGTGTATATATATATATATATATATATATATATATATATATATATATAAATTCTTAAGTGGATAAAATCCAGCTAGAACTCAGTGTCCAGGACAGAGTAAGAATATAATATAAAAGGCTCAAACACTAATATTCCATGGTTATAATTTATTACATTGGAATCGTAATCACGATCCAATTCATCAAACCTACGAATTAAAAAAAAGTTTTTTTGAATTTGTAGGTTTGATTAATTGGATCGTGATTACGATTCCAATATAATAATTTTTAACCAAGAAATATTAGTGCAGTTTTTACATTAGTCGGACTATTGTCTGCATCTTTGTCGCCATTTTTGTCACAACGTTTCCGGGTATTGAACTCACATTCTTTGGTCAATCACTGGATCTAGCCAACGCCTCTATCCACTGGGCCATGTGTCCTTGAGGACAACTGGGTAAGAACTTCTGGGTATTATGAACCTAATGTCTTCAGCAACCATTTAAGGCAGTGGAGAACTTTCAGAGGGAAAATTAGCAGGAGATAACTGATAACTGGCATCCATCAACGTGGAACTAGAACAGTCTACCCCAGTGATAGAAATAAAGGGTTCAGTTCGAAATTCCAACCACCTGAAGAAAGCCGGAGCGTTGATAATATTAGTGATCAATATAAATATATATATATATATATATAATTTATTGATAATATTAGTGATCAATATATATATATATATAATTTATTGATAATATTAGTGGTCAATATATATATATATATATATATATAAATGTATAATTTATTGATAATATTAGTGGTCATATATATATATATATATATATATATATATATAATTTATTGAAAATATTAGTGGTCAATATATATATATATATATATATATATATATATATATAATTTATTGATAATATTAGTGGTCAATATAAATATATATATATATATAATTTATTGATAATATGAGTGATCAATATATATATATATATATATAATTTATTGACAATATTAATGGTCAAAATATATATATATATATATATAATTTATTGATAATATTAATGATCAATATATATATATATATATATATATATATATATAATTTATTGATAATATTAATGGTCAATGTATATATATATATATATATATATATATATATATAATTATATAATTTATTGATAATATTAATGGTCAATATATATATATATATATATATATAATTTATTGATAATATTAGTGATCAATATATATATATATATATATATATATATATATATATATATATATATAATTTATTGATAATATTAGTGGTCAATATATATAATTTATTGATAATACTAATGGTCAATATATATATATATATATATATATATATATATAATGTATTGATAATATTAGTGGTCAATATATATATATATATATATATATATATATATATATATATATTTATTGATAATATTAGGGTCACTATAAATATATATATATATATAATTTATTGATAATATATATATATATATATATATATATATATATATATATATATATATAAATTCCCAAGTGGATAGAATTCAGGTAGAAACGGTATTCTAAAGACCTCGTCTTCAGGTAAATGTGTTTGGCAAAATTCCATTCAGGTATGATCGTACATAACGATTGTGGTATTGTGATGCTCCATCTTGCTTCATACTTGATTCACTCTTACATCCTGAAGAGGATGGATCCTCCAAAATGCTCCTGTGGAAGCAGACTCAGAGTGGATCACTTCATGTTGAAGTGCAGAACCATCTCTAAAATAAGACGAAAATATTATAACCATAAGAGCCTCAAAGAGTCTTTGAAGAAACAGACACTAACAAGTTATACAGTTTCCTTTCAGGAATCGGTATCCATAACAAAATTAAAAAAAAACAAAAATTTTTTCCCTTTTTACAACTTAACCCAATGCGACGATTAAGCTCTGTTAAAGTACTTGCAAGAACCTCTAAGGTCGGTATATCGGAATATATATCTATATGTCGAAGTGTGATTATCAAACTATCTATTTATTTGTCAAGGTGTAAATATCAACATATACATCTTTATACCGAAGTATGTCTGACAAGGTCCGTATATCTACTATTGGCATTACGAAGTTGATATGCCGTAAAACACAAACAAACAAACAAACCATCCTGGGTTATGACGATAAACTACACCATCCTGGCTAAGACGATAAACTGTATCCGCGTCCTGGGTAAGACGATAAACTACGTCCAACAGCAAGGCCTCTGATCAGGAGGTTTTGAGAAGCGTGGAACCACCTCTTAATTGCTGGTGTTCCCAGGTTCACCCTGGCCCGGGGTGGTTGCACCTGTTAGGGTCCCAGTTATGGGCAAATAGTTATCACAGAAACGTGTGTAAAAATAGGTTTTAATACCAGAAATACTTTGCAAAAATTATTACCAGAAATAAATTTTTGAAGAAAAAAAAAAAAACTATTACCAGCAATACATTTTTGAAAAAAAATATTACCAGAAATACATTTTTTAAAATAATATTACCAGGAAGGAAAAAAGTTGTCGGCATTAAATGACCCATTGAGGTTGATATGCCGTAAAACAAACCAAACCAAACAAAGAAACAAATCATCTTCCTGAACATAAAATTCCTTATCTCCCCAATTTTGTCTAATTCTTCGCATGATAGACTGTTGCAGCATACCCCACCCCCAAAAGTTTAAAAGTGTCTATCGATTTTTAAGACACCCTATATACAGGGTGTACCCTACTCAAATTGACATAATTTAAAAATGGGAATATCTGAGTAATTACATGTTCCAGACAAAGGAAATTAAAGAGGCCTCTGGTTACACAATATGATATTGATTTATCGAAATTTGAAGAAGATATTCAAAGTGATGTCGATTTTATAGCCGATTTCACATATGCTCAATATGCACACCACCTGTGACGACACACATCAAGCCTGTAGTCCAGCTCCTGCCAAACACGCTGTAGCATGTCTTGCGTAGCATTCTCCAGCGTCTAACGGAATCTCTGCTGTTTCGAGCATTGTTTTGTTATTGCTATTATTTTACATTTGACAGATAGATAGATAGATAGATAGATAGATAGATAGATAGATAGAAAGAAATAAAAAAACATAATGAGATAGATAGATAGATAGATAGATAGATAGATAGATAGACAGACAGACAGACACCGAGAAAGAAAGAAAGAAAGAAAGAAAGAAAGAAAGAAAAAGAAAGAAAGAAAGAAAGAAACGTAGATAGATAGATAGATAGATAGATAGATAGATAGATAGAAAAAAAGAAAGAAAGAAAGAAACATAACGAGTTAGATAGAAAGAAAGAAACATGATGAGATAGATAGATAGATGGATAGATAGACAGACAGACACCGAGGCAGAAAGAAAGAAAGAAAGAAAGAAAGAAAGAAAGAAAGAAAAAGAAAGAAACATAATGAGATAGTAGATAGAAAGAATGAAGAAAAAACGTAAAATAGATAGATAGATAGATAGATGAATAGACAGACAGATATAGAAAGAAAGAAAGAAAGAAAGAAAGGAAGTAAGATAGAATGAAAAAAAATAGAAACATAATGAGATAGATAGATATGAATAGACGCAGATAGATAAATATGAACAGACTGAGATAGATAGATAGATAGATAGATAGATAGATAGATAGATAGATATGAACAGACTGAGATAGATAGGTATGAACAGATTGAGATAGATAGATAGATAATAGATAGTTAGATATGAACAGACAGATATAGATATATATGAACAGACTATATATATATATTACATTTTTAGGCATTTAAAACAACATGCCTGGCCGCTTACACAATTCCGGAAAATTCTCGAGGAAAACACAGCTATACTTAAACATGAAAACAATAAACAAAAATTTAAAATTCTTGAAGCTAAATTCATAAAACAGTTGAAACCTAGCCTGAACAAAATAAACTACGAAATCGCCACAAATATTCTTAAATGCCTATAATTGATAACACAAGCCATTGGTTTATACCAACGGCTTCCCATACTTAATACTTTTCGTTTTCACTCTCGCGTGGTCATGTGTGACATCATGAGCTGCGGTGCAACTTTCGCTTCCACGTCTCGTATACACGAGTTTGTCATTGCTTTGAAATTTTTCATGCAACAAAAACAGACTGTGAATATTTTTTTGTCTGTGTATTGTTCAATATACTGAAATGTAACTGTCATCTTTGATAATGGCTTATGTAAGCCGAAAGCTTAGATTGGATTTAAACATGTATCAATATGGTGATTTGGTGACATATTTATATAGCGTAATGAAAATAAATTATATATATATATATATATATATATATATATAACCGCCATAATAGACTACCCACAATGCACCACTGACCCATATATGTATAAATAGCCGAGAAAAATAACAGCACACGTGGCCTGACGATTGCATATAGCATGAAACAGACTGTCGCCTCTAAGTTTTGACTTCTATGTTCACTTTTATATATATATATATATATATATATATATATATATATATATAAATATATAAATGAATTGAATCGATTTATCATACCTTCACAAACGGAATGGTGTATCTGCGAAACCTGATGTCGGAAGATAAGTTGCACGAACTTTTGGATATCGATTATTTTTGCACCATATTTGAATATTGATCCCTTCATTTGCATAAATATCCCCGCCTTTAAATGCGTTCTCCTTCCCCGAGTAACTTATTGGTCTACGTGTTTTGTAAGGCGTTACCAATATTTGTTATATATATAGGCATTCAAACACTTAATTTCTCAATTTCTCAATCCGTCACGCAGATAGTTAACTTCCCCACAGGTTTTGCCCTCAACCTGGAAGGTAAGGCCTCTCTTCTCGATCTGTGTTTCACCTCCATCCCCGAATCTTATAGCGCCACACAGCTCTGCCCTCTTGGTAACTCCGATCATGCTGCAGTATCTGTTAACATTTCCATCACCCCCTCGCAAAGAACCTCCTATCACTAGAAGCTCGTTCTACTATCAACGAGCGGATTGGGACTCGTTCCATGACTTCCTCTGCGATGTCCCCTGGGATTTTGTCTTTACACTCCCTGTCCAAGAATGTGCTTCTGAGGTCTCATCCTAGGTTAAAGCTGGAATCGACGCTTTCATCCCCTCAAGGATGTTTAAGGTTAAGACGCACTCCTCCCTTTGGTTCTCCGCTGCTTGCTCAGCCTCCATTGCCCATAGGAACCACTTCTTTCACCTATTTCACAGCGACTTGTCGGACTGCAATAGACGTCTCTTTGCCTCCGCCCTTAACGAGTGTAAGCGTGTCCTCAAAGAAGCTAAGTCAATTACTTGCTGCTCGGATGAAGGAGCGTATTGCATCTTGCAAATTTGGCTCCAAAGATTATTGGCGGCTCTGCAAGAGCATCCTGAACAACAGAAAACCCTCCATACCTCCTTTATTCAACCAGTTTGAGGTCTTGACCTCCTCTACCGACAAGGCTGAATGCTTTGCTCGGAAATTCTCATTTAATTCAACGCTCGACTCCTCCGGTGTACCCATAGCAGACTTCCCTCTAAGAACTGAGGCCCTATTGAGTGGGTTACACATAACCCCGTCATTGGTACTGGGCATTATCTCCAATTTAGAACCCCACAAGTCCAGTGGTGTAGTTGGCATACCAGCCATTGTCGTGAAGAAATGCGCGCCTGAGCTAGCGCCCGCCCTCTCTAAACTATATAACTACTGCCTCAAGGAATCCTGTTTTCCTGACTGCTGGAAGTCCTCATCCATTGTTCCTGTTTTTAAGAACTCTGGCGACCCCTCTAATTACCGTCCTATTAGTCTCCTACCCATCTTCGGCAAAGTCTTCGAAGTCCTAATCAACGCCGAAGTGGTTAACCACCTTAAATCACATGACCTGCTCTCAGACAAGCAATATCATTTCCGCTACGCCCGATCTACAGCTGATGTGCTTACGGACATCACTGAAAATGTTTACCAAGCCCTTCAAATAGCGGTGAGGCTCATGCCGTGGCCCTAGACATCTCCAAAGCATTTGATAGCCTTCTTCGCAAGCTCCAGGGTTATGGTATTACAGGTCGATTGTTTAACCTAATACAATCATTCCTGTCAAACCGTGAATTGAAGGTCTTTCGCAATGGATTCCCCTCCAGTTCCTATCCCATGAACGCAGGTGTTCCCCAAGGCTCCATTCTTGGCCCCATTCTATTCCTTATTTTCATCAACGACCTTCCTGACGCCATAGATTCCCAAGTTGTCATCTACGCGGATGACACTACAATTTACTCCTGCCTCAAAAACAAATCTAGTGTCGCTGACAAAACTAACCTGGCCGCTCGTCTTGAAATGGACCTCCAATCAGATGTTAATTGGGGCAAGAATTGGCTGGTCAAGTTTAACGCCTCAAAAACTAAACTGCTCTCTATTAATCACCATAGACATCCTTCCCTTCCCCCCATTAGAATGTTTGATGCTCAACTTCTTGAGAGCACCTCCCAGCGTCTGCTCGGTCACACGTTAACTGCTGACCTGAGATGGAACAAATACATTGAGTCAATTGCTTCGTCCACCGCAAGGAAAGTTGTCTCTCTGTGCCGCGTCAGGAAATTTTTTCCCCGGAATCGATCCTTCCCATATACAAATCAACCATTCGCCCTTGCATGGAGTATTGCTGCCATATATAGTCTGGTGCACTTTCTGTTTACGTCGGAGTTCTTGACAAGATCCAGAAGTGGATATGTAATATAATTGGCCCTGATCTGGCATCTCGTCTACAGTCACTCTCTCACAGACGCGCCGTCGCCTCTCTCTGTCTTTTTTACAAATACTTTCATGATAATTGCTCTGATGAGCTGCTTTCACTGGTTCCAAGTCTTCATGAATTCAAGCGCCCTACGAGGCTGGCATCCCGCTCTCACCCTTTCACGGTAGAAACTTTTAAATGTAGCCGTCTCTTCTACTCCAATAGCTTCATACCTCGCACCTCTCGCCTGTGGAACACCCTTCCCTATTACTGTTTCCCTGAGAGCTATAATCTCCAACTATTCAAATGTAATGTCAATCGACATCTCCAGTTGCCTTGATCTATCCACTACCCTTCTCCCCTTCCTTTCCTCTATCACTCCTATTTGATCTTGCCCCAAATAATCTGTAACCCCTTGCGTGCTAGTGGCTTCCCGCCTTGCTCAGATCAGAGCGTAATGCTTATATATATGTGTGTGTGTGTGTGTGTGTGTATGTATGTAAAATAGATAGGTTAGTTAATAAAACAAGGACAAACGGAAGTGTACCAATATAAGCAGTACGATAAACATTTATTATGCATTAATGAAAAATTGCTGCTTATACATATATATATATATATGCGCGTCTCTCTCTCTCTCTCTCTCTCTCTCTGTGCGTGTGTGGAGAGGCACTTTTCTTGTATATGCAGTTTTATGAAGCAATTTTATTACCGTTTTCCTTTCTTCGGCTATAGTTTCTGATATCAGGATCGACGTTGAATAAGCAGTGCCTCAATTCTAAAAGCTTTTGGCTGTCATCAGCTGTTTGCCAATATGAATGCATCTATGCTGGCGGGATGTTTCGCAAACAAATTTCGTAGATCGTCTAAAATGACAAGTGTAGACTAAACTAAGCAATAAATAAAGAGTCCCCCGCATTATGCCATTGTTAGTCATGCAATCTGCATAATATTATCCAATTCTATCGATCACATTCTCTTCATTTATATCTATCTCAATCTGTTCATTATCTATCTATCTATCGATCTATCTATCTACTTCAGTGTATTCATATCTTTTCAGTGTATTCATATCTATCTATCTATCTATCTATCTGTCTATCTATCTATCTATCTATCTATCTATCTATCGCTGCCTATTCATTATCACAATCTGTTCATTATCTATCTATCTATCTATCTATTCATTATCACTGTTCATTATCTATCTATCTACTTCAGTCTGTTCATATCTATCTATCTATCTATCTATCTATTTCAGTCTGTTCCTATCTATCTATCTATCTATCTATCTATCTATCTATCTAATTCTGTTCATATATATCTGTCTATCTCAGTCTGTTCATTATCTATCTATCTATCTATCTATCTATCTATCTTCTATTCATCTATCTCAGTCTGTTCATTTCTCTTTCTATCTATTGATTTTGTTCATCTATCTATTTTTCTTTCTCATCTATTCATTTCTATCTATCTATCTATCATCTATCTATCTATCCATCTATCATATCTATCCATTATCTATCTATCTATCTATCTATCTATCTATCTATCTATCTATCTATCTCATTCTGCTCCTTTATATCTGTCTATATAATTCTCTTCATTTCTATCTATCTATCTATCTATCTATCTATCTATATCTATCTCAGTCTGTTCATTTCTTTCTTTCTATCTATTGGATTTTGTTCATATCTATCTATTTTTCTTTCTCAGTCTGTTCATTTCTATCTATCTATCTATCTATCTATCTATCTATCTCAGTCTGTTCATTTCTATCTATCTATCTATCTATCTATCTATCTATCTATCTATCTCAGTCTGTTCATTTCTATCTATCTATCTATCTATCTATCTATCTATCTATCTCTTTCTTTTATTTTTTTCTTTCTATCTATCTATCTATCTATCTATCTATCTATCTATCTATCTATCTATGTCATTCTGTTCATTTCTATTTATGTATGTATGTATCTATCTATCTATCTATCTATCTATCTATCTATCTATCCATTCTGTTCATTTCTATCTATCTATTTCATATAAAAATTCAGATATAAACATTTTTTCTATACTTTTAAGGCAAATCGTAGATATTTGTGTTTTAACAGACAATTACTTTTTTTCGTTGTCTTAAAACAACGTCGATTTTTAGTAGCTTTCAAAATTCATCTAATTATTGGATTTTAATAAAACCGTTCGCCTTTATATAAAGGAACATGCATGCACGCACGCGCGTGCGCGTGCTCGCGCGCGCGCGCACACGCACACACACACATATATATGTTTTAATTAAATTAGTTTCGATATGAAGTAGTTATTGTGAGATTGTTCGCTGCTATTTTCATTTGAGTTTTTACAAATTTTTATCGATGCTTATCACGTTGATTTTTTAAATATAAGTCCTTGAAAAACATTGAAAAATTGAAATCCAGAAGAAAAGTGGATATGAATGTCTCCCTCCTTAAATTTGAAAACTAAAATTAGAGACAAAAATAAACATAAAGACAAAAATAAACTTTGAAATAAAGATAAAAATAAAAATAGCAGTAAAAACAATAATAAATATGAAATAAAAGTAAAAACAACGATAAGAATAAAAATGAATTATCCTTTTGAAAATTTAAAAAATGTAAAAAAAATGTAAAAATAGAAAATAAAGCTAAAAATGAAGATATCAGTAAAAATAAAAATAAAGATGAAAACAACAGTAAAAAATAAAGATAAAGCAAAAATAAAATATGATCTTTTTGAATATTTAAAAAAATGTAAATAAATGTAAAAATAAAAAAGATAAAATTAAAAATGACAGTAAAAATAAAAATAAAGATCAAAATAAATGTAAAAATAACAGTAAAAATAAAAATGAAAATAAAAGTAAAAAATTACGATAAAAATAAAAATAACAGTAAAAGTACAAAAACGATCAAAATAAAAGTACAAAAATAAAGATAAAATAAAAATGAAAAATTATCCTTTTGAATATTTAAAAAAAAATAAAGTTAAAAATAAATATAACAGTAAAAATAAAAATAAAAGTAAAAAATAAAGATATAAAAATAAAAATATTACAGTAAAAATACAAAAAAGATCAAAATAAAGATAAAAATGTAAAATTTTCATTTCGAATATTTAAATAATGTTGAAAAAATGGAAAAATGGAAAATAAAGTGAAAAGTAAATATAACAGTAAAAATAAAGATAAAAATAAAAGTAAAAAATAAAGATAAAAATAAACGTGAAAATAAAGATAAAACAAAAATTAAATATGACCTTTTTGAACATTTAAAAAATGTAAATAAATGTAAAAATAAAAAATAAAGATAAATATAAAAATGACAGTAAAAATAAAAATAAAGATTAAAATAGAATTAAAAATAAAAATGAAAGATTATCCTTTTGAACATTCAAAACAAACGTAAAAATAAAAAATAAAGATAAAAGTAAAAATAACAGTAAAATTAAAAATGAAAATAAAAATTACGATAAAAAATAAAAATAACAGAAAAGTACAAATAAAAATTAAAATAAAAGTACAAAAATAAAGATAAAAATAGAAATGAAAAATTATCATTTTGAAAATTAAAGTAAATGTGAAAAAAAATTTAAAAATGGAAAATAAAGCTAAAAATAAATATAATATTAAAAATAAAAATAAAGATAAAAATAAAAGTAAAAAGTAACATAAAAATAAAGATGAAAAATTATCCTTTTGAACATTTTTTAATTTTAATTTCTTTTTATTTGCATTCTACGGCCGTTGTCTGTAATAAAAAATATGTTTGACATATTTTTAAAAATTTTTGACATGAAACACCTTTGTATATAATCCGTCTTAATGAAACATCCTTTATAAAATATTTTTCAAGTTTTTACAACTACAATTTTTCTCAGCGTTTATGAGTGCTAAAGTTCCTTGTTTGTAGTTGTTTGTTAAGATAAAAAGGAATGCGATTTCTTCGCGTGTGTGTGTGCGAGTGAGAGAGAGAGAGAGAGAGAGAGAAAGAAAGAGGCAAGAGAAAACGTGAATAGGAAAGTGTAAGTGTCACGTAGCCGATGGTCTGAAAATATTAAATATCTATTTTCAAAGGATTAATTTATTAACCGGAAGGATGCGCGAATCCACCGACTCAGAAACCATTTTTTTGTCATTTGGTGTTTGACTGCCCTGTTTATTTCCGTCTTTGCTACAACACATGCAATATAGGTGCACAAAATTAACACGAAAAATTGAAAATAAATACGGTGTATCTAAATGCAAATTAGAGACATGTCATAATAGATCATTCCACCTTAAATAAATCAACAATGTTTTGCGGCAAATTTTAACATTACTTGAAGAACTGTGAACGTATTCAACATTATGTAATTTTAAAAAAATGGTGAATTTTATATAGTGTTTTTTTTTTTCGAAACTTGGGGAAGACAAATTAAGGGATAAAAAACAAATAAACCCCAGAATGACGTCAAAATTAGCGAAATTGTTTTTTAATCTTTAATAGTTGTCAAAGTTAGGATGCTTGTCTCCGAGTGTAGTTGCATAATTAAAAGAAAAAAAAACTTGTAGTTCCAACGAATAATTTCTACTTTCTTTGCATTGTTTTACTCAAATTAAAGGAGTGACTAAGACATGCAACAACTAGTCGAAATATTTCCATGAAATAAATTATTCGTTGAAGTTTTTCTATTAAATAGTTGTGCTTAGTTTAATCTGTAACGTAGAGTATATAGATGTAGGTAGAAAAAATGTTTATAAAATAGTGAGGGTCACAAAGGACTGCCCGGGGCCCCCAGTCAAGGTCTTTTCACCCCCGGTTCGAGCGTTCAGGGATAGTCAGAACCAGTGGCGTAGCTAGAGTAAACGTCACCCGGGGCGGTCCGCTCAAATGTCACCCCAATAACCCCGATTCCCGCTATGCTGAATGGTTAGCTGTAGCTAAATTTTCATACATGCTCTACCTCTACTTTACTCTACTGACCGGTACGTTACTGTTTACATGTATGATCCAAGACAAAATCCAATATCACAAAATAATCAGTTCAAATCAAAAGCTGAAAACATTGCTATTTTTCCCGACAATTTATTAGAAAATTTCTGACGGGGGTACAAAACTGGGGGGTCATAAATTATTTCTGGGGGGTCATATGCCAGCCTGCGAAACCCTGTGTCTCTACCACTGTTTTCAGACTATTTTTAGCACCTTAGCCTGGTTGAAAAATTTTGTTGGGGGTGACATAGTGTCACCCCTCCTGAGCTGGCACCCAGGGCGGTCCGCCCCCCTTAGCTACGCCACTAGTCAGAACCAATCTTAAGAAAACTCCTGCAATTCGCAGTTTCTTTCATGAACATTTCTTCAGATTTTCTCTCCGCGAAAATGTTCGCGATAGAATAAATATTCCTATCTCGTCTGGTTTTCCCCCACTCTTTTGTTTGACTATTTTCTCAACCATCTCGGCAGTTTATGACTTATTTTCTTCTTGTGCGTTAACACCAATGATTTCTCTGTTTCAGACGACGACCTCTGACCTAATGATAGCACTTTCTTTCTTTTCTCTTTCTTTATATATATATATAGGTATCGACTTATCTATCGCTGTCTGTGTGGACCGATCTCTTCCTTTCCTCCAATTATAAGAATGACACAGTGACGGTTGCATACTCAACCATTTTGTATTAGGAATTAGTTTGTCTTTCTATGTGTGTGTGTTAAGTTTCCCCGTTTACATGGAGAGTCCAAAAAAAAAAAAAAAATAGCTGACAAGACAGGATATGACGCTGCTTCCCCATTCGTCACTTCCGTTGGCTAATTGGCGTGAAAACGAGGCCCAGGCGGCAAGCTAAGCAGTCGGGGGAGCCGCTAGTCCGGCCTGCTCTTGGCAAATGTTTGAACAAGGCTTTAAGGTTTACTGCTTTGTAAATATTATCGACCGTTAGCTCAGGCCATTACTGCTATTGTGTCGACATTGAGGGCGAGTAAGCACTGAAAAGTAAGAAGGTCGGAGTTCTGCGGTGGGGTCGGCAGTTTTGTTTCCTTAGAGCGTTTCTAAGTCTTTATTTTGTCAGTGATAGAGAACGATTGTATCTAAGAATGATTTCTCTGCTGAATGAACGACGCCCCTCACATTATAAGTTATTGGCTTTTGCTTAATCTTTATCTTTTTTTTAATCATTCCCCCACCCACTAAGCAAGGTGATAATGCCACTAAGACGCAAGGGGAGGGGGTCACTTGGGACGATGAAAGAGAATGAGAAGAATTTAATAAAGAGAAAAAAAAGAAACGGGATTCAGGAAGACAGAAGACGGTGATTGACATTGCATTTCAATTTTTGAACATTGTAGTTGACAGGGAAGCAAGGAATCGGAAGCGGGTTCCACACGCGAGAAGTACGAGAAAAGAAACTAGTAGACTAGAACAGACGGTTGGATTATAGCTAGTGAGACGGTGGGACCTAATTTACAATCTAGTAGTACGCTTGACTACCTGAATTTATTTTTTATTCGATAGTAATATTTTGTTTTTAATCATTTCACCTAAAGTATGCGTTGTTTTTGTGCTAGAAATACTGTGGTGTGTTTGGGTCAGTGTTTGTGGCAAGCTAAATTTAATGTTAAGACAGAACAAGACCGTCCTTTTCCCCATTCCCTCTTTTGGGCTTGTGTCACATTTTCTGTAAATAAACGGAAATAAATATCGCTTTCCACTTCCATGTCTAGACTTTACGAATTTAAAGCAGACACGGACAGAAAACTACGAGAGAAGGTGATGAAGACGAGTGAGGAAACTAAACATCAATTGCAGAAGTATTGCATACCCCTTCTCGTTCTGGAAAGGTCTATTGGTTGACGGAGACGATTCCACAATAATGCTGCATCCTTATCCCTCGGCCATCTTCTCCCTCAGCCGTCTTCTCCCTCAGCCGTCTTCTCCTTCGGATGTCTTCTCCCTCAGCTGTCTTCTCCGGCCGTCTTCTCACTCGGCTGTCTTCTCCCTCAGCCGTCTTCTCCTTCGGCCGTCTTCTCCCTCAGTCGTCTTCTCTCTCAGCTGTCTTCTCCCTCGGCCGTCTTCTCCTTCGGCCGTCTTCTCCCTCGGCCGTCTTCTCTCTCGGACGTCTTCTCCCTCGGACGTCTTCTCCCTCGGCCGTCTTCTCTCTCAGCTGTCTTCTCCTTCGGCCGTCTTCTCCTTCGGCCGTCTTGTCCCTCGGCCGTCTTCTCTCTCGGACGTCTTCTCCCTCGGCCGTCTTCTCTCTCAGCTGTCTTCTCCCTCGGCCGTCTTCTCCTTCGGCCGTCTTCTCTCTCAACCGTCTTCTCCCTCAGCCGTCTTCTCCCTCAGCTGTCTTCTCCTTCGGCTGTCTTCTCCCTCCGCCGTCTTCTCCCTCCGCCGTCTTCTCCCTCGGCCGTCTTCTCTCTTGGCCGTCTTCTCCCTCCGCCGTCTTCTCCCTCCGCCGTCTTCTCTCTTGGCCGTCTTCTCCCTCCACCGTCTTCTCCCTCCGCAGTCTTCTCCCTCGGCCGTCTTCTCTCTTGGCCGCCTTCTCCCTCCGCCGTCTTCTCCCTCAGCCGTCTTCTCTCTCAGCCGTCTTCTCCCTCGGCCGTCTTCTCTCTCAGCCGTCTTCTCCCTCGGCCGTCTTCTCTCTCCGCCGTCTTCTCTCTTGGCCGTCTTCTCCCTCGGCCGTCTTCTCCCACGGTGAGAAGAGGTTCCTGGTAGTCCACAAAACTTTTAACCCTCTTACGCGCAAACACATTGTTTTTTTGTTCCCAATAGAAAATGCCAAGGAGTTTTCTCATGCATTTGTTCTCAAACGCTTGGATCTTTCTCTCTGTATCTGCCAACACTGCTCGCGTTTCACATCCATGCAGGAGAATGGAGACGTAAGTGTAGAAAGGATAAAGAAGGAAAAAAAGAAAAAAGGAAAAAAAAACATAGGAAAACGAACGAACGAAAGAAAGAAAGAAAGAAAGAAAGAAAGAAAAGAGAATAAAAAAAAAGAAATCAGGACGAAAAGTAAATGAATGAATAGAAAGAGAAAAAAAGACTAAAAAAAGAGGAATAAAAAAAGAGAAGAAGGATAGAAATAGAGAAAGAGAGAAAAAAGAACGAAACGGTAGAAAAGAAAGACAGAAAACAAACAGAATATACTGAAAGAAATATCAATGAAAGAAACAAAATAAATTAGAAAGGAAAAGAAGATCGGTAAAGGGAGGAGGAGAGAGAGAGAAAAGAGAAGAGAGAGAAAGAGACAGATAGAGAAAGAAAGAGAGAAAGAGAGAGAGAAAGAGAAAGAGAGAAAGAGCGAAAAGAGAGAGAGAGAAAGAGACAGATAGAGAAAAGAAAGAGAGAAAAGAGAGAGAGAGAAAGAGACAGATAGAACAGAAAGAGAGAGATAGAAAAGAAAGAAAAGAGAGAGAAAGAGAAAGAGAGAAAGAGCGAAAAGAGAGAGAGAGAGAAAGAGACAGATAGAGAAAGAAAGAGAGAGATAGAAAAGAAAGAGAGAAGAGAGAGAGAGAATAGACAGATAGAGAAAGAGATAATGATAGAGAAAGAGAAAGAGAGAGAGAAGAGAGCAAAGAGAGAAAGAGAGAGAGAGAGAAAGAGAGAGAGAGAGAAAGAGAGAGATAGAGAAAGAAAAAAGAGAGAGAGAGAGAGAGAGAGAAAAGAGCTAAAAAGAAAGAAAAAAAACAGGTCCCCAACGTTACCAATAATGAAATCCCACCATTCCTTCCTTGAACAACCCCCCCTCCACCCGTCTCAATAATGGTATAATCCAACAAGGAATACAAAATTATGTTGAGTCACAACCTTAATGGACGAAGCGAAGATTCGCGATTTTAAAACCAACAGCGTAGATTTGATTTTGGATTCCGTGAGAACCGGTGAACCGTAAAGGCCTGTCTCTGAAGGGAAAAAAGTCCGGCTTTGAAAGCTTGAATTTAAACTTGAAAGTCACGCTAGGTAGTGGTGTTGGTGGTGGCGGTGGTGGTTGTGTTGGTGTGTGTGCACGCACGCGCGTATGTGCGTGTGTGTTGGTAGTGGCGGCGACAGGAGGTGTTGGTTTTGTTACGAGTGAGGTGTTATCCGGTTTGGTCAGGAGCAAAGTGTTGATAGTATCTGTGTAAATGGGTGAGAGGGACGGCTGGGTGTAACAAGATACGGTGTTAAAAGGGTGTGGTTGACAACATGGTTCGTTAGTTATGATTGGCAGAAATGGAAAACGATGATAAGAAAGAAAGAAAGAAAGAAAGAAAGAAAGAAAGAAAAGAAAGAAAAGAAGAAAGAAAGGAAGTAAGGTAGAAAGGAGAAGGAACAGAGTGTCTATAGAAAGAGAGGAATTATTTAAAGAAAGAAAGGAAAATCAGAAGAAAGTAAATAAAATAGACAGAAAGGAAATACATAAATAAGGAACATAATACATAGATAAACAGAAAAAGAAACAAATGAAAAAAGAAGAGAAAAAGAAAGGAAATAAAAGAAAGAAAGAAAGCGAAAACGTAAGTGAGAAAAACACAAGAAAAAAGAAAGAAGAGAAAAAGAAATTAATTAAATAAAAGCAATATCAAAAGAATGAAAGGAAATAAAGAAAGCAAGGAAATAAAGAAAGAAAAGAAAAAAAGAAACGGTGTAGCAGAAGAAAGAAACGAAAGTAAAGAAAGAAAGAAAAGAAAGTAAAGAAAGAAAGAAACAAATAAAAAAGTAAAGAAAGAAAGAAACAAATAAAAAAGTAAAGAAAGAAAGAAACAAATAAAAAAGTAAAGAAAGAAAGAAACAAATAAAAAAAGAAAGAAAGGCACTATAGATCGCTGTTCGAGCCCAATCGTAAGCCATAATTACGAATACGCATTCTCAAGGCAGGCTGAGTCATAAACGATTACCTTATCACAACCTTTCCCTAAATCTCCCACATCTATGTATTGTAAAAAGCAAAAGCTTAAAATATATCGATTATCTATATTTGTTGAACTCGCCCTTGTAAAAGTCAAATCACAATAGTTCTAGCTCTCCACAATTTCCTTTGTTTACATCAGCTATTTTAACAGAAAAAATAAACGTTTAAAATACACGCGAATACATCCGGGTTGAAATTCAGGGTAATGTTTACGCTCAAAGATTGAATTCGGGGTTTACATAGACTAGTAAAAATATATAAATAAGACAAATTTAAATTAATCCTAATCTTCATTATCATTTTATGTTACATAATACATCTTTGAAGTAATCAATTTTCTCGAACTAGGCCTGGTGGAGCGACCAGCAACTCCTACGAGTTCAATACAGCGAAACAAAAGCTTCTTATCATTGAAGCTTTCCTCGGGGGCTATCAGTAAAGAGACGGCTACCGTAATATAATAAGAATATTTATTTCTTATATCTGGACACATATTCCTCCGAAATGGCAGGGCGCAACTAGACATCTCCCAGGGCGTACCAGTGCGCCCAGGCGCACGATTAGAGAGCCACTGTTCTGGAGTAACGTTCAGACTTCCAAAGAGAATCGATTTTCAAAGGAATCACCATGAAGACCTTCAGGGTCGACTAACACCGAAACAAGAGTTTGAGAATGTACTTTCCAAAAGAGTCCCATGAGGGCGCACACTGTTGATTAACTTCCAAACAAATGTACAGGAATGGATATTCAAAAAAGATTTGCATGCAGATGTTTCGTGTCGACTGCCATCCAAACGAAAAAAAACGTCCAAAGAAAGAAGACGTTAAATTCGACTACCTTCCATAACTTCAGGAGAATGCACTTCCAAACGGATCTCCATGGAGACGTTCCGGGTCGAATGCCTTCCAGAAAAGAGCACGAAATGACATTCAAAAGCGTACCCTTGAAGACAGTCCGATCGACTACCTTCGAAACAGACCCTTTAAAAAAAACGACCAAGAGGTTCAAGTTTGGTTATCTTTCAAACAGGTTTACCAGAATGGACATTCAAAGAAATCCTAATGGATATATTTGGGATCGATTTCCTTTAACGTGATCAGTTTCTTAAAAAAAAAAAAAAAAAAATGAGCAGTCCAAACTGGAAGAGCGCCTTACTCTAAAACTTCTCGTTTGATGTATCATGACCATTATATAAAAAAGAGGAACCAACAAAACCCCTAATATGGGTTAAATAGCAGGACAAAATGGGTAGCTGTTGCACTAAAACAGTGATTCTCAAATGATGTAGATTATCTCGTGTTTGGCATTTTCTTCTAGATTTTCAGTTGCAGGCGTCAGTAACAAGTTTAGTAGAAGCGATACGTCCAGCGTGGAAACAATGTTAAGACTTCAATTGAAGCTATAAATCAGCTTCATAAAAAAAAAAGTTTATTGCCTTGGTTGGCCATTTTGGAGTTTGAAATCAGATTTCGTAAGTGACCTCTGGCGGTCAAAGTGTTAAATAAATTTGAATATATTGATATCAGATGAATATTATTTTAGTCCAACCAGTGTTTTCTTTAAAATGCATATGCATAGGAGGGTTGCGTTACTGGGGTGAGGGAACAATTAGGGTTAACTGCGTATGTTGGGGGAGGGGGTCGTAACACTTGTTTTACGCCGGGCGCCGGCAATACATGTTACGCCACTGGGACAAAGAAGACCAACCAAAAGTATGGCAAAATTCTGGACACAACATATCTGTAGTTAAGTGGTTCTCAAATCGTGCGCCCGGGCGCACCGGTACGCCCTGGAAGATGTCTAGTTGCGCCCTGGCATTCCAAAGAAATATATGTCCAAATATAAGAAATAAATATACTTTATTATATTACAGTACCCGTCTCTTTACGGATAGCACTCGAGGAAAGCTTCAATGATAAGAAGCTTTTGTTTTGCTATATTGAACTGGTAGGAGTTGCTCTTCGGTCCTCCATGTCTAGTTCGAGAAAGTTGATTAATAAAAGATATATTATGTAACAGAAAATGATAACGAGGCTTAGGATTGTTTATTTAAAAGTTGTCTTATTTATACTTTCATAGTAATTTATCATTTATAATTCATCACTTATTTGTTTATAAG
Organism: Acanthosepion pharaonis; assembly: GCA_903632075.3. Lineage (NCBI taxonomy): Eukaryota > Metazoa > Mollusca > Cephalopoda > Sepiida > Sepiidae > Acanthosepion > Acanthosepion pharaonis. The sequence goes on along the minus strand of CAHIKZ030005241.1, from coordinate 1,805,333 downwards.
CAAATGTGATGAATTAGTTACTTTATCGTAAACACGTCAATCAGGATAAATTATTCTATTCTAAACACAAGAATGAATAAACTTAAGGTATGTTTCATTTTATATTTCTTTTATTGCATTATTTTCTTTCTGCAATATTTGACTTCATTATAACATATTTTTCCGAAATTTGTATCTAGGGCGCCTAAAATTATTGGTAGGACTTCAAAATGTTTGAGAACCACTTCTGTAGTAGTGATCTTCCAAGCATAGCTTAGATGTGGCACAAGGCCGAAAGTATGGGGCACCCAGTGAGGATCGAACTCACTATTCAGTCGTAAATGTTCTAGCGAGACAAGCTTTCTAACCACTACACCGCCTCGATGTGCCCCATAGTGATTTTCTAAGCATAGCTTAGATGTGGCACAAGGCCGAAAGTATGGGCCACCCAGTGAGGATCGAACTCAATACTCAGTCGTAATTGTTTAAGCGAGACAAGCTTGCTAACCATTACACCGCCTCGAGGTGCCCTAAAACCTTTCTGTAGTATCACTACATCTACTCTTTTGAAGAGAGAAAAAAGGAAATGACTCCCCTAACTTTTCCAAAGAAGCCGTAGCAATTCAGATATATTCGAGAAATAAGGAGTTTGGGTCCACCTACGTCCTGAAGGAACACACCATGAAAAGAAAACTTCAGCACGGTTGATAGAATCAGCCTTATACTCTTGGAAAAGGCACGAATCCACATCTCCCTGCGTTATATATAGGAGGTATTTCTGAAAAGTAACCGTGTGCTGTGTGAGCTATGGGCATCGTCCACAGTGTATTCTTGCCGGATGATCATTCAACAGGTCTGCAAAGTTTTCCTGCAGCGTTTGCTTCGCTCAGTGCGCGAGAAGAGACGAAAATTGTGACAGGAAGAAAAAAAAACAAAAAACAACAAAAAAAAAAAAACATGACTGTTTCACCACAACAATGCACTTGCTCACAACGCCCTGAGCATCTGGCAGTTCCTGGAAGAACATCGCCGTACTGGAACAGCCTTCCTATCCACCTGATCTTGCTCAGGGTGACTTATTTTTCTTTTCCCCAAGCTCAATGGGGATCATCGAGGGGACCCGTTTTGAAAGTGTGGGTGTCATCAAGAGAGCCGTGACGTGAGGGGACATCTACGAAGAATCCTTCCTTCAGTGAATAGAAGCGTGGCAGAGAAAGGTGGAAAAGTGCATTCGACAAGAGATAGGGCTACTTTGAAGGGATAACAATGTCGTTTGTTGTTTGGAATTGAAATGAATTGTTTGCGACACGAGTCCCGTTACTTTTCAGACAAACCTCGTATGTACTGAACGGAAATGCAGTATATGGTATTCTCAGCATCCTTCGGTAGAGCTAAATTTCTGTTGCTTCAATTCTCTCCTTCATCTGCGAGGGTGTTGTCCCGCATTCACTGACATATAGGAGGACTGATAGTACTTAAGAGTTCAATTCGGTTTGGTTTGATTTGTTTGACGATATATCAACTCCCCATGTGTCATTTAATGTCTAAATTTATTTTTCTTGGATCATTTGGAAATCTGTTGGTGGAATTTTTTTACTATAAAAATGAATTTTTATACTTTCGTAGTGGTTTGTTTTTGTTTGGTGGGGGGGGGTCACTATTTGCCCATAGCTGGGACCCTAACAGGTGCTGCCACCCCGGGTCAGGATCTGGGAACAACAGCAAGAGGTAGTTCAACGCTTTTTAAAATCCTCCAATCTCCCTATCAAAAAACTTGCTGCCGGTTGTAGTTTATCGTCATACCCAGGACAAAAAACTTCAGTACTCTTTTCTTTGGTTCTAAAAAAACTCTGCTAGACAGAAAGAAAAAGATGACTGAAATCAATTCTTAATATGTACGAAACGAAGATGAAAGATAGTTGTTCGTGTTCACTAGGGAAAGGCATGAACCAACTTTACCCTGTATTCTCTGTGTTTACTAAATGATGCTGCATGGTAACGTAATGTTTATCGGAGTGGAGAACAGAATCAGAGAAAAGAGTTTGAATCTCAGATGGGGCTGCATCTGTTCCCATTGGGCGAATACACTTGAAAAAGGCATGAATCCATATCTCCCTGAAATGTACTAAACGAAAGTGAAAGATAGTGTAACTGTTCTCAGCATGAAAAATATAATCAACGGTTAGAATTACATTACCTTGGTACTCCATTTAGTAAGCACAGAGAATACTGGATAAAGTGGGTTCATGCCTTTCCTAAGTGAACACAAGCCGCCTCTGCTCAAATTTTGACTGTTGATTCCCATCGTGCGAATATACTTGCAAAGAGCATGAATAGATGTCTCCCTGATATGGACTAAACGCAGGTGAAAGATAGTGTAATTGTTTTTCACATGGACAATTAAATCAGCGGTTTGTTCCTTGGGAAAAGCATGAATACACCTCCCCTTTGCTAATAGGTAAGTTTAAAATAATAAGGTAAACCGAGGTCTTTAGCCTTGGCAGGGGATGATCATTCAAAACAGTGGAGAATTCAAAGTGAAACATCCCACTACCTTTCTAAAGAACGTGCATGAAGATTCAGAGGTATTAAAATGAAGGATATTTTGGAGAGACATCATTTCCTAGGTCTTAAAAAGTACTTGACATTAAAAGAAAATTAAGGCTAAGGTTATTGTTATTTATTTATTTATTTATTTTTTCCCGGAGGGGGATTTTCGAAAGATAATTGCAATCTGCCAAAATCTTTGTCTTCCGAACTAAGTGTAAGAATGGATCTTGTTGTAACTTGAGCTAACCATTGTTAGTCGCTCGGGGCGGTTTGCCTAACGCGAATAGAAGAAGAAGAAGAAGAAGAAGAAGAAGAAGAAGAAGAAGAAGAAGAAGAAGAAGAAGAAGAAAATACTTACCAGCTGATTCAGCATTTGTTAAAAGCTGATGCATCATGGGATAGGAGGTTAAATTTGACACGAACAAATAAAAAAGAAAAAAAATGATAAAATAGAATTTCACTCGGTTAAACAAACAATATTAATCAGACAATCTAATCAACAAACAATGTTTAGAAAAATTCTGGAAAGCAACATCCCCACCCATGTTTTAAATGAAACGTATATATATATATATATATATATATATAGATAGATAGATAGATAGATAGATAGGCATACACGGCAGACAGTTTTTAAGAGCTGCTTATTTACATATATATATATATATATATATGCTGCGATTTGCTTTATCGCAGTTCTTTGTCTCCACCTACTATTCCTGAGTCTGTATTTGTGGATTTGATGAAATTTGCCACGTCGTCTGTCGAATTCAGTTTTAATAATACAATGTATCGGTAGATTGCCGGTGTTGCTATGGGCTCCCCTTTGGGCCCGGCACTTGCCAATATTTTTGTTGGCTTTCATGCCGATATGTTGACGATACTTTTTGTTTATTTAATAATGGAGTTGAGCCTGATCAGTTTCTTTCTTTTCTTAATGGTATTCATCCAGCGCTGAGGTTTACGGTCGAGAAGGAATCCAATTTTCAACTAGCCTTCTTGGATTTTCTAGTACATCGGACACCGAAAACTTTTCTTACCTCTGTTTATAGGAAACCAACATTTGCGGGGATATATATGCGTTGGGATTCCTTTTTTCCTAGAAAACGTAAAATAAACATAATTCCTAGGGCATTAATGATATGTTCGGAGTCTTTCTTGGATGATGAAATCAATTTTGTGAAGGAAACCTTATGCGGTTTAGGGTACCTCCCCGATACTGTTCATTTGGTCATCCGGAACAAGATTGTGGAGTTCAGACAGGTCAAACTCTGTACAGTTAAAAAGTACCGTTTATCTTAGATTGCCCTGGATTGGACCCAAGTGTGAAAGCATAATTAGGCAGATTTCAGCTCATGTTCGGCGTTGTTTTTTCTCGGGTGAGGTCCGTATAGTTTTCCAAACCCGGTCTATGTTTCGTTCTGGGTGCAAGGAGGCTCTCCCTCCCCATCAAATTAATTCTATTGTTTACAAATATATTTGTAGTTGCGATGCTGACTACATAGGGAGAACAACACAACGCCTGGACATGAGAATTAAACAACATATTCCCACTAAGATCAGGAATCACATCTTGTCTTTGAATAGACGTGTCCCAAATGCCTATGATTCTGCCATATGTGAGCACCTCTTAAATAACAGAGGGTGTGTTGCTAATTTTAGTGCTGACTGGTTCACTGTTCTGTCCCGGTCACACTCGTTATTTCATCTCAAGGTGCAGGAGGCACTTTATATCGGGTCCTGCAAGCCTTACCTGTGTAAACAGCGTGAATGCTTGTTAGGGCTTGTCTCTAGCTCCTTGTGTTCAATTTTTTCCCCCTTCTCCTTCTCATTACACATTTTCTGTTGTTTTTAATTTAAGTTAAATCTCTCGTAGAGTCCTGAAGAGCGGGAGCGAAACCGGTTGCTTCGCTTTTAACATGTCTTGCAATATTAAGCTACACACTTTTATTTCAGTAATTAGATTTTGTACCTGCAAAAAATATTTTCATATATATATATATATATATATATATATATGTGTGTGTATGTGTGTGTGTGTGTGTGTGTATGTATACTATATGAATGCGAGCAGAGCGGTACACACACAGACACAAACGCATATATATATATATATATATATATATATATATATATGAATGGGAACATAGATAGTAGATGTTTCCACGTAGATATTGATATATCTACACAAAGTGCACACACAAATGCATATATATATATATATGTAGATAAAGTAATGAATTCTTATTTATTAATCGGGTAGTTTTTTAACACTCGCAGGGTAATTTTAGTGGATGCCCCTATGTAAGTAGACGCCACGTTTTTATTTTTAAAGAATATATTTTTTATCGCCTACTGGGTTAAATATTCGAGAAATCTTATAAAAGAAAAAATATGCGGCCTCCGACGGTTTCTCTTGCGAAAGAGAACGCAATTCGATATTTTTTGGTGTCCACTAAAAACGTGTGTAAGTGATATATATATATATATATATATATATATATATATATATATATATATATATATATATATAAAAATCTAGTCTTAAGGTGTGCTATATTTATGGGATAAATGCTCAATATCAGAGATAGAGCATGTGTAAATATAAAAGTGAACATAGAAGTCAACACTTAGAGGCGACAGGCTGTTTCATGCTAGACGCAATCGTCAGGCCTGACGATTGCGTCTAGTATGAAACAACCTGTTTCAATGTTGTCTTTTATATATATATAAATGGATATATATATATATATATATATATATAATATATATATATATATATATATATATATATATATATATTTCTTCGGTTCTTATATATAATATATTTATATATATATATATATATATATATATATATATATATATATATTATGTGACGATATTATTCTGTGTGGAGAACCGTATGTCTATGAGAAAATGACTGTAGACGAGCTGCTTCACTCTGTTTTACCTACAAGTATTTTCAGGGCAACTGCTTCGACAAACTACTTTCGCTGGTTCTCAGACTGTATGATTTTAGGAGTGCTACTAGGTTGGCATTTCGGTCCCACCCTTTCACTGTCGAAACGGTTAATTGTAGCCGCCTTTTCTACTCCAACAGCTTCTTACCTTTCACTTCCCGTCAGTTGAACTCCCTTCCTATAACACGCTTCCTTGATAGATATAATCTTCAAATATTCGAACGTAATGTCAATCGACATGCCTTGATCTAATCCCCCGTCCTTCCCTTTATCCTTTCCTCAAACACGCCTATCTTCGCTTGGTCCCTCTTCTTGGAAACACCTTGCGTTCTAGTGACACACACTCTTTGCTTGCGTTGAAATGTTTAGAAAAAAAAAATCACTCCATAGAAAACGGAAAGAATGCCTGAGATGGCCCTAAATCTGTGAGCCTTAAATCTGTAAGCCCTAAATCGGTGAGCCCTAAATAAGCAAGCCAATAAATCTATGCGCTCTAAATATGTGGGCCCTAAATATGTGAGCCCTAAATCTGTCAGTCCTAAATCTGTGAGCCCTAAAAAAGTGATCCCTAAATATGTAGCCGTAAATCTGTGAGCTCTAAATATGTGAGCCCTAAATCTGTGAGCCCTAAATCTGTGAGCGTTAAATCTGTGAGCCCTAAATCTGTGAGCTCTAAATCTGTGAACCCTAAAAAAGTGATCCCTAAATATGTGAGCCCTAAATCTGTGAGCCCTAAATCTGTGAGCCCTAAATATGTGAGCCCTAAATCTGTGAGCTCTAAATCTGTGAGCCCTAAATAAGTGAGCCCTAAATATGTGAGTCCTAAATATGTGAGCCGTAAATATGTGAGCCCTAAATCTGTGAGACCTTTTAAAAGCGGAAGGTTTGAAAAATGGTTCTCCACACAGAATAATATCGTCACAAACTTAAATCAACTGCAAAGGTGTTACGCAACAACCCTAATACCTTCATCAGTCGCGCCGACTCAACCAACTATTATGTAGCTCTTAGTCCTTTGAGCCCTGATCACCGCTTTACTTTTGATAAAGAAAAATGGCATAATGCCCAGCAACCGGTTGAACGGTGGTAGCTAAAAATGACGTAATGCCAAGCCACCAGTTGAACAGTGGTAGATAAAAATGACTTCATGCCCAGCAACCGGTTAAATGGTGGTAGCTAAAAATGACGTAATTCCAAGCCACCGGTTGAACAGTGGAAGATAAAAATGACGTAATGCCCAGCCACCGGTTGAACGGTGGTAAATAAAAATGACTTAATGCCCAACCACCGGTTGAACATTGGTAGATAAAAATGATGTAATGCCCACCCACCAGTTGAAAATTGGTAGAGAAAAATGACTTCATGCCCAGCTGCCGGTTGAACGGTGGTAGAGAAAAAAAAATGACTTGATGCCCAGCCACCGGTTGAACGGTGGGTAAACACTGGTAACTATTTTTACATCTACCGTGAAACATTACATACCAGTTATTTGCGAATTTTGCCTCAGGGGCTCAAGTAGAAGGGTTAAAATTGTTCAGGAATGCAGGGTTCAAAGGGTTAACCGACAAGATTACAACTAAAAATTACAATCTATCCAAGCTGACAACAAAATTCAGGAAAAAAAATCCCACAGAATCAGTAAAAAAAGGTACGTAAACAAACTGATTACTGTAAACAACGCTGAGATCTGAAGCTTTAAAATCAATTTACCAACCAGGATACCTGTACAGTAATGTAAAATCTCATAAACCAATTTTTCCTCTCCGACATCTCATATCCCAAATACCTACACCAGTGCCTCAGTTATCAAACACCATAAATAACGTAATTTCCTCATACGCAACCAACAACTACAGCATCGCATCAACAAGCGAATTCATTCATATCTTAAAAGTATCAAATCCTACAAGTGAACACTAGCTTTACTCAATGTCGAAAATCTTTTTACCAGTCGAAGAAACAACATAATTAGTAACTGTATCTACAAACACTCGCCAATCCCTCTTCCAAAAACCCGAGCAGCTACTCGCCTGAACCACAAAATTCCCATTCTATGATCATAATGGTGACACCTACACTCAAACTAAGGGTGTCACCATGGGAAACCCATTAGGTCCTACTTTCTCTAACTTTTACATGTCTCGTATCGACAACAAAGTTTATTAAAACAACTGACAAACTACAAATCTACACAATATACGTTGACGACATTTTGACTTAATAAAAAATAAGGTTAAATTATAAAATTTAAATCAATTTTTGAAAAAGAAAACTCAGTGATAAAATTTACATACGAACTCATGGTTCTCGTTCCACGTGCCATGTTTAATGGATATCAGTTATCTCCTGTTAATTCCCCTCTGAAAGTTCTCCACGTGTCCTTGGCACAGTGGATAAAAGGCGTGGTTAGATCCAGTGACAGGACCAAAAGAGTGTGAGTTAGACACCCGGTTAAAAGCAGTAGAGAACTTTCAGATGGGAATTAACAGGAGATAATTGACATCCATACGACATGTCACGTGGAACTAGAACAGTCTACCCCTATTGAGCGAAATAAAGGGTTCAGTTTCACATTCGAAATCATGGTTAGTAACAAAATCCCATTTGTCGAGACGTCGATATAGAACTAAATCCCAAAGCATTTACCACCGACCTGTATGAAAAAAAAAAAAAAAAAAAAAAAACGCCAGCAGGAATTCTTATCTCCTAAACTATGATGGCCAATTCCAGGAAAGATATATAATAGCAGGGATATATAAAAAAAAACTTCCTAGATGGACTACACCTAAATTTGTCTTCCCAAAGAATATTTCTGTAGGAATTAAAAATACATAAAACAAACAATAGTCAACAGTAATTTTCCCAAGTGCATCACTGATAAAGAAATGTAATTAATCTTACAAAAAGCACATGGCACTAGTAATAAAAATACCACACAACAAAACATCACATATTTTACGGTAATCAGATGCACAATAATAACCGGGATGTATTCGCTATACGAAGAATCATTAAGCGCCATATTTGTTATGTAATCCAAAAAAAAAAACATGTAATATATTAAATAAAATTAAAAACCGCAAACTTCGTTGTCAAGAATCAAAATAACCCCGTCAAATCTAATCTAGCGATGACCAATATAGTGTATCAATTTCACTTCCCTGTACAAGTGTATGATTCTTGTCATAAATCACTAACCTATATCGAACATACAACCACCTCCTTGAATAGACTCATCACGTGTCACTTAGCAGAGTGCACTAAAAAAAAACATCTATCAACTCGCAATCTACAAGAACCCTTAAGAAAAGTTCTGGCCGAAAACATGTAAATCAAATTAGCGAAAACATCTCGCTATAAGACAACATCAAATATCTCTCACCCACCGTCAACCTCGCCTTGTTTAACAATGGGAACGGCGTACTGGAAGTCTTTTAAAAATAAAAATAAAACAGAAAGTCGCTCTCTCGCATTCCAGCCATGCCCAACACGCGAAGGTTTGCAATAAAGGCTCCTACTAGTATTCAAAAAGCATACAAATAATTCTCCTCACACAGTCAAAACATGAAAAAAAAACTAACACCAAAACTTTGAAAATGGTTTAGCGCTTGGGACAATGGACGATCGATCTATTTATCTATCTATCTATCTATCTATCTATCTATCTATCTCTCTCTCTCTCTCTCTCTCTATATATATATATATATATATATATATATATATATATATATATATATATATATATATATATATATATATATTATATATATTCTAACAATATTAACTACGAAAAGGGCCACAATGTGCTAACCGTATTCGGAATTTAAAATCATCTCTATAACACACTAAAACATACACACAATGCACAGATTCAGTTAAGCTGAAAAATCGAATCATCCTCGATAATGGCTAAATGTATAGCCAAAGCGCTCGGAACTATAAAACATTTGGACAGTTCTTACACACCTTTGTCCAGAAAAAGAAAGCTCTTGTTTGAACAAAAGAAAATTAAAGAAAAAGCTTAACCGTAGTACCTTGTCTGTCGTTTTTAATGAAACACACACACACACACACACACACACACACACACACACACACACACATATATATATATATATATATATATATATATATATATATATATATATATATATATATATATATATAGCTATACCCTTGTTTTCCATGTTTATGCTTTGTACCCTGTGGTCTGTGTCTGTATTTACTTTTTTGTTCGTTGATTTTTATGTAAATGTTATCGTCATATCGGGGTGGGGGGGGTTAACGAACGGTAAATACAGATACACAAGTATTCAACAGAACAGTCAAGAAAGTGTTTAAAATTGAAAACAAATCCGGGTCTAGACTAATAGAATACCGCCCGACATCACCCCGACACTATACGGCTTAGCCAAAACAATCCACCCCAACATACACATCAGGCCCATTGTGTGCGGAATCAACAGTACGCCCAACAAATTAGCTAAAGCAATTGCAAAAATCCTGACTTCGTTCTTAGGCACCATCAATTAAACACTCTGGTGACTTAATCCAGAGAAAATGTAACATAAACATTGAAAATAAGATTATAGCTTGCTCTTAGATATTCAGTCATCACACACACACACACAAACACGCACACACACACACACACACAGACACACACACACACACACACATATATATATATATATATATATTTTGACCAACACAAGGACTGTCCAAAATTCATGTTAAAAAGAAAAATTAATTAATAAAATAAAAAAAAACAAATGAAAACTACAGACAAAAGTTCATTTTCTCCATCAAGACATTCATTTCTGTAGTTCACTGCTACCACAAGCAGAAAATTATTTTTCTCCTGATGATGGCCATATTGGCCGAAACTACTCGAGGAATCTAAATGAAATAATAATAAAAAGGAAAGAATATTAATCTACAACCCAGTGTGTGTGAAGATTTTAATTTTTTAATATTTTTTTTTTCAATATATATATATATATATATATATATATATATATATATATATATATATATATATATATATATATATATATATATATATATATATATATATAGGTATAAGAAAATAGAAAAAAAACACGTTGTTGCATAATCCGGAGTTCCTTAGTATTTTTGTTTTTAAGAAGACAGTGCTCCATACATAAGTAGAGCTTTATTATAATTATATTTAATTATAATTTATTATTATTATTATTATTATTATTATATATATATATATATATATATATATATATATATATATATATATATATATATATATATATATATATATATATATATATATATAGGCAAAATTAGAACAAATAGAGTATAATTCCACTGTACATAACATTTAATTTAAAAGAGGGCTCAGTACAGAATAGAGTTCAATATTATTTTAGGATATTAAAACAAAAACATGTCAAAAATCGCTACACATTTACAATCATGTTTCATCACTGCAAATGTGCCTACTCGGTCGATGTTAAACTACTGGCAAGTGAAAGATAAATTTAATTTCAGAAGCAGAATACTTCATCTTTTTAAAATAAAATTAAAAAAAAAAAAAAATAGGCTTGTGGGCTTTGCCGTGATAAGCCAACCGGATGTAACCTACGCTAAATTCAAACTCGCCTAATATAGGTCATGACATGAAGTTGTCTGCATATAAATCCTAGACAATTTACTTATGGACAGATACAATTATACAATTACATTATTTCGTATGTGTATTGAAATCTGGCGTTCAACTTTCCTAATAAATAAGACCAAACTGGTAGTGAGGTAATTTACCACAATACTAACGAATTATATTCTAGTTCAGCTTCTTACATGAAAGATTTTTGTAGTTGATATATAAAAGGCCCCTTTAAGTAACTGGTAAATAACTTTACCGTTTAAAAAAAAATAAAAAAAATACAGAACTATTTTGGCGAATTAATATGCAATCATTAAATAAAGAGCTTCTATGTTAATAATACAAACTAATCAATATAGGATGTTAATAATACTATCTAAAAACTTGTACATATAGCCGCCATTTTAAATTTTTAATTTCGCATAAGCGCGTCGATTTTTTTTTTGTCGGCACAGTATAGTAGGTCCAGTTGGGTACCGTCTCTGAGAAAAAGGGCGCCATGACACAATTCACTTTGACAGAAATTTGGAAATGGCATACTATACTGCTTGGCATTCGCACCGAAAGATACAATATGAATATTTCAGAGTGTTTTAGTGTCAACCTGAGGACATTGCAGAGGCTTCAGAAAAAGTTAGGTAAGTTGGTAGGGCAGCTCGGAAAATTCACCCTGAGCGTTCTAATAAGAAAAGAGGTCCCGAATTTGTTGGTAAGGGCCTCAGACTAAAGACGGGGCGCCTTGAGAAGTTAGTGCTGCCCTGGGTCAAGAGAGTGGCTGTTGGAAGACCCTATGTCTAGCAACAGGACTTTGCACCATGTCATACAACCAGGTGAATCCAATCATGGCTCTCAAACAAGTTCTGCGACCGCATCACCCCTTACATCTGGCTACATAACTTCCCAGACTGCAACCCCCTTATGTGTGGGTTGCAGTTGAGCGAGAGGCCAACAAAACTCCTTGTGGCACCAAAGATGAACGGAAGGCAAGGATTATGGCAGCATTCACCAGTTTAATCAAGGAGACTGTCCAGAAGAGTTGCAGTAGATTCCGAAGTCGCCTGGAGGCTGTGGTTGAAGTTAATGGCGATTTTATTGTATAAATTTACTCTTTACTATTTCAAGATATTTTTGTGTAATTTTAGTAAATATATCTTTTAAAATATGTCAGTGTTATGTTCATTTTTCCGAAATTTAGACGACAATTTATCCATCTCACCTGTATATATATATATATATATATATATATATATATATATATATATATATATATATATATATGTGTGCAGTTCAGTTTATATTACAATGAATCATTCATACAAAAAGTAGATTAGTAAAGTTAATATAAAATGGCGAAATCACATCGCAAACATTTTAAAATTTTATTAACCTACAAATCACTCGATGAATGTTATGATCCTTGTTTTTAATAATTATGAACTGTACATGGTCTTTTTTTTTAATACGCGAGTACTTTCAACTGTACATTCAGTCATCTTCAGGCATGGAAATTATTTTGTTTTTTGTTTTTATTAAAATACAGCTAGCATCCGAGACGAAAAATTAAATGCGAATCGAAATTTTTTTTTTTTTTTTTTAATGTGTTATTGTTAACGGATACAAACATTTGGAGCGTGCAGTCGCAACGCTAAGGTTGAATTTTTTTAAATTTAAGAGAGTGCGTTTTTTTATTAATATGGCAATTTGACATTTTTTTGTTGTTGTAGGTTTTTATTAGTCATTACTTTATTTATTGAACAATTTAGTTCATGCCACATTGACTGATAAACTCCTACAACAAAAAATTCTCAAATTGCCATATTAAATTAATTATTAATTATTAATTATTAATTATTAATTAATTGTATTAAATGTTTGTGTAAATACACAGTACCTGATACAGGATTTGAACCCAGAAAATTCGCAAAATTTAATCAGAATTTAGAGCAATCAGCCTAAACTTCCTGCTTATTAGAATTTCAACTGCTGCTGCTGATGTCTCTCATGTTTTGATTGCTGCTGCTGCTGCTGCAGTTTGAAGATTTGCTGTCTTTTTCTTTCTTTCTAAAGTTCATTCAGTTCAGAATTCCTTTTCGGCTACCCAGATCAATATACACCTGATGAAGGCTGGAATTCTTATTACATATTTAAACCTGCTTCGTTTGAGTCAAAAGGTTAATCTATATGATAAATGCGAATGTCAATGTGTCACATTTTTTAAACTTTACTCCTAGACGTGTTTCGTCCCCTGAGGGACTTTATCAAGTGAAATGCAAGGGTTTTACTTAATAACAAGTATTTATATACACGAGCAAAAATGTTTTTCAAAAATGATAAATTTAGGAAACGCTCATAAATATTCATCAGGTTAGCCGAAAAGTCTAGGCAAACTATGGAGGACGCCAACTGACACAATTCAATGTCTAATAAACGAAAATGATTAGATGATGTTTTTGGAATTTTTTATGCAAATTAATATTTAAACTTATGTGTTATATATTTTAAATAACATGAAGGTATGGATTTAGCTGTTTTCTTTTACTTTTTTAAATATTTTAGTAGTCATGCATGTTGGTGTTGTAGCATACCTACGGACGATAATGGGTATGTCTTCATTCACATAATAGTAAATACTGTATGTTGGTCTGCAGTTGGAGATTTGTCTCCAGCTGTGCTGGTCAGGCTCTCTGCCTCCGGACCGAGAGGATCCCCAGACGAGGCTATGTCGAAGGGAAGAGTCTCGTCTCGGGAAACAGCTACCAGCCCCCATTTTATACGGAGTCTACGGGGAATTTTTGGCCGAGCCTACGGGCACGGTACCCCACATCTGACCGCGTAGGGCGGTTGGTAGATATCCTGCAGCTGAAGATTCGTCTCCAGCTGCGCTGGTCAAACTCTCTGCATCCGGGCAGAGAGGATCCCCAGACGAGGCCATGTCTCAAGAAACAGCTAACCCGATCCCGTTTTATACGAGAAACCCCCATTAAATTCGGTTTTGTGCCGCATATGATATCCTGCAGTTGGAGATTCACTGTGGAATTCACATGATTCGCTTCTAGCAGTTGACTACTATTTTTACGCGCCGCTGGTGGATCTTATATGTGTTGTTCTTGTCCTAAGTATTATCGTTCCTTACCAACCTTCGTGTGATTATTCTATTCGGTAACCTTTCTTATGTTTCAACAGTTGGCTTGGGAATGTAGGAATTATTTCAAGAATGGATATATTGGATACAATCCGATAGCGACATTGTCGAGAACTTTCCTGTCTAAGTAAATTACTGTCTCTTTTAATAAGTCTGGCATTCTTTTGATCAATGTATTTCTATGTATAACTAATGCATTTGATAAATTCTTGTGTATAAGTTTCCTTTTGTGTTCATAGATACGTTTTTAATTTTTTGTTTTTTATTTCTGCAAGTTTCCCCAGTGTAAATAGCAGTTCTGGTATTTTATTTTATACAGGGTGTCCATAAAGTTCGTGTACACGTTAAAAAAATTATAACTTTATTTGTATTTGCGACAGAAATAATCTTTAAAAAATGTTATAAAGTTTAATGTACCTAGTTTTAAGTATAGTTGAAATAACTAATGTGATTTCAGGCATTACTGAAAATCAGTTGGCAAATGTTTTCCGTGAACTGCAAAATCGCATTACGACCCTTTGTATTGTTAATAATGGAGGACATGTGGAAACTTAAATAAAATTTTAATAAAACCTTAAAAAATATAGATTTACTTCTTTCTAATCCTTTTTTACAAATTATTTCTATCGCAAATACAAATAAAGTTATAATTTTTTTAAAGTGCACACGAACTTTATGGACACCCTACATATACCTGCTTCAAAATAATTATTGCTATGGGTACTTTTTGTTCTGATCATATCCATAATAGTACTGAACGTGGTTGTAATTTTAATGTTGTTTAAATTAGATAAATCGTTTTTGATAGTGAAAGTATAGTAGATATTATCTGTTTTATCTACTTTGCTGTCAATAATATTATCTTTTTGCGGTTGTATATTATGTATGTCTTTCTCTTAGCATTTTGGATGAAATAATAAGTATATTGGATGCGTTTGAAAATGTTTTCTATATGTATTTCTTATTTAGGTAAGTATTGGGGGCTGCAGATTTTTAGTGCTCTTAATGAGAATCCCATAATTATCACAGATTTAATCTCGTTACAGTGGTGGGAATAAAAATTGAAAAAGTCATTCTTGCTGATAGATTTGCTATAAACCTCAGGCTGAAGTTAGTTATTATTTCTATGCAACATGGTATCAAGTTAGTCTCAAGTGTTGTTAGGTTCAGATTTAAAGTCTTTGTTGGTTCGACGTTATCAAGTTTATCAACAAGATCGTGTCAAAGTATTTCTTGTGGATATATTAATAGCGAATCATCTGTGTATCTGAAATAGGAAGTATTTTGTGGTAAACTATTTTTGAAAGGACCATTTTCCAGAAATTCCAAAAATAGACAAGCCAAAACGTCACTAAGAGGGGACCCCATCGGAAAACAAAATTTTTGTCTATAAAAATTGTTATCGAAAGTGAAAAAAAAAATTGATTAGTGATTAAATGGCACATTTTATGATTTATGAGTAGAAATAAGTTATTTTATTTTTGTTTTGGTTAAACGTGTTTTTAGTAAATTTAGACATTTCATCAGACCAATATTCAAAGCATAGACGAACCATAGACTTATTAATAAGTCTTATAGACTCAAGCGAGAAAAAATTGTCTCGCCTGACACAGTGATCCAACTTTCCTAGCAATAGATTCAATTTAATGTTTCCACTTCAAGTTAGCGGTCAACATTAAACGGAGAAGACACTCCCCTGGAGGTTAGCATCAGCCATACTGACGGAAGCCAAAAAATGTTTTCGCAGACGATTAATAGAGAACAGTTTCAGTTTTGGGGCGTTAAAATTAACAAGTTATATATTATATTGAATCGGAAGAAAGAGAAATAAATGATGACTTTTTTAAGCAATTCACCCCAAGAAAGGCTGGATGCCACTAGCGCGCAAGGGGTTACAGAGAGTTGGAGCGAGAGCAAAGGGGAGCGATAGAGGAATGGATGAAGAGGAGAATAGGGGATAGATCAGGGCATCTGGATATGTCGATTGACATTACATTTGAATAGTTGGAGATAATAGCTATCAGGGAAACAAGTAATAGGAAGGGAATTCCACAGCCGGGAGGTGCGAGACATGAAGCTGTTTGAGTAGAAGAGATGGTTACATTTAACCGTTTCGACAGTGAAAGGGTGAGAGCGAGATGCCAGCCTAGTAGCACGCTTAAATTCATGCAGTCTGGGAACTAGCGAAAGTGGCTCGTCGGAGCAGTTTGTTACGGTTTTTTGTGTATATATGTAACCAGTGAACGAGTCAAAATGAGTTAATTCCTTTTATAGTCGACCAATAGAAGGTTGACCAATCAGAAGCCGCACAACACTGTATCCGTCGTGTATAAAGGCTGCCATCTTTGTTTCCCTACCGGAATGACCAGAGGCAACTTGTCCGGCGAACAGGACAGACGGAAGAACTACGCTCTGCTACCTTGCTGCGATATCCACTGCGAACCTGCACTACGCTTTCCTACTGTCTCCGAAATATTCACTGCCAACCTCTGGATTCTATACTCGAAGACGACAGTCATGAAAATGTCTAACACAGTTATCATGAAAATATTTGTAGAAAAGACAGAGGGAGGCGACGGCACGTCTGTGAGAGAGCAACTGTACGAGAGATGCCAGATCAGGACCAATATCATTGCATATCCGTCTCTGGATTTAGTCGAGGACCTTAAGACGAA
The DNA here is from genome assembly GCA_903632075.3 of Acanthosepion pharaonis. Taxonomy (NCBI): domain Eukaryota; kingdom Metazoa; phylum Mollusca; class Cephalopoda; order Sepiida; family Sepiidae; genus Acanthosepion; species Acanthosepion pharaonis. The sequence continues at coordinate 1,788,383 of CAHIKZ030005241.1, read as the reverse complement.
CAGCAGGGGCTCCAGACCGTATATGGCAGCAGTATTCCATGCCAGGGCGAATGGTTGATTTATAGATTTGAAGGATCCACTCGGGTGAGAAAAACCTTTCTGGCGCGACACAGGGAACCAGTTTTCCTTGCTACTTGCTTTTAATATTTTGTGTTAACTTTTACTGGTCACCCGTGGAAGTTCCACTGCGATCGGTTAATCAGTTTTATAAATTCATCTTTTTAATTAGTATCCGTCCAAGTTTGTCTCGCTCGTCTTTCTTCAAGGATACGTGTATTTCGACACGGATCTCAGTCGCCAAGCAGACATCTGATTTTACGTATATAGATGCGTGGTTTCTTTTGTTGGATTCGATGCAGACGCAAGCGCCATTGAACGCTGTTGTCTTAATGTTTCATTGGTCTTTTTGTGTTTGGGCGAATGTGCGTCTTTGTTGATTGGTTTCGTTATCTATCATTTATTCTTATTTATTCTTTGGAATTATCATTCGTCATTTTAGGATTCCAAGTCCTCCATTTAAATTTTCTTTCTTTCTTCCTTCCTTTCTTTCTTAATAGATTCGGCACGTTCTTTTTCTCTTTTTACCCAATCCAATAGGATTTTGGTTGGCGCGCAAAATTTGATATTCAATTAATTCGGCATTTTTCTTTCTTTCTTTCGTCCTTATTTCTTTCTTTCTTTCTTTCTTTCTTTCTTTCTTTCTTCACCTTCTTTGTTTCCCTTGTTTGTTTGTTTGTTTCTTTCTTTCTTTCTTTCTTTCTTCACCTTCCTTCTTTCTTTTTTCTTTTTTTCTTCGCCTTCTTTCTTTCTTTCTTTCTTTCTTTACCTTCTTTCTTTCTTTCTTTCTTTCTTTCTTCACCCTCCTTCCCTCTTTTTTCTTTCTTTCTTTCTCCGCCTTCTTTCTTTCTTTCTTTCTTTCTTTCTTTCTTTCTTTCTTTCTTTCTTTACCTTCTTTGTTTCCCTTGTTTGTTTGTTTCTTTCTTTCTTTCTTTCTTTCTTTCTTCACCTTCCTTCTTTCTTTTTTTCTTTTTTTCTTCGCCTTCTTTCTTTCTTTCTTTCTTTCTTTCTTTCTTTCTTTCTTTCTTTCTTTCTTTCTTTCTTCACCTTCCTTCTTTCTTTTTTTTTTTTTTTCTTCGCCTTCTTTCTTTCTTTCTTTCTTTTATCTTTCTTTCTTTCTTTTCTTTCTTTCTTTCTTCACCTTCTTTCCCTTGTTTTTTGTTTGTTTTTTCTTTCTTTTTTTCTTTCTTTCTTTCCTTCCTTCTTTCTTTTTCTTTTTTTTTTCTTCTTTCTTTCTTTCTTTACCTTTTTTCTTTCTTTCTTTCTTCACCCTCCTTCCCTCTATTTTCTTTCTTTCTTTCTCCGCCTTCTTTCTTTCTTTCTTTCTTTCTTTCTTCACCCTCCTTCCCTCTTTCTTTCTTTCTTTCTTTTTTTCTTAATCTTCTTTCTTTCTGTCTTTCTTTCTTTCTTTCTTTCTTTCTTAATCTTCTTTCTTTATTTCTTCACATTCTTCTTTCTCTCTCTCTTTCTTTCGTCATATTCTTTATTTTTCTCTCTTTCTACACCAATTTTCTTTCGTTCAGTCCTTTCTTTCTTCAACTCCTTTCTTTCTCTCTTTCTTTCTTCATATTCTTTTTTCTTTCTTCACATTCTTTCTTTGTTCAAATTCTTTCTTTCTTCACCTTCATTCTTTCTTTCTTTCTTTCCTTCTTTCTTTCTTCCTTTCTTTCCTTCTTTCTTTCTTTCTTTCTTTCTTTCGTTCTTTCTTTCTTTCCTCACATTCTTTTTTTCCTTTTTTCTTTATTTCTTCACCTTCTCTCTTTCTCGCGCATGAATTGGTTTAGCGCGCTGAATTTGATATTCGATTAATTAAATTCTGTAAGTGCACGTCGCCAAATTTGTTTCTATTTTTTAAATAAACTTCACACACACACACACACACACACACACACACACACACACACACACACATATATATATATATATGCAGGTTGAGGCAGAAATACTTCTTATATATGCCTTCTATAAATATATCCCGCATTATGGGAAAACCTAGATCAAGACACCATTACAACCAATGTCTTACCATTATGTGGAAGGTATATGTGGGAGGTGTTTCTGCCGTACTATATATATATATATATATATATATATATATAAAGAACTTTTAATCTTTGTCGTGATTAAGAGTTTAGGTTGGTGGGTCTATTATTAGTACGGCGGAATAAATGTCTATTCAGCCTTGTAATGTTATCGACCTGCCGAGTTAAAGTTCCGCCACAGTCTGTTGCATTCACTTTTCCACGATCACGGAAACGGCATGAATGCATTCCTTCTCCTCCCCATGTATAGGTTAAATAACAGGCTTGAGTAGGCTCACTAGTTTTTAGATGACAGTCAAGAATTAAGACCGATGAGATGGTATTGATGGTATTTTAAATTAAAGTTCGCGTATTGCGTGCGCAATAATCAAGACAAGTGAAACCTCTGAGCATGACTTTTCGAGGCAAACGTATGTAAACAAAGCCATTAATGGCTGCCGGGCTGTAACCGCGACGAAAATAAGGCCGAACTTATATTGTCGATAACTCCTAAAAAGTACATTCCCGCAAACTTTTATTGTTATTTCCCAAGAAGCCATAGCAATTTACAGATTATAAAAGAAAAGAAGTTTTACTGGGCCATGAACGTTTACGTCTTGAAAAAGATACAATATTTTTTTAAAAATCCTCATCTTGGATATTTGGGTGCAAAACAATACATTATTTTTTCATTTCACTCCAAGCAAGGCAATAATGCCACTAAGACGCAATTAACAGTGAAAGAAGCAGATAGAACAATAAAAGAGGTTTCGAGGAATCTCAACATGACAATTGATATTGCATTTGAATTTCTTAAGTTATATCAAAAGGACAAGTTTGATGTCAATATTTGAGCTCATTTTTAAAAAAATTAGAGCCTATCGGTGGAGTAATGGATAGCAGCTCGGATTGAGGAAATGGAGAGCCGAGTTCGAATTCCATTCGAATCCATTACATTCACTTACCTGCTAATACCCTTAGGAAAGGTATGATTTCTTCTTCTCCCCCAGCTATGGGTAAATAGCAGGACCGACCGGGTTCTATAGCCTTGGATGGAAGTTGGTCTACCGCAGAAAGAACTGGCAACCTACTACAAAAAATTGCCTCGTCAGTCATATATCGAAAGATATATGATCGCCTAAGTGTGTATCACGCATGGCACATAATTGACTGATATTCACTTACATGCTAATATCCATGGGAAAGGTATAAATCCTCTTCTCCCCCAGCTATGGGTAAATAGCGGGACAGACCGGGTTCTATAACATTGGATGGCAACTGGTCTACTGCAAAAAAATGGCAACCTACTAGAAAAAAACTGCCTCGTCAGTCATTTATTGAAAGATACATGATCGCCAAAGCGTGTATCACGCATGGCAAATAACTGACGGAGAGCCTATAGACTTTAAGAACGAGAAAGGACCGTTGCAAACTATTAATTGGAGGCATGAAAATCAAGCAAGTACAGATTTTTGAAATATCTAGTAAGTGTTTTAACTGAGAAAGTGAAATGTGACATCGAAATCCGAAGTAGCATAGGGATATCGAAAGATGCCTTCCAAAAGCTAAGCAAAGTATTAAGAAACAGGAATATTTCGTTCGAAACTGTTATGTAATATCGGCCATCCTATATGGCAATCAATGCTGGACGATCTCCTCAAAGTTGAAGAAGAGATGTGTTGGTAACCGAAATGTGGTTCTACAGAAGGATGCTGAGAATACAATGGACCGAACATGTGAGTAACGGTGTTTTGAGAAAAAACAAAAAGGACACTTCTACGTAAAATCAGAAAGAGATAATTGAAATTTATTGGGTACATAATGAGGAAAGAGGACTTAGAAAATTTGATACTCACAGGGCATGCAGAAGGCAAGAGAGTACTAGAGGTAAAATTGCAACCCCGGAAATCAATTGTAATGAAAATTTCCATTTTAGTGTAAATTTGCATCCTTATTTCGAAAATAACAATAAAAATACCAGCAATAAAAATCTTGTCGGCGTTAAATAACCCATTGAGGTTGATAAGCCGTAAAACAAAACAAACCAAACCCATCCTCCTGGCTGGCGTACTGTTTAGTTGCTGCACATTAAAGCCATTGTTTCTATTTTTGATGTGCAGGGATGTATATTGTCGCGTCATCAACAATGGCGGGTCCAGCTGGTTAAAAGTATACAATAATGGAAGATTCCTCAAACCCACCACTACGCAAGATCGTTCTCTGTGCCTCTGCTAGACAATCTTTCTCACCAAAATCTATCGTATACATTCATCTGTTTACCATTCTTTCTTTCTTTGGATATTGCTGCCACGTTCGGTTTGGTGGTCCTAATATATATTTAGCGATTCTTGATAAAATCCAAAGAAAATCTGCAACGTTATTGGTCCTCACCTTGCATCACGGCTTCAATCTCTTTTCCCACTGCCGTAACGTAGTTTCCCTCTGCATTTTTATTGATACTTTCATGAAAATTATTCTGCCGAAGTCTTGGGGTGGGGGGCTTGTACCACATTTCTGTATTAAAACAAAACAAACATTACCCTCCTCTAGGGTACCTAGACTTTATGAATTTAAGCGCAGATTGGCGGTAAGGTCTCACCATTTTACAGTTGAAATGGCTAGATATAACCGTAAGTTCTAGGCTAATAGTTTCTTCTCTCGCACTTCTCGCCTGTGGAAAACTCTTTCGGCTTCTTGCTTCGCAGTCGACTTTGATCTTCAAAAATTTAAGTGCAACATCAATCGTTGTCTTCTTGATTCTTGTTCTTTTCTTGTTCTCTCTCCTTAACAGCGTTTTTCCTCATAGTCTCACCCACCTTTGCGTCTTAGTGGATTTAATGCCTTGCTTAGGTTTAAATGATTAAAAAAAATAAGATCACTGATAACACATCCGATTATCTTTGCAATGTATAATGAGACTGGGTCAAAAGCTGAGTAAAATGTGTATACCATATTTGTTTTCGTATATGACGTGTTATTTTTAAATGTATAGAAGACCATGTGGGTTTCAGTTTTGTTGAATTAGACACACGTGCGTTTATTTCCTGCTAGAAAGGTCCAACTACAAGAAAAATAGCGGACTCATATTGTCCAACCGATGAAAAGAAAACAAACAAGACAGATCAATATATGTCAACAAATATGTATTAAAAAACGAATTTACAAGGCATATAGACATTAACATTTGTGGGTGTGTGGGCGTGTGAACATTTGTGCTTGTTCTTTGGTGAATGTTTGTACGTACGTGTATGTACGTGTACATGTATGTGTATGTGTGTATAATGTTCATGGCGTCTCCCATAAATGGGAAACGCCGTCGTTTGCGAGAGTTCACATTGTAGAGGGGTTCGCTGAAATGAAGAAATGAAAGGGTGATTTACCTCACCTCCGCGCGAGGTGATATGCGGCACGAGGCCTGAAGGAAAGAGAACGAGGCAAGAAGTCGCCCAGTATTTATAGTGTAGGGAGAGCGACCCCTAGGGAAAAATTAGGGAATCAAGGAGGAGCTAACTCCAACAAATGTACCAAAAACTGCTCTTAATTAATGATGGGATACGACCGCTGTTTTGTAAATGATGATTCAAGAAACATTTATTTTAAGTTTTGTAGTTTTTTTTTTATTGCTTCTTGTGTATGGTTGTCTGTACTGTTTACTGAAATACAAGTTTCTGTTAGAATTATTTTTTTTTGTTCTCTGTTGTTTGTCGTCTACTACTGTTTTATATTCAGTGAAATATTTCGCTTCACCTGCATCTACTGTAATTATCTATAAGAATTCATTCACATTTATTGTACACTAGCAGTAGAGCCCGGCGTTGCCCGGGGATGTAACAGTAAGAGATAGATATAGTATCGACCATCATAAAGACTGAAAAATAAAATTGACAAAGATTATTGTTTAAGGTTGACGGACACGCATGTCTTAGTTTCTTTTTTGTTTTTTTGTTTTTTTTTAACGAATTGGTCAAACCCAAACTCAAACAAAAATATTGTTTTCAATCGTTATGACTCTACCGACTGAATAGAATTTTTCAATTTTATTATAAACAATTGTCTTGTAAATGGAATTTTTAAAGCATTCTGAATGTAAAAATAAAGAAAAAAGTGTACAAGACAATAAGAAACACTAACTGCCAAAAAAGTTTTGTTGAAATCGGTTAAAAAATGTAGGAAATCCGATCCCATATATAAACGAACACACACACACACACACACACACACACACACACACACACACACACACACACACACACACACACAACCTGTGTTTTATAATAAGTGTAACTCGATATGAGTTTTCCCCTCTTAATCGTGTTTTCAAATTGATTTCATGCAAAAACAATTGTGTTTTTCCAATTTTTGGTGCTGTCAGAACCACTGCCAGGTAATTTTACGGTTGAAAAAAAATGTAGGAAATACGATCCAATATATAAACGAACAGGCACACACACACACACAATCTGCGTTTTATAATAAGTAAGATTACCGATTGCTTTATACGAGTTTGTCTTGCTTATATATACCAGTGCTCTTTGATAAAAATGTATCAGTATTTCTTTTCTTCTTTTCGAAGTTTAATCTAGTTTCCTTCGAAGTATAAAGCTACAGTATATGATTTCATACTTTATTCCCGTCTACTGATACAATATTGTATTTGCCGGCACAAAATCATAGATTTTTCCTTTATAAATTTTCATACGATGAAAGACAATACAGTGACCCTTAGTTAACGAATTCAATTCGTTCAAGGCCGTTCGTAACACGAAATGTTCGTAAACCGAAACTATTTTTCCAATAAGAATCAATGTAGAGAAAAAAAGTCACTGTGCAATAAAACTTGAAAACACAACACACGATTGTATACAACATGGCGGTCGACTCAGAAATGATTCCGTTCGGGTTAACTCGGTTCGACTCGGACGGGCTCGGTTCAGCAATGTTGTTCGAGAAACGAAATTTTGTTCGATAACCGAGCCATTTTTAACTCGAATTTTCTGTTCAAATACCGTGGTTGCTATGTATATTTCTTTCCACAAAATATCTTGATAAAACAGAGGAGGCGTCTTATATGAAGGCGCGTGTTATGCGCAGGCAAATATGGCATTTATATTTTGCCTTTGTTTCTTCGTTGTGGTCTTTTTTTGAGATGGTCCCAACTAAATGTCAAAGGTTCAGACAGATAATTTAAATACCGGAAAACCGGAGCGACATATTCATTTACATCATCATATTTGACTCCGTTCCTGACTTAGTTGCTGTGCTTTGTAAAAAATTTCTCTTGGTATTTGTGTAGTTTGGCACAAGGACAAAAGTCTCTCGCGCGCGTAGTGATCAAAAACACAACAATAGTAATGATGGCCAGGCGAGCTGGTCAAACACACACACACACACATATATGTGTGTGTGTGTGTATGTGTGTGTTTGTATGTGTGTGTGTGTGTTTGTAATTTATTTAATCTATGTCGGTCTGTTCATATCTATCTATCTATCTATCTATCTATCTATCTATCTATCTATCTATCTATCTATCCCAGTCTGTTCATATCTATCTATCTATCTATCTATCTATCTATCTATCTATCTATCTAGTGTTTATACAGAGAAAGGGAGAGGGGGTGAGAAAGAGTGACTTATAAGAAATTATTAAATTTAGATTAATCCGATATCAATGACTTTCTTGGATATATTGCCATTTCACCTCCACTAGACATTTTCCTTTACTAATATATATGCACACACACACACACACACACACACACACACACACACACACATATATATATATATATATATATATATATATATATATATATATATATAATTTTGAGAGATAGATCTATGTATGACCATGTATATGTGACTATTAATCTATTGACACACATATAGATAGATAATGAACACACAGAAATAGAGATGAATATATATATATATATATATATATATATATATATATATAGATAGATAGATAGATAGATAGATATATCGATCGTGCGTTTCGAGCCTAATGCAATGAATCATAACATTTTTATTTTGAGATCTGTTTGTTAAACTTTATTGATTCGAGTTGATTTTTGTTTCTTATTTATCTTTCGTTCGTGTTTCTTAATCTTGAATTTCAAAACAGAAAGAAGAAAAATGAGTGAAACCAAAAAGGCCGGTAACCACAGCGACTGATTAAAAAAAAAAAATCAACAATAACGAATTTAACAAATCGCCAAGAAATTCTAATGAGCAGTCAATGAATTGCGTGAAAAATGGAGACAAATGATTTATATTGCATTTTCTACAAACTCCCAAACCCCTGTCCACGCTTTGACGTGACCTCACCTTTTTCTTTCTCTTCTTCGTTTTCTTATAAGCTTTCTGGTACTTATTCTCTTTCTTTTTGTTTCTTTTTTCTTTCTGTCATTCAGTTATTCACTTATTCTCTTTCTTTTTGTTTCTTTTTTCTTTCTGTCATTCAGTTATTCACTTATTCTCTGTTATTCAGTTATTCACTTATTCTCTTTCTTTTTGTTTCTTTTTTCTTTCTGTCATTCAGTTATTCACTTATTCTCTTTCTTTTTGTTTCTTTTTTCTTTCTGTCATTCAGTTATTCACTTATTCTCTTTCTTTTTGTTTCTTTTTTCTTTCTGTCATTCAGTTATTCACTTATTCTCTTTCTTTTTGTTTCTTTTTTTCTCTCTTTCTTTTGTCTTTTTTCTTTCTCTCTCATTATTCACTTATTCTCTTTTTTTTTTTTTTTTTTTTTCTTTTCTTATCATTTCTCTTATTCTTTCTTATTCTTCTTTCTTTTTCAGTTTTTTTTTTCTTTCTTTCTTTCATTCTTTTTTTCTTTCTGTCATTCAGTTATTCACTTATTCTCTTTCTTTTTGTTTCTTTTTTCTTTCTGTCATTCAGTTATTCACTTATTTATTCTCTTTCTTTATTCAGTTATTCATTATTCTTTATTTCTTTTTTTGTTTCTTTTTTTTCTGTCATTCAGTTATTCATTTATTCTCTTTCTGTTTCTTTCAGTTTCATTCACTTATTCTTCTTTTTTTCTTTCTGTCATTCTTTCTTTTTTCTCTTTCTTTCATTCAGCTTTTCCTTTTCTGTCATTCAGTTATTCACTTTTCTCTTTTGTTTCTTCTCTTTTCTTTTCACTTATTTTTTTTTTTTTTTCTGTCATTCAGTTATTCACTTATTCTCTTTTTGTTTTTTTTTTTTCTGTCTCTCATTCATTTATTCTTTTTCTTTCTGTCATTCATCTTTTCTTTTCTGTTATTCAGTTATTCACTTATTCTCTTTCTTTTTGTTTCTTTTTTCTTTCTGTCATTCAGTTATTCACTTATTCTCTGTTATTCAGTTATTCACTTATTCTCTTTCTTTTTGTTTCTTTTTTCTTTCTGTCATTCAGTTATTCACTTATTCTCTGTTATTCAGTTATTCACTTATTCTCTTTCTTTTTGTTTCTTTTTTTCTTTCTGTTATTCTCTTAATCATCTATTCTCTTTCTGTTGTTTCTATTCTCTTTCTGTTAATCACTTATTCAGTTATTCTTTTTCAGTTATTCAATTTTTCTCATTCCGTTGTTTCTTTTTTCTTTCTGTCATCTTTTTTTATTTTCTGTTTTTCATTTTTCTTCAGTTTTTCTCTTTATTCAGTTTTTTCTCTTTTTTTTTATTCTCTTTCTCTTATTCAGTTATTCGCTTATTCTCTTTCTGTTGTTTCTTTTTCCTTTCTGTTATTCAGTTATTCTCTTTCTTTTATACATTTTCCCTCTCTTTTTTAACACTTTTCTTTCTCACTAGTGCGTTTTGTTTCCTTTTCATTCTCACTTGCTATGATACTTACTCTCTTTCTTTCTTTCTTTCTTTCTTTTTTTTCCCCTCTATTTCTTTAACAGTTCTTCTCTTTCTTTTACTTTCATTCTCCTCTGTCGTTGAAGGCTGTCAATGCTTGTCTTTTTTTCATTTATTTCTCCTTCGTTCGTTCGTTCCTTCCTTCCTTATTTGTTTTTCTTTCTTTCTTTCTTTCTTTCTTTCTTTCTTTCTTTCTTTCTTTCTTTCTTTCTTTCTTTCTAATTTCCTACTCGTTTTCTTTTAGTACTATTGTCATCTATTTTTCTTTCTTTCCTTTTTCGTTCTTCGTTATTTCCTTCTAATTTTATTATCATCCACTTGTCTTTCTTTCTTACGAATTTTCTTCAGTTTTTATTATCTATTTTTCTTCCTTTCTTTTTTCTTTCTTTCTTTCTTTCCAATTTCCTTCTCATTAACTATTATTTCGTTCTATTTCATTTCCTTCTATTTTTAATATCAACCATATATTTTTCTTTCTTTCTAATTTTCTTTCTGGTTTTAATATCATCTATTTTTCTTGCTTTCTTCTTTCTTTCTTTCTTTCTTTTATGTTTGTCTTTTTCTTTCTTTTCCTTTCTAAAAAACAGAAAAGCGGTGTACGACAAGGGTGTGTTTTCTCGCCGGGTGTAGTTAGCCTATAAAGCAACGCGTTTCTGAGAGTATTAGAAGTCTTACCAGGATACAAATTTCTATATTAAACAACGCTTAAAAACTGGTATCTTCAAAAAATTATCAGAGTAACGTAATTATCCAGGGACGCATTGGTCAAGGGACGCAATTATCCAGGGACGCATTGGTCTAAGGACGCATTGGTCAAGGGACGCAATTATCCAGGGACGCATTGGTCTAGGGACGGATTGGTCAAGGGACACAATTATCCAGGGACGCAATTATCCAGGGCCGCAATGGTCTAGGGACGCATTGGTCTAGGGACCCATTGGTCTAGGGCCGCATTGGTCTA
>CAHIKZ030005241.1:1717500-1772500 GCA_903632075.3 Acanthosepion pharaonis | reverse complement strand
GATGAGGTATTATGTACACTATTTACATTATTCGGACTATTGTCCCCATCTTTGTCGCCATATTGATTACAACATTTCGGCCGTTGTACGCTCCGGCCTTCTTCAGGTGGTTGGAATTTCGCTCACTGTGGTAAACTGTGCCATGTTTAATGGATGTCAGTTATCAGTTATCTCCTGTTAATTCCCCTCTCGAAGTTCTCCACTGACTTAACCGGGTATTGAACTTACACTCTTTGGGTCTTGTCACTGGATCTAACCAACGCCTTTATCCACTGTGCCATGTGTCCTTGGTATTGACGTGGGGAAAAAATTATAATTTCCGTACGCTTTGTAAAGGTTTCTCTAAACACCTGAAAACCTGTAAATAACGTGAAAGACCTTTCCAAAACTTCTTTCGCGAAAGCGAATCATGATCATGATAATAATGGTACTTACACGTGTCTTCCTATGAATTTCCAAGCATATATCTATAAATATATGCAAATTACATCTATTTCTGTGATTGGAAGCTCTGAGCTTGGGGATATTGGTAAAGCGGCCCGCTGCGCAAATAATGTTATTATGTTGTACCACGAATCCGTTACAGCCACTCTAAGAACAGCCAATACCATCTTGGAAGAACGACCCCGCCACCGACCTCCCCTCCGTCGTGACATTCCTTACGAATCCCGTTTACCGACAGACCCCATCTCTGTCGACGCCATCACTCATGCTTGCACCGTTGTTAGTGACCAGTTAATTATGCCACATATCTTTGTCAGCCAACTGCATTACGCTCTCCTCCACACTCTCCGCCTTACTCTCCTTTCTGATTTCCATCTACTTCCTCTATCTTTTCTCCCGACCACAATCCTGTTAACAGGCCCTGAACCACATTCAACGACTCCCTGTCTCTCACTATTCTGAACCTCCCCCCCACCCATCACCACCACCTCCGGCTCACTATTCAAGGGCACTCAAGACCTATAAATCTGTGCGGACCCGCAGCGTCCATTCTTAGGGATTTGGATAACGACTGGCACTTTTTCCTTAGAGGCTATTCTACCGCTATCACAAAGTCTTTCTCTTTTATTCTCTCTCTCTCTCTCTCTCTTTCTCGGTCATTTATATTTCCTTTGCTCACTCTCCTCCTACCACTACCCCCTATTTTTCTACATTCCCCTCCAATATTCCGACTCTTTTTTTCTGCTCTCTCTTTCACTCTTATCCTCTAATTCCCACTCATCTTCCTTTTTTTTATTCTGTCTTCTTCACCCCCCTTTCTCTCCTGTCCCCCCCCTTTCATTATCCACCTCCACTTACATCTATTTATTTTCCATCTGCATACTTCCCAGTCGGACAGTTCTTTGTAGGGAACAAGTTGTAGAGAATGACGGGTTGGTGAGAGTCGTTACCAAGTACACACAAGAACGGAATTATTTAAATTATGTACGAGCGGGCGCCGGAAGGTACTCGGCCTGACCAATAAATTTGGTCTTTATTCATTTGGTCTCATTTTGGGAATTGTTTTCGACGAAAAGTATAGACACACACACACACACACATATATATATATATATATATATGTGTGTGTGTATGTGTGTGTGAAAATGAAGATTAATATATACAGGACCCTTTGTAGATGTCTGTTTATAAACATGACCTCACGATTTATATTTTGCGCAGATCACTACAAAAATTTCAGTTTGCGCAGATCAGTGTTGCCAACATTGGGTGAAAATTTTGTGTGAATTGATTGGACGGTTTTTGAAATATTAGAAAAAAAGTTATCACGATAATAATTTGGCACGCAGTGTATATATATATATATATATATATATATATATATATTACTGGTATTTTTTATTATAAAAATGTATACTCATACGTTCATTGTATTTTTTTGGTGGGTGGGTTATGGTCACTATTTGTCTTTAACTGGGACCCTGACAGGTGCAACCACCCCAGGACAGGGTGAACCTGAGAACAAGAGCAATTGAGAGGGGGTTTCATTTCCCGATCAGAATCCTTTCTGCCAGATGAACTTATGGTATGTTAATGTATACAAGACCATTTGTAGATGTCTGTTTATTAACATGACCACACGATTTGTATTTAACGTAAAAGTCCATAAAATATGAAACAAGAAGGAACAAACGGTTTTATAACAACATTTATATTTATTTTTGTGTAATTATGTGCATGCGTAGAGGTTACTATTTGGTTGGTGTTATGTCCCTTTGACTGATTTAAAGTTTTACTCATGAGATTGAAATATTTTTTATCTGAGCTCACAAAAGTTGAATGAATTATAAAGCTGAGAAATGCTGAATAAACTTTTACCTTTAGAACAGTATTTCAAAGAGGAAAGTTCTTGTTGCTTGTTTTGGAAATGCCTCGTAAGTTTGTAATGTAATTTCGAAATTTTTGTACGTACGTGCATGCGTGAATGTTTTTAACGTCTGACCGCCCATGGTCGAGACGGGATCCTTTAAGGTTACATCTTCGTAGGCCACATGATGAAAGAAAGAGAGTGAACAAGCTTGTGTCTGCTATTTATAATTAATGTAACCACGTGAAAGGCTCCAATGACAAAAGCGGGAAAACTTGACTTGGTCACGCGATGGGAAAATATTTGTACGTGGGTGAATTGCAACGCCCACTTGTGTATTCATTGACCAATTAAAAACTGAGATTTACTGAGAATGTGTATTAGGCCGAATAAGCTCTTTGAACCACTTTTTGCACAGATTTGTATCAAATTCAACATTGATAAAAAAGTGATATCGGGATGCTAAATACATACATATATATATATATATATATATATATATATATATATATATATATATATATATACCTTCTTTCAAAGTGTAACTCATAGTTTCGAATTCGTGCCTGATGAGTTGGGAGAACAACGAAACTTTAAGTTTCCCTTCAAACGTAGGGGTGCATATATATATATATATATATATATATATATATATATATATATATATATATATTAGCTCTGTGTTAACCACACTGAGCACTATTTTCTATACACCTTAAAAATTTAATTAAGTAAATATTCGCTTGCCTGTATATGTACCGCACGTATATAGGGTTGGCAATATATAATTATTTGATTTATTCATATTAATACATGCATATATATATATATATATATATATATATATATATATATATATATATATATATATTTTAACCTTTTAACCTGTTCATTTCCAACTGAATCACTAAAAGGGTTTTTCAGTGATTCTTACGACAGATATCACGATGGCTAAACGTCTTATCTGAAAACCTGGAAAAAAGAAACTGAGTTAGTTTAGTGGTTTTTTTTTTAGATATTAAACATTTTGTGGGATGGAAAGACCTTGTACACATACACAGACACAAACACACACACACACATATATAGATAGATAGATAGATAGATAGATAGATAGATAGATAGATAGATAGATAGATTGAGACAATATATATATATATATATGTATGTGTGTTTGTGTAAAAATAGATAGTTTATATCTCAGTCTCTTCGTATCCATTTATATATCTTAATCTTTCCAATGTAGGGAGAATTTATATATATATTATATATATATATATATATATATATATATATATATATATTATAAATTAATTGATTTAAAATATGGTTTTTTCCGCTACACAGTTCTAACCATGTTTCAAAAATGGAAGCTAAAAGCTCAGAATTTAATTTTGTAATTAAATTAAAGACATTAGTTCCATTTCATCCTCAAGCGAATTTTGGAGTAACTTTTAAAACTACTGGGTTTTAAAGACACAGCTAAAATCATAATTCACGTTTCCAAGGTTACAGATAAATCCACTTCCACTAGACTAGGGGTGTCTGCGCGTTCATTTTGTCCATGTTTTGATGTATCAGTCATTTGTTACGGTTCGGAGGGGGTAGAGATGTATTTGTCAATGAAATCTAATGTCCGTTAAATGCATGTCGTCTGGATTCTTTAAAAATTTTTTATTGTTAACGGCAAATAATAATAATAAAAATGACCTCAACATAGTTCGGGATATCAATACTAGCAGTAAGGAAATCACTGATAAACTAAAGATCAGTGATAGAGTAGGGCAACTAGATAAAAAAGAATGCTAGATAACCTTAAAGGACCATAAACCAGATTTTCAGGCTAATCCCACTACAAAGGATAATAAATTCTACAAAACCGGATATTGGAAAAATATCTATAAGAACACAGGATTATATATCTTACTGTTCTTTCTTTTCATATATATATATATATATATATATATATATATATATATACAGAGAGAGAGAGGAGGAGGGAGGGAGAGAGAATATGTGTGTAAGAGAGATAGATATGACCAGACGTAGATAGATTATCTATGTCTGATAGATAGATAGATAGATAGATATGAAGAACTTGATTGCAATAGATATAGTCATATTTCTTCCAGTCTGTTCCTATTCACTTGATTCTGTTGATTCATCTCTCTCTCTCCTCTCTCTCTCTCTATCTCTCGATATATATATATATATATATATATATATATATATATATATATATATGATAGATAAAAAAATGTCTGTCATCGATATATATAGTCTCTGTTACACGATTTGGACAATTTTAATGATTTGGATATATATATATATATATATATATATATATATATATATATATATATATATATATATATTCGATGTATGAAGGTCGGACGACTCGGACATATGATCCGCTTATAGTGGTGCAGGCACATACAAAACCATAATACGTACGTTACAGATATAAAGTTTCTTTGAAAATAAAATACCTTAACCGTTTCGTATTTATTTAAGTAAAAGATAACATTTCAGTAACTACAGGTTAGTTGCTTTTATTTTGGGAAAATGTAAGCGCTTAGTTAAAAAAAAAAAAAAATATCATATAACAACATCATATTTTATTTTCGTCAATAAAACCACCACCTGCCTTAATTAATGCTTTATAAATTTTTGCCATTCTTTCCAACAGTGTTTTTTTTTATTAGATGGCAGACTTTACTAATCATTCTTTAAGCACTGAAAAAGCTCACGCTCACGCTATGGTTATTCTTTTCGAACTCTCCTATCCAATTCATCCAATACTAATTCAATGTGAGAGAGAGAGAGAGAAAGAGGGAGAGAGAAAGAGAGAGAAAGAGAGAGAAAGAGAGAGAGGGAGAGAGAGAGAAAGAGACGAAAAAGTCATAATTTTCAAAGTTTTGTTATTTTTTTTTTTTTGAATCGAGGTAATTTTAACATAATTTAGATGAGTGTTTTGTATCGGTGTCTTGAAAGGTTAACTTTTTCGATTTTGCATCTCCCACTAAAAAACTGATGCTATCCCTCACTCTCAATGCTGCAAATGAAACGACATTGGCCTTCTTTGGTGCTGGTGAGGAATGGATTGTCTCTTTGTCTCGGACTCAATGTGATGAACCCAACACTCATCCTGGCTTAGGAAACGTTCAAAGAAACCAGTCTTAAACCATGTCAGATTTCCCCGTGATGGAATAAGCTTAGTGCAGTTTTGACCGCGTATCTGAAGACATGTTACTGGGAGTGAAAGAGAATAGGAGACTTTAGAAAAAAACGGGTGACAAGTGATAAACCTCTACTCCTGTTCAAGAGATCGTCATCACCTAATCCAGCAACCATTTTAGAATGAATGTCCTTGGGTTCTAAACCCTTTTCTGAAGGTACTTAATAACACCACTTTGTCAATCTGTTTCCATTTTCAATTTCCATTTTACAATGCAGTTATTAATAAGAGTTTAAAACTAATGCATGCAAGGTTTCACAGATCTAGCATCACTCCTTTATAGCCAGCCTATGAACTTTTCACCCCACTCTCGAACCTGGAAACAGAAAATGCAGTTATTAATAAAAAATAAAAAAAAGTCGAAATAATTTAATTGATTTCTCAACTCTAGGATCACTCCTTCATAGCGTATAAACTTTTCAGTCCACCGTCGTACCTAGAAAGAAACAATGAAGTTATTAAGAAGAGTTGAAATGAATTTCATGCAAGATTTCACAGCTCTAACATCACTCCTTCCTAGTCAGCCTGTGAACTTTTCAGCCAACCGTCGTACATGGAAAGAAGCAATGCAGATATTAATAAGAAGAGTTGAAATTAATGCATACAAAATTTCACAGCATTAGCATCATTCCTTCATTGTCAGCCTACGAATTTTTCAGCCCACCCTCCTACCTGAAAAGAAATAATGTAGTTATTAATAAAAAGAGTTGAAATGAATACATGAAGATTTCACAGCTCTAGCATCATTTCTTCTTGGTCAGACTATGAACTTATCAGTCCTTCTCGTGTGCAGAAAGGAGAGAAGGGAAAATATAAACAAAATCCATGAATTTAATTATACAATAAGATGAACGCGGAAATTTAAATTTAAAATTTAGCATCTTTATATCTCCCGCGTTGTTCTCGGTGCATCATTAAAACGAGGATTTTTTTTTGACATTATGGGACCCTCCTCCCACGCCTCCCCCTAATTTCATCAATATGAACATTATGTTAGTCTGATGAAGTAGTTTTTTTTCAGGTCGAAACAACTTACATTTTACCATTTTCTCATTCAAGTAGGGGCGTGTGAGTACGCACAAACACACAAACGCACATACACACAGACGCACACACTCATACACACGCACACTCACACGCACACACTCACACACACATACACACTCACACACACACTTACACACACATACACATATATATTAATGAATAAAACAAAAGAAAAACGTATATATGTATATACGTCCTTACATTTGTCTTGATAAAGTCACTCGGGTGACATGTTTTCCTTTTGTCTTCATTCATACTGTCCTTTTACAAATATATTTTTAGTTATATGTGAAATTTTACATATATATATATATATATATATATATATATATATATATATAATAAAAGGCTTAAACACTAATATTCCATGGTCATAATTTATTCCATTGGAATCGTAAAATACGATCAATTCATCAGACCTACAAATCAAAAAAAAAACAGAAAAACAACTCCGGAAGAGAGTGTAAGTATGAGGAGGAGGGAGATTAAACCTTAACAGAGAGAATTTTTAGGAGAGGTGGGTGGAAGGGGTTTAAGTAAGAAAAAATGAATGTTGTCGGATGTCTAATGCAAAAAGATACATTCTCTCTGTTGGTTTAATCTCCTCCTCCTCATGCCCACTCTCTCTTCCGGAGTTGTTTTCTGTTTTCTTTTTGAATTTGTAGGTCTGATGAATTGGATCGTATTTACGATTCAATGGAATAAATTATGACCATGGAATATTAGTGTTTAAGCCTTTTATTATATCCTTACTCTGTCCTGGACATTGAGTTCTACCTGGATTCTTCCTCTTGGAATTTTTATTAAACAAATATACATGTATGGTTATTTATATATTTTGCATATATATGTATATTTACCACTAATATTATCTCTCTCTCTCTCTCTCTCTCTATATATATATATATATATATATATATATATCCTGACGTGCCTTTAACCGATTTGGCCACGGAGGAGCGTTGGGTTAGCTAGGTCGATTTTACTGGAAGATTGGATTTTAAGGACAGTAAAATCAACCTTGCTAACCGAACGCTCATATATATATATATATATATATATATATATATATATATATATCTTCTTATGTATATAAGAGTGGTCTATTTTAAAAGGAGCTTTTTATGTACACTAGTAAATTGCTACTATTGTCCATATCTTTGTCGTTGTTATATTGTTATCACAAAATTTGGGCCACTGTGATCTCCGGCCTTCATCAGATGTATTTTGACGCGGGCAAATTAAAGTGAATTCTGAACGGAACCCTTTTTTATTTAATCTACGGCGAGTAGATAACATTATTATTATTATTATTATTATTATTATTATTATTATTATTATTATTATTATTAAACCCACTAACCGTCTGTTTCACGCAGCGCGATTTTCAAAAATGTGCGTTCGTTTTCCTTCGTCGGTCCCAAATGTATATTTCTTTTTCATTCCATTTGTTTATTAATACGTTTACGTACTTGAATTGTATAATTTTCACTTCCTCTTCCATACGTAGATTGCGCATATATATATATATATATATATATATATATATATATATATATAACACGAAGTAGAGCTCTACTCGAGTTTCACGCTCTTGCGATCTTCAGGCGTTCTAGTTGCGAGTGCGAGCCAATCTGTCCTTCGTTGAGTGTGGACATTGTGAAGCGTTTTTTGCTCTGTCTAAATTGAACACTTTTGTTTATTTACTCCGTGTGTAGGTGTTTGCCTTTTGATCTTTCTTTTTTTTTTTTCCTTGTTCGGGATTTTATCAAACGTATTGGGTTGTCTGGCAAGTTGTTTATTGGTCACACCACCATTGGTTTCTTTAGCATATAATTAAATTTCTCCTCTCTCTCTCTCTCTCTCTCTCTATATATATATATATATATATATATATATATATATATATATATATATATATACAGACATGACAGAATTGAATAGACACTAAGATAAATTTTATTTCTGATTTTTTTTAATAACCAAGATAAATTAACTTAGATTATTTGATTAAAATTGCAGATAACAATACTGGAACATGCCACGAACCAAAGTAGCATCAGACCTATCCGAATTTCAGCGAGGACGTATCGTGGGCCAACATGAAGGTGGTCTTAGTCAAAGAAAAATATCTGAAAATCTTTCAATACCTCTTTTTACTGTTAATAGAGTGATCGTACAATTCACCAGAGAGGGCAAGAAGTGCACAAAACCTCATCCAGGTCGCCCTGGGCCCTCTGAAAGAACCATGCGTCATGTTGAACAGGATCCACGTTGCAAGGCCTCTGACATAGCAACACAAGTTGATGTCAGTCCCAGAACAGCTGTCAGGTATCTTCACAAGCTGGGCTACGATGGCAGAGCTGCGAGAAGGAAACCACTTCTCGGTGCAGCCAATATAAAATGCAGAAAGGATTGGGCTCATGAGATGGTGGAGAGACCTGTGACCTTTTGGACCACTGTCATTTTCTGTGATGAGTCAAGATTTGCATTATTTTCCGACAGTGGAAGAATATGGGTACAGAGACTCTGTAGTCAAGAGTTTAATTTAAAAAGACTGCAGCCAAAGGTGAAACATGGGGGCCTTTAAGTAATGGTATGGGGTGCAATTTGGAGTGATGGTGGCTCAGAGCTTTTGGAGTGTGAAGAAAACATTAATTCAACCAAATATATTTCTATATTAAAGAAACGGCTCCTTCCAATATTCTCAAGTAGTAGAATGAGCAAAGTTGACTCCCTATTTATGGAAGATGGAGCTCCATGTCACACTGCTCAAGCAACGCAAGATTGGTTGAGACAAAATGGGATCAACAAACTTCCATGGCCAAGTCAGTCCCCGGATATTAATCCTATTGAACACCTTTGAGGCATATTAGATCGAAAACTCCGCAAAAGAACAGGAAGCCATCTTCTAAGCCGGAACTTTTAGGATTATTGCGTCAAACATGGCAAGAGATCCCTCAAGATGATATTCGTGAACTCATCGCTAGCCTGCCTAGAAGGGTCCTTGCATTAAAAAAAGCAAAAGGGATGTCAACCAAGTATTAGTTATTAAATTTATGACCATTTATAATTACTTCATTTGTATAAATTACTTTAATAAAATAAACGGTTTCTGTGAGCGTCTATTCAATTCTGTCTTGTCTCTCTCTCTCTCTCTATATATATATATATATATATATAGTCGGATTAATATGAGTTTGTGACCCTGGGTTTTACGCTATTTGTCAGCCAAAATGATTAATTTTTAAATTTTGGATTTTGCGTACGTATGTATGTAAGAACACATGGACGCGCATATATGCCCAGTCCCACACTGTTAATATATGTTTATGTTTGTGTGGGCTCCAGTGGGTGAGCGTGCGTGTATGGATGCCTGCGTACGTCAGCGAGTGAACGTGCGTGTACGTATGTTTTCGTAGGTATGTGTGGCGTCCCGACAACAATTTCCCCTCCCACTACCAAAAAACACCGATATACGCAACCATATATAAATCCAAAATTTAAAAATTAATCAGTTTGTCTGACTATTGCAAACAGCGTGAAACCCAGGGTCACAAACTCACATCAATCCAACTAAATGTGTTAGCTCTATCACTGATATTGAGTGCTTTCCAATAATTACCGCGCATATATAATATATTAAAAATAATATATATAAAATTGCATATATATATATATATATATATATATATATACATACACATTTTACATACACACAGCCACACCCACACACACATATATGTGTGTGTGTGTGTGTGTGTGAAGAGAGAGGAATTAGCATGCGAAGAATAAATCATCATCAAATATGGCTCTACAATTTTTAAATAAATTTTATTATTGAGAAAAAATATTTTTGTTTTTGTACTTTACAACACGCAGAATAAATTGGTTACTAACGAGAGTTTCACGTATTCACGTTGTTTTATGAATGTGTGTAATTTTCTAGCAGTACCAGTAAACATACAGGAAATCTGTGTTATAACCGCTATTAAGGTTTTGTTTACAAAACTCCGTTCGTATGTTTAAAGTGTTCTTTATTTACTTTAAAATCGTTAAGCTTTATAATTTCTCGAATAAAATGTGTAAAATGTGTGAGTAATTAATTATACGAAAGGTTTGAGAATTCATCTTGTTCACAACGACGAAGAAAGAACCCTGGTCATAATACATATTTTTTCAAATTAGTAAATATCTATGTTTAGTGGGGAAAATATAGTTGATCATTTTCTACAGTTAGTTTTCAAATTCTGTAACATACAGCAAACATGGTTGTTTGATTTTTAAAAGGCTTCTGAAGTAATGACGCTGATTGGTTAATAAATGCGAATGTCGAAATTCAAATCAAGCCTACGTTTTCAAACATGATGAGTCGATTTCTGTGCGAACCGGTTTTTGCAGTGAATTGAGATTTTTTAATAATATTACCGTATTTGACGGCATATAAGGCGCACTTTTTTTTATTAAAAATATCTTTGAAAATTCCCCCGCGTCTTATATGCCATATGTAGGTTTAAAATTCGTGATAATCAGCCGAAATTAGCTAGCTAGCAACACATATTAGCTTAAACTTAAACATGAAGGAGCATTGGAACACGTGAATGGCAATGCCTGATCATGACCTGACACTTACAGGAAGAATAAAAAGAGCCATCATTGCACAAGTCTGCGAATGGATGAAGCAAGCTTGGGATAATATTAGACCAGAAATTGTTGCGAAATCTTTTAAAAAGTGTGGCATTAGCAATGCTCTCAATGAAACCGAAGATGACGCATTATTTAACGACGATGATAGTAATATTGAAAATGAGTATCAGAGTTTTGATAACGAAGACGACGAATTTTATGGATTTGAAGATGAATAAAATTTTTATGGTAATTGTACTGTTTTGCTCAATTGTACTAATTGCTAGATTTTTTATTTTGTTTTCTTACCTTTGGATATAATAAAGGTTTTATAGCCTCGTGTTCTTTTTTCCTATAATTTTTCATTTAATTGTAATCATTGCTTGTTTAACCAAAATAATACATCATAAATATATCCTAGGCTCTACCATTTACTAATAATTTTACTAATTGCTATTTTTTGTTGATTTTCCCTGCTGAGATCGGGGTGCGTCTTATACACCTGTGCGTCTTATATGCCGTCAAATAGGGTACCTAAATTTTTATTACAATTTTTTTAACGGGGTTCCACACACACACACACACACACACACACACACACACATGTATATATATATATATATATATATATATATATATATATATATATATATATATATATATATATATATATATATATATATATATACCCATACAGATTTTTCATTTTCATAACTTATATATATATATATATATATATATATATGAAAAAAGATTATAATAAAAAACATTTTGAAATCGCTACACAAAGCTTTCATGTTTCAGTAGTAAGATTGTACTTTCTCAGGCGTTGGTAGGTAACTGATTATAAAATTATTTCTTAAGGAAATTTAAAAACAAATCGTTACCTCTTTTCCTAAAGTTAAACTGCGATGAGAGCATAAGGTTAGATATTAAAAATATACTTGTGGGTATGTCTGGGTTAACCAATTAGGCTAAATAGAAAAATAATGTCAGAGGGTGGAGGTGGGTGAGTTATTTTTTCTTCATGTCGCACTATACCGATACATAGACATGGCATCATTGACAATTTTGGACAATATGACAGCGACAAATGTATTTTGATTGTAGCCAAGTTCTGTTAGTTTAAGGGAGCTGGTTGGTTAATCAGACGTAAAGTTAACAAGAAAATTTTTTCAGGAATTTTCTTTCTCTCATTTCAGTAATTATATATATATATATATATATATATAATTATTTATTTTTAAAAAAATTTATAACATAAGAATGTTATAAAATCACTATAAAAATAGCCATTTTGTTTCAACAACCCCGGTGTCTTATCAAGTGATGATGCTGATGATATATATATATATATATATATATATATATATAATACAAACTATAATTTGTTCATAAACCACTATTCATACAAATAATTAACATTTATTTTAAAAGACAATAATGAGAGCACTAAATCATTTAAATCTACACACATGCACATATCAGCATTATATATATATATATATATATATATATATATATATAGTCGGACGTAATATACCATTTTAGCTACGGAGCAGCGTCTGATTATCAAGGTCGATTTTACTGCTTTTAAACTGCAATTTTCCATGATTTCCTTCGAAATTCCATATCAGATCGAAGCTTTTCTTAACGTAAGCAAATGACGTCACACACTACGAAATGGACAAAGTCCGACAATTATGATTTTTTAAAAATATATTTTATTATTTTACGTTATTTATATAGACATAAATATTTAAGTAAATGCTGTTTATAACAATATTAAGATCATTTACCGTCCTGAACGTACGATAAATTTTCATTGAAAATATGCATCCTCCGACAGGAATCGAACCCGTATCCTACACGGAACCATCATATAGACTGAATGTAGTTTAAAAAGCCGTAAAATCTAACTTGCTAACCAGACGCGCCTCTGAGACTAAACTGGTATATCTGTCTATATTTCTGAGATGAGGTGTTCTGTATATGTTACATTATTCGGACTATTGTCCTCATCTTTGTTGTTCAAGGACACATGACACAGTGGATAAAGGCGTTGGTTAGATCCATTGTCAGGACCTAAAGAGTGTGAGTTCAATACCCGGCTGAGGCAGTGGAGAACTTGGAGAGGGGAATTAACAGGAGATAACTGATAACTGACATCCATTAGACATGGCAAGTGGAACTGGAACAGTCTACACCAGCGAGCATTCCAACCGCCCGAAGAAGGCCGGAGCATACAACGTTGTGATAAATATGGCAACAAAGATGAGGGCAATCGTCCGAATAGTGTAAACTGGTATAGTCAGTTAATTTTCTTTCTCTTTTTTAGTCCCGAGCAACGCCATCTTGCGAAAAATATAAGATTTAATTAACTTAAACATAAACAAATACATACACAACTCATTTTTTCGCCTTCGATCCGACGAAGCCTTTTTCGAAACTTTTTACTTTTTTTTGCAATTGTCAATAATTTATAACTCTGTCGGGATCATATACCCAAATTTGTCATATATATATATATATATATATATATATATATATATATATATATATAACCGTTTCGAAGAAAGTGAACTTTGATGAAAGTTTTCATTTTTTTCTTTTTATCGTTAATTTTTTGTCAGTCATTGTATTAGTCAAAATGGCCACTTTCAAGTTCTTTAAAGAAGAGGTTGGGGGATTTACTTCCTTAGTCATTCTGACAGCCTTATTGGTTGCTGGGAAGGGGATGTGCCTGTGTTATGTGTATGTTATCTTTTATTTTTTTAGACTGCGTGTGAGGTGTGTATGAATATATATTTGTGTGAGTATACGTATATAGGAGACCTCATTACATCTGCGAATCTGTCTGTCCAGTGTGAATGAGAGGTCAGTGAAGTCAGCTTGGGCCCTTTAAGGATGGTGTATATTCAACTATGCAGAGATTATAATGTGTGAGAGAGAAATATGGGCGGGGTGGTTGATCTATGGGATTATATATTTCTTCTCTCTGTGCTGTTTAGTTCACTGTTGAATCTGTCCCGACAAAGTGTTTTGATGGCTTTTAAAATCATGTTTTTCAAAGCGGATATGTTGTTCTACAGGTAATAATCTTTCGTGAGGAGCCAACTTAATCCAATTCCGATAATTATTAATTCTGTAGTGAAAGGGCCATTCAGATTTTCCTACATATTGTTTCTGGCATAGTGTGCAATCTAATAAGTAAATTATGTTATGGCTTCTACAATTAGAGTTGTGTTAGATTTTGAAAGTAGCCTTAGTGACTGAGCTAGTGAACGAATTGGTGTGTCTAATGTGGTTACAACATAGGCTCCTTTCCTTGTTACATGGTTGGGAAAATCCTATTGCGTTTATTCTTGATAGATTGCGTCTTACTTTATTGTCTGAAATTTGGTTACGGTGGAGGAATCGACAGCGGCTCGGATTGAGAAATCAGAGAGCCGGGTTCGAATTCCATTCGAATCCATTACATTCACTTTCGTGCTAATATCCTTGGGAAAGGTATGAATCCTCTTCTTCTCCCCCCCCCCCTAGCCATGGGTAAATAGCAGAACAGACAGGGTTCAATAGCCTAGGATGGTAACTGGTTTACTGCAGAGAGAAATGGCAACCTACTACAGGAAAAAATTCCGGGTTCCTGAAACAAAGTTTTTAAGTATAGTTTGAAATCTAGTATTTCCCAGCAACTTTAGATTATCTGAGATAGCTGCGATAGAGTAGTATTGAAAGTGCTTATTAGTGGTTAATACATACATATATATATATATATATATATATATATATATATATATATAGGCAGGATGTATGTAAGTGTAAATTTTCGACGGATTTGCACCAAAATGTACATGCACAGGCTCCAAGTTAGCGGGAAGGCCAAGACCGACTTTGCATTTCGCAACTCTCATCGATAGTGGAAATAATCGTTTTTTCATGCTTCTACGGCAGTTTTCATGTAGTTTGCGGCCATTTTGTACTGGCCAGAGTGAGAGCCTATAGCTGGCTGCCACGAATAGGCAGGAAGATTCTATTCGCCAGCGTGAGAGCCAATAGCTGACTGGCACGAATGTGAACTAACATGCAAAACAAATCGATAGCTGCATTCGTCACATGTGGGAAAAATTTAAATCTGCATGGCACTTTACTCCAGTTGGCTCATTCGCTTGCTTAAACTCGACGTTGATTCGGATTCCGCAGAACTGGGTTGGCTGTGAAAAAGTATTTGTTGTTAACATTCTTTTTTCATTCGGTTTTTCCAGTTACGAGTCCTTTTTTTAAAGCTGATTGTTTTGTGTTCATTTTGTTTAGTTCTTTTTTCATAACAGATTTAATGTTTAGTATAGAGCTTAGAAAAAATTCGCAGTGTGAGATAGGCAAGAAGTAAGGCATGTAGCAATATCAGCACGGCAAAGGGCATTCCTTTAAAAGCAAGGAAGGGCAAAAATATTTTAAGTCAATTGATAGCGATTGTTGTATGAGTCGTACGATTTTTGAATCAAGCACGGGCAACGCCGGGCCATGCTGCTAGTAGTAAAGATAATAAATCTGTTTGTATGTGATCCAAGCGGATCCTATTAATTTAAAATATTACAACTGAGCCACAAAATGATCTCAATGTATATGTTATTACAGAGCAATATAATTAATATACAATAAAATCCAAAATAAATATTTGGGATTTTATCGTTTAATTAAATTAATATATATATATATATATATATATATATATATATATATATATATATATATATATTCTGTTGGGGTTTCTTCTAGACTCGATGAATTATATATATATATATATATATATATATATATATATATATATCATCTCAAACCCTCCTAATAATTTCTATCAATTGTATATCCTTGCTGGAACCGGCTTCTAATGTTCTGGAAGAAGCGGCTCGTGGGGACACAGTCCTATGGGTAAAAGAGATACTCGGATGAGTTCCACCACGGAATAAGTAATCAAGCGGCGCTGTATCGAGTCTAATTTGCTACCTCTTCGTTGGTACAGTTGGTATGGCGTTTGCCTGATAACGTAACTCTCCGGGTTTCTATTCTTGGTTGTGGATGCGCACTGCTGATGAGTCCCAAATATAGAACGAAAAAACGGCTGTTCATTGCTTTCTTCATTCTGCTGAGGTTTCTTCTAGACTTTATATATATATATATATATATATATATATATATATATATATATAGGCATATTGTGAGTGTGTGTGTGCTGTATAAGCATATTACCATTTAGTTACAGTGGAAAATGAGAATTGATCTGATCGATAACTCTCCTATTTGAAGAAACGACAAAAATCCTTCCGATATTTAGTTGTTGCCTATTTTCAAAGATGGCGTTAAAATGTTTTTGATACAAAGAAGAAATAAAAATAAAAAATAAAAAAATGGCGTTTCTTGATTTTGGGAAGAGGTCCGCGTCGAAAGCTTTTCAGCTGCTCCTAATGTCGTATTTTTTTTTCTGTTTGGGATGAGGTGTAAACGAATTGTTTTAATAGAGAGATTTTACGATTGTAAATCGAACGCAGCACTAGGTGCTCGGCGAATGAATGTCTAACGTAGAAGAGACTCCTGCGGGTATGCTTCCTTGATGACTTCACTCGTAACCTCTTCAAGTCGACGGTTAAATGTTATCTGTTCTACATTTCCTCATAATATCCAACCATTCTTCGCTTCCTATACGTCCTTACAGCATCCCCATTTAATATCCCTCTACCTTGAGTGGCACTTAGGTCTTCCATGAGGTCTTTGCATTCCATAAAATTATGGCGAAAGATACCTTCCAAAACGATAAGGGCAATATTAAGAACAGGAAAATTTCATTAGAAGCAAGCGAAAGCATATTGAATTACAATGTAATAGCAGTCCAAAGTCTATTTCAACTCTAGACTTCTAATGTCTCTGCCTGAACTCTGAAATTTTATTCGCTAATTAAATCCTGACCTTCTCAAGTCTACAATTAGCTGTCTATCTTACATGTAATCTTGCTCTTTCTTACGCTAATACGACTCCACAAAGCAATCCTCTGCCCTGAGAGGCCCCCAGGCCTTGTATTGTGTGAAAATTAGTAAAAATAAAATAAAAAGTAAGGTGGTATGAGCATAACGCCAGGAATTGTAGTAGCAGTATTCGATGTTCAGAAGAGCGCTGGGTTGAGCTCAGATCTTTAAAGCCAAGGCCAGCCTTGCTATGTCCACAGGCTTGACTTACCCTCATTTCCTGCGTATCACATTGATAAGAAAGACGTTCCACAGTGAAAGCCTCTTGCCAAGACCCGTTACTTTCCATGCGAATGACACCCCGAATCCTACAATCTTAACGAGACAGAAAGAATGGGGAAAGGAAGAAAACCACAAAGAAAGATCTGAATATTGGCAGGCTTACGGCCATATCACGTTGAAATCACAGTTCTCGTATGATTCCCGAAGTTAAGCAACGTTGAGTCTGGTCATTATCTAGATAGGTGACCACTTGGAAATACCCGATGCTGTAAGCTTGGTTGTACGGGTGGTGTAAAGGATAATGGCTCAGGATTGGAAATCGGAGAGCTGAGTTCCAATTCCAATCGGGTTCGTTATATTTATCTACTTGTGGGAAAGGTATGAATTCGTTTCTTCTATCGCCCCAACTATGGGTTAAATAGTAGAACTTTCATCAATAAATCATTATTTTTTTTTAAAATTCTTATAATCTAAAAATATTTTCTGGCTTTAAATAACCTGCAAAAAGTTGATAACCCGTAAAAAACAAATACTTTTTTTTCTTTTCTCTTTTCTTTTTCTTCAGTATCTCTCTTTATTTCTTTCTCTCTCTTTCTCTCTCTCTCTCTCTCTTTCTCTCTCTCCCTTTCTCTTTCTCCCTTTCTCTCTCTCTTTCTCTCTCTCCCTTTCTCTCTCTCTTTCTCTCTCTTTCTTTCTCTTTATGTTCTACTTTCTTCCTGTTTCTTCTTTTATCTCTTTGCCTCCTCTTTTTTTCTTTTCTTTTCTAGTACCCTTATTTATTTCTTGGTCAGTCTTGCCCTCAAATCTCTTTTATCGTCATTTCTTTCCCCGCCCCCACCCCGCGAAATTTACGTCGCTCATATCTCTTCGAAATAGTCAGACCTCACCCCGACCCCCGTTTTCACGTGCCTATTTGAACCTCCCCACTCTATCCAGTCTAACCCCTTACCAAGCTAATCAATTTGCCTCGGAGAACCGGTCGTCTCTCAGAACCCACCCAGACGGTTGGCTAAGAATTACAGTAACAGGCTTACCAATGGCCGTCTTCCCTCCAATTCCGTTATTGGGCCTTCTGTTGGCCTTTTCCAATTGTTATTCTAATATTATTCGGTTCCGTCTTCATTGTAATTCCGAGATAGTCTTGTTCCGTGCGTTTTGTTCTATTAAACGCCTAAGCACTAATGCTTTCCACTTTCTTAGACTATTCTCATTCCATTTATTATTCCAGTCTCTTTCCATTTCTTCTTCTTCTTCTTCTTCTTCTTCTTCTTCTTCTTCTTCTTTCCTTTTTCTTCTTCATCATCATCACCTTCTTCTTTCTCTTCTTCATCATATTCTTCTTCTTCTTCTACACCTTCTTCATCATCATCATCTTCAAATTCTTCTACTGCTTCTTCTTCTTCATCATCATCATCTTCTACATTAGCTTCTTTTTTTCCCTTTGATCATCTTCTCCTTCTTCTTTTTCTTCTTCTTCTTCCTGATCCTTATCATCATCATCACCATCTTCTTCTTCTACTGTTTCTTCTTCTTCTTCTTCTTCTTCTTCTTCTACATCGTTATCTTCTTTTCTTCTCCTTAATCATCATTGTCTTCTTCGTATTCATCATCTTCTTCTTCCTCTTTTTTCTTCTTCTACTCCTTCTTCCTGATCATCTTCTTTTTCTTCTTCATCAGCAGCATCGTCATCATCTTCATCATCGTCATCATCATCATCATAGTTTCTTCAATTTCTTCAGAATTTTCTTCCATTCCTTCCTGTTCTTGTTCTTCTTCTTTTTCTTCATCATCATTATCATCATCATCATCATCTTCTTTTTCTTCTTTATTTCGATTTTATTTTTTGTTACCTTGTACTGCATCTATTTTTTACATCGTCTTCCATACCATCTTCTTCTTTTTCTTATTCTTTTTCTTTTTCTTTTTCTTCTACTCCGTCATCATCATCATTGATGTTGACATCATCATTATGGTCATCATCGTTCCTTCAATTTTTTCATAATCTTTTTCCATTCCATACTGTTCTTGTTCATCATCATCATTAGTTTCTTCTTCTTCTTCTTCTTCTTCTTCTTCTTCTTCTTCTTCTTCTTCTTCTTCTTCTTCTTCTTCTGTCCGCCCCTTTTATTCTTATTTATCATTAAACTCTTGTTGAATGTCATCGTCTGCCTTTTCTTTCTGTTCATCTTACTCTCTATCGAAGAGGGAGAAAAAAAAGAAGAAAGAGAATATGTTGCAAATATTTTACTAGCTCTGCCTGAAAAGAGTCCTTACATGTTGTGCGTGAATTCTGTCCCAAAATAGCTGTCACATTTGTAAATAGAAACAAATGATAAACTCAATGTCAGTGAAATACTTTATTAATTCATTGCCTGAAGGCATTAATTTTGTGAAACATTTAAATGATTTACATTTAAGCGGTTATTTGTCATTTAAAATGGCGTCAGAGTCGCACTGAAATTTGTTTGCCAGTCGCTTTTATCGTTGAAGTTTGTTTTCATTCGAAAGGTTTATTTTTATTTTCCTTTTTCATTTTTCGTTTCTTATTTCTCTTTCATTTTACGTTCTCACTTCATTTATTTCTTGTTTAGTTCTTATTTTTTCTTTCTTTCTTTTCTTTTCATTTTTCGTCTGTTTCTTTCTTTTTTCTTCTTTCATGCTTTCTTTTGTCTTTCTCTCTCTATTCTTTTTTCTTTTTTTACGAAGTAAAGAAAGATCTTTACTTCATTTTTCTTTCGTTTTCCTTATTTTTTCTTTCTTTCTTTATTATTCTTCCTTTTTTTTCTCTCTTTCTTTCTTTTTTGTTTACTTTTTCTTTCTTTCTGAGTCTTTCACTTTTTCTTTTGTCTTCTTTTTCAGTCTGGAACGCAAATTTCTTTCTTTCTTTCTTTGTGTTTTTTTTCGAAGTCTCTTTCATTTAACTTGTTCTAATTTTTCTTTCTTTCTTCTTTTTCATTGTCTTTTCTATCTTCGTTTGTTTTTCTCTTCTCACTCTCTTTCTTTATTTATCTTTCTTTCTATGTTCATTCATCTTTCTTTTTTTTTCTTACTTCTCTTTCTTTCTTTCCTTTTTAGTCTTTTTCGTTCTTCCTCTCATTTTTCATTTACCTCTTTTTTTCTGTTTTTTTTTCGAAGCTTGTTTCTTATTTACCTCGTTTTTTTCTTTCTTTCTTCTTTTACATTCATTTTATATTTTTCTTCCTTTGTTTTTTCCTTCAATCTCTCTTTCTTCATTCATCTTTTCGTTTATCTATCTTCATTCATCTTTCTTTTTTCTTACTTTCTTTCACTTTTTCTTTGTCTTTTTCTTTCTTCCGCTCTTTCTTCATTTACCTCGTTTTTCTTTCTTTTTAATTCTATCATTTCCTTTCCTTCTTTCTTTCTTTCTTTCTTTCTTTCTTTCTTTCTGTTTTTTCGGAGTCTCTTCTTTATTTAACTCGTTTTTATTTTTCTTTCTTCTCTTTCATTGTCCTTCTATCTTCGTTTTTTTCTCTACTCACTCTCTTTCTTCAGTCATCTTTCTTTCTATGTTCACACACCTTTCTTTTTTCTTACTTATCTTTCTTTCTTTCTTTTTTGTCTTTCTCGTTTTTCCTCTCTTTCTTCATTTACCTCATTTTTCTTTCTTCTTTTTTTCTGTTTTTTTTTTCGAAACTTTTTCCTTATTTACCTCGTTTTTTTCTTTCTTCTTTTTCATTCTCTTTTATATCTCTCTTCGTTTGATTTTCTTTCTACCTCTCTTTCTTCATTCATCTTTTCGCTTTTCTATCTTCTATCTTCATTCATCTTTCTTTTTCTTACTTTCTTTCACTTTTTCGTCGTCTCTTTTTTCATTTACCTCGTTTCTCTTTCTTTTTCTTTCCTTCTTTTTTCTTCCTTTCCTTCTTTTTTCTTTCTTCCCTTCTTTCTTTCTTTCTTTTCCTTAGTAACGCTCTCTGTTCATAGGCTCTAAGCTCCCTCTCTTTTTCGAATCTCATTAGGCCTACCCTACTTACGTCCCTCACTCCAGCGCCACTCGACCATCATTCCGGCTTCAGGTCCGTGCCGTTGTGCATGAACGATTGGAACCCGGTCGTTTCGCAGACCACTCAGCTTCTCGATGGCGATCAGCTGGAGGCATCAGCAAAATGTCCAATTCAGCGGGTGAAGAGTGAAAACGAAGCCGAAACGAAACTCAGGAAAGAAGGCCGTTTCGAAATTTGCTTTGATATTATTCACTTTCATAAAGAGATGTAACTCTCTCTCTCTTTCTCTCTCTCTCTCTCTTTCTCCCCCTGGTGCATGTGTGTATGTGTGTGTGCGTGAAAGAGAGAGTGTATATTTGTTAGTGTGTGTGCGTGTGAAACTAGTTAGAGTATCACAAATTTTAAGATCGATACATAGATACGAATGAACTGGGATAGATAGATATATAGATAGATAATGAACTATCTACAAGTCTGTTCATATCTATCGACCGATATATATATATATATATATATATAGACAGATATAGATAGATATAGATAGATAGATGAATGAATGAATAATGAACAATCTATAAGTATGTTCATATCTATCGACCATTATATATATATATATATATATATATATATATATATATATATATATATAGAGAGAGAGAGAGAGAGACAGATAGATAGATATAGATAGATAGATAATGAACTATCTATCAAGTCTGTTCATGTCTGTCGACCGATATATATATATATATATATATATATATATATATATATATAGAGAGAGAGAGAGAGAGAGAAAGAGATAGATAGATAGATGGATGAGATGAATATGAATAAACTGAAATAGAAAGATATGTATAGACTAAGATAGATAGATAGATCGATAGATGAATAGGAACAGATTGAGATAGATAGATAGATAGATAGATAGATAGATAGATAGATGAATGAATAGATAGGAACAGATTGAGATAAAATAATAGATAGATATAGATGAATAGATGAAGAAAGAAAGAAAGAAAGAAAGAATGAATGAATAATTAAATTGGTTGTATTATGTTTTGTATAATATGATTAATTTAATTTTTTTTATTGTGATCCATGGGAGATATATTGGTAGTAGTGAGTTTTTTTTTTTATGTGATTTTCTCATCCTGTTTATAGTTAGCATGCATCTGGTTACAATATAAGAGTTTGATATATTTAGGCTACTTTGAGGAAGTACCATGTTCTATTTGATGTGTGTTGAGGTTTTTGACAAATCGTCTTATTTGTTCATCTACAATGTCGTTTGGGAAGTCATTATTATTAATGAGTCTGCTTAATATTTTTAGTTCAGGGTAGAAAATCTTTTTTGTGGAGGAATTAATTTGTGTTCGGTTAATTAAATTCTGTACAAGTGCTATTTTGTAGTAATTCGGACATTCACTCTTATAGTCGAAAGCGTAATAGTTTTTTGCTGGTTGATTTCTTATATGGGGAGGTAGTAAATGTGTTATTATTTGTTTTCTATTAAAATGTCAAGGAAAGGGATTTTGTTATCGTTGTTAAGTTCGTATTTGAACAATATGAGGACAATACATATATATATATATATATATATATATATATATATATATGATTGTATAGTATGCTATATTTACGGGTAAAAATGATCAATACCAGAGATAGAGCGTATGTAAATATAAAATATAAAAGTGGACACTGAGGTTAGCGACGAGCGACGTCAGACTGTTTCATGCTTAAACACAATCTTCAGACCTGATGATTGCATTTTATATTTTATACCTTTTTGTAGTAAATGATGAATGTTTCATCGGGCATACAACTACATGCTTATCAAGGAGACGCACTTTGCATCTCTGAGACCATAGCTTCATTAGGATCCATTGAAATACAAAAGGAGACCTACAAATCTCTATCAGCTACATACTCGTAGAAAACAGCAACGTATTACACTCATCTAACCTCAGAAAACGATTAAGATTAATGGAGATCATCATAATAATAATAAAACAGGAAACCAACTCTTAATAATATAATCATGAATACGGCTAGAATGTGCTGACCGTGATCGGGAATTAATATAGTCATATTGCTACAAAAAGTTACCATCACGGTTTACATATTAATACGCAAACATACTTGACGACGGCTAATAGATTTTTTTTAACTTCCAGGTTGAGCAGTTAAAAGCATTAGTAATAAAAAATATAAATTAAGTTACCTCCCTTACATATTCTTAAAGTTATTTTTTTTTAATTGTCTATAAAGGAGCGCTTTCCATGCGCATTTATAAAAACATCACAAGTATCAATTACATTAATTTTTGTCTTAGCAATTCACGCCTGAAGATGATCTTGGGTGAGATTGAAAGTACTTGGGAAAATAAAAGAAATAACTAAAACTGCGGTGCCTTTCTTAATCAGCTTTGCAACAGCACTAAGAAATTGATCCGTGAATTTTGAGAGGATTAAAATAAACATAAATAGACATGTCTAGAATGTTCAACCAAACATGCTTGATTGAAGATATGCTGCCTAAATATATATATATATATATATATATATATATATATATATATGTGTGTGTGTGTGTGTGTGTGTGTGTGTGTGTGTGTGTCACTTCAAAATAGACATCATTTAAGATGTCCTAGGAAACGAAATTAAATTTGTCAAATCAGTTTCATGTTGAACCATAAAAGATTTATCTATCAAAATTCGAACAAGAGGTTCAAACGGGGGTAAATTTTACAACCTATTTCACAAAGCTTCACAAATGTTCAATATGCGCACCTCCTGTGACACGACACACGTCAAGTCTGTAGTCCAGCTCCTGTCAAACACGCTGTAGCATGTCTTGCGTAACATCCTCCAGCGACTCAGTGGTTCTTTCTTCTTTCCTTTCTTTCTTTCAAAAGAATTGATATAATTTCAAATGTGAATCCCTGAGTAATTCCCAGGGAAAGGAAATTAAATAGACATCACGTTGAACAATAAAAGATTCCTCAAAATTCGAAGATGTTCATAGGGATGTAGATTTCTAAGTTGGTAGAAGGAGGGATATAGGCCTATTTTTCCGTATAAACCCCATAAAAAATCACAATGTGTTAAGTCAGGTGAACGTGGCGGCCATTTCATCGACACATTGTCATTATAATTGACACACCCGATCCATCTTCCCGCTCGATTCTCATTGAGATATGTCCGCCCAGTCAGCGTTGTTAAAAACTGAGATCATTTGAGCGAGAATTGGCTATGTTATTAGACTACAAAAATTTGGGGAGGGATATATATATATATATATATATATATATATATATATATATATATATATATAAATGGTGGTACTAGTTTTTGGAAAAACCTTGGATAGCTCAGCTTGCAGTAGAACAAATCGGTACCCGAGGAAAAATGGGGAATAGAAAAATGAAAGAACCAAGAACATTAAAACAAAGCGAAAACAATTGTCCAGTGTTTAAGCTCCAAGTTCAAAGAAAAAAAAACCAAATTGAGTAAAAAGACAACTACGTAAAGTGCTCAATACACTAAGTAGAGCAAAACCTAAGATAATCCTTAGGATTATCACACACACACACACACATATATATATATATATATATGTGTGTGTGTGTGTGTGTGTGTGTGTGTGTGTGTGTGTGTGTGTGTGTGTGTGTGTTCGTGCGTGTGTATAAAACAGGTGTAAAAGCAAAATTGCCCAAATCATGTAACAGCATATTTGTCCATCCCACAAGATGTTTAATGCCTAAAAAAACACTAAACTAATTGAGGTTCTTTTTTCCAGTTTTTCATATAAGACGTTTAGCCATTTAATTATCCATACCGCTAAATGTTTACCGTCTAAATAGCACTAAAGTATTTGAATTTCTTTTCAGATAAAACGTTTAGCCATCTTGATACAATTTGTCGTAAGAATCACTGAAAAACCTTTTGAGTTGGTTAAAATCGTTTTGTGTCAGAACCACTGTCTTCTCAAATGAGCAACGGTGAGAGGAAAAAGATCATTCATGCTTTCAGTAATGGTAACAACATTCATACTCTGGCTCCCATCTTCAAACTCCGTTCAAGAAACATCAAGAGAACGGTGAATAATTTTTTTTAAAAGAGGGAACAGTAGAAAGAAAACTGTATTAGGAGGTCGCAACAAGAAGAGGGATTATCATTTCATCACGATTCTTCTCCTAATCTTAGAGAGTAATTATACATTCTTATTGCTCAAAGTAGAGTCCAATAGTGCTATGAAAACCTCGGAGAATTCCAGTAAGATATCTTTAATCATTTCTAAGATACAACGCTTCAATGATTAATCTAACAAATGGACAATTTTGGTTTTACACGATTTGGACAATTTTGCTGTTACACATGGTATTTTATTTGTGGAGTACTTTTGTTGAGGAGTTTAACGTTTTGCAGTCGATGTTAAATCTTGGCAGATTTTTACTACCTGTAAACCATTACAGGAGAAACATGATATCATTATTATCATTGTAATCTGACCGGATGTAGTTGCAGGTACGTTGGTACTGCGTCGCACCTGACCAGTTCCATCCACATAAGTTCTCAGTCTGCGCAACTTCTCAATCAGATCAAACAAACAAAGTCAACAAATTTGGTGTGGCAAGAGAAATTGTACTTTTTCTTGCAATATTTTATTAATCAAGTCGATTATTTTCACTGTTCTGATTTCTTGATTATATCCAATTCTACTGGTATCTTGTATTTTTATATACGAAAGTCTGCTGGAAAGTTCATAGGCTGGCCAATTAGACACACCAGTTTGTAGACTAAATGATATATATATATATATATATATATATATATATATATATCGTCATCTACAGATAGCCTGTTTCGTTGTTCACAGTTTATCATTGTAGCTAGACATACGATTGCTTCAAGCCGGGATCGAAACTCGACCGATTTAACATCAGTCAGAGACTCTTACCCCTAGGCTATCGGTGCACGCCAGAGGGAATTTTTAACACATTACATGCGTACTATATAAAAACAATATATATATATTATGAAATGGACAAAGTCAGACAGTTATTGTAAGACATTTTTTATGTTTACACGTTCTCTTTATAGATACAAACATTTAAGAGAATGCTCTGTTTATAATAAACAGTATTAACGACATTTACCGGCCTGAATGTCCGAGAAATTTTCATAGAAAATATACGTCCTCCGGCAGGAATCGAACCTGTATCCTATACGGAACCATTATATAGTCTGACGTGCTTTACCGAATTAGCCACAGAAGAGTGTTTCGGTTAGCAAGGTCGATTTTATAGTTTTTAAACTAAAATTCTCCATGATTTTCTCTCGTATATTCATATCTGCTTGATGCGTACCCAAATGTAAACTAATGACGTCCCACATTATGAAATGGACAAAGTCCGACAAATATTTTATTATAAAAAACGTATAAAAGTAAAAATGTCTTAATATGTCTACTTACATTTATATCTTGGTCAGTCTATGAACTTTCCAGCCGACCCTCGTACAGTAATATTTTCTGTTCTTTCTAAAATGCTTTTGTAATGAGCCGCTAGATTGCTTAATTCTTTCTTTTTTTTTTTTTTTTGCAAATATCTGTCGCTATTTCCATTGTAAATGTACAGATGAGCTCCATTCTTTAGTTCCATTTGCTCAGACCTTTAGAGTTAGGACACAACGTGCCACTTCCACGTTATCAAATCACACTCAATTCCCCCGTATTTCAAATAGGAAGAAGAAGTTCTACTCAGGTAGCTTTTTTTCCCAAAGATTCCCACATTTGTCAAAAATCTGTTTCTAGTAATATTTTTCCGTCAAAATTGTATTGCTGTTAATAGTTACCTATTTGCCCATAGATGGGACCCTAACAGGTGCTACCACCCCAGGTCAGGTCGACCTGGGAACACCAGTAATTAAGTGGTGGTTCCACGCTCCTCAAAACCCCCTGATGAGAGGCCTTGCTGCTGGACGTAGCTTATCGTCTTACCCTGGACGCGGATGTAGTTTAACGTCTAACACAGGACGAGTCAATATATTGATAATATCATTATTTTATTTTAGATTTGCGTGTGATGTCCACTTTGGTTGTTGTTGCTACTGTTTATAAGTTTTCAAATGGTACAGTTTATGTCATTGTGTACAGTTCTTTGTTTAGGATTCAGTTCACGAGGTTTAAGGAAGTTTGGTCCTCGCTAACACCTATAGACATCATTTGTTGGAAGTCATTTTTCATCACTGATCTGCGGAATGGGGAAGCGTCTTTGGTGCCTTGCGTTTTATTGTTACAAAACAAATAAAGATCGTGTCGCGCCAATATTCCGGCATTTTTTGCAGTTCAAAGATTCTTTGGACAGATGTCGGTTCGTATGCCCGTAAAAATCGGCATTGTGTTGAGGTATAAAAATTAATTAGGTTTTAAAGAGAACCCTGTCTTTGGCCTTAAAAACGTTAAGACATAAAAGCCGAATGATCCAGAAATAGATTGACAAGATGTGACATGCTGGAACGGAGGTAGTGTAAAAACGAGCCAAGGATGGAGTCCTCGGAATTCAGGCGAAATCGGTCGAGAAGCGACATGGGGAAAATTATAGAGGCAATGTCATTAAAATAGCAACCTGTTCCGGTGGCACACTTCCGGTGTCAATGGCCGACGTCAGCAGCGGAAGTCGTGTCGTTGATTTGATGGACTTCATATTGCCAACGATTTGTCTTGCTTTTTTCTTCATGTTTTTTTTTTTTTTGGTTTTTATTATTTTTATTTTCGGGGTGTATTTTTTTTTTCTTCTTTTTGATTGGGTTTGAAGGATTTTATATGCGATCGTCCACAGAACAGAGATAAAAAAAAAAAGAAAGAAAAGAAAGCGGAAGCGAAGAAGAAAGAGAAAGAAGGGAAGAGAGAGAAATTTGGAAGGGACGTGATAATCGATGGCGGTGGCCCTGAAAGAAGCCGAAACATAATAAACTTTACAGGCACAAGCAAAAAAAAAAAAAAAAAAAAAATAATAAAAATACAAAAAGAAGAAGAAAAGAAAAAAAAAAAAAATGGAAGAAAAAAATGAGAGGAGAAAGAAAGAAAGAAAGAAAGAAAGAAAGAAAGAAAAGAAAGAAAGAAAGAAAGAAAAAGAAAAAAGAAGAAAGAAAAGAAAAGAAAAAGAAAAATAGAAAGAAAATAGAGAGGGCGAAGAAAAAGAAAGAAAAGAAATACGAAAAAAAGAAAGAAAAGAAGAAGAAAAATAGGAAGAAAATGGAGAGGAGAAAGAAAGAAAGAAAGAAAGAAAGAAAGAAAGAAAGAAAGAGAGAAAGAAAGAAAGAAAGAATGAAAGAAGTACAAAAAGAAGAAGAAAGAAAAGAAAAGAAAAGAAAAAGAAAAATAGAAAGAAAATAGAGAGGGCGAAGAAAAGAAAGAAAAGAAATACGAAAAAAAGAAAGAAAAGAAGAAGAAAAATAGGAAGAAAATGGAGAGGAGAAAGAAAGAAAGAAAGAAAGAAAGAAAGAAAGAAAGAAAGAAGTACAAAAAGAAGAAGAAAGAAAAGAAAAGAAAAAGAAAAATAGAAAGAAAATAGAGAGGGCGAAGAAAAGAACGAAAAGAAATACGAAAAAAAGAAAGAAAAGAAGAAGAAAAATAGGAAGAAAATGGAGAGGAGAAAGAAAGAAAGAAAGAAAGAACGAAAGAAAGAAAGAAAGAAAGAAAGAAAGAAAGAAAGAAGTACAAAAAGAAGAAGAAAGAAAAGAAAAGAAAAAGAAAAATAGAAAGAAAATAGAGAGGGTGAAGAAAAGAAAGAAAAGAAATACATGAAAAAAAAAAAAGAAAAGAAGAAGAAAAATAGGAAGAAAATGGAGGGAAAAAGAAAGAAAGAAAGAAAGAAAGAAAGAAAGAAAGAAAAGAAAAGAAGTAAAAAGAAGAAAAAAGAAAAAAAGAAAAGAAAAAAAAGAAAATAGAAAGAAAATAGAGGTGAAGAAAAGAAAGAAAAGAAATACGAAAAAGAAAGAAAAGAAGAAGAAAAATAGGAAGAAAATGGAGAGGAGAAAGAAAGAAAGAAAGAAAGAAAGAAAGAAAAAGAAAGAAGTACAAAAAGAAGAAGAAAGAAAAGAAAAGAAAAAGAAAAATAGAAAGAAAATAGAGAGGGTGAAGAAAAGAACGAAAAGAAATACGAAAAAAAGAAAGAAAAGAAGAAGAAAAATAGGAAGAAAATGGAGAGGAGAAAGAAAGAAAGAAAGAAAGAAAGAAAGAAAGAAAGAAAGAAAGAAAGAAAGAAAGAAGTACAAAAAGAAGAAAGAAAATAAAAATAAAAATAGAAAGAAAATAGAGAGGGGGAAGAAGAAAGAAAAGAAAAAGAAAACTAGAAAGAAAATAGAGAGGGGAAAAAAAGAAAGAGAAGAAATACAAAAAGAAGAAGAAAGAAAAGAAAAAGAAAGAATATAAAGAAAATACAGAGTGGGAAGAAAGAAAGAAACGAAGGAAAAGCAACAGAAGTTGAAGGTAAGAGAAAAGCGAAGAAACGCAATTTACAGGCGTACTATTGTCCTCATCTTTGTTGTTGTTATAATATCGGCTGTTGTGCCCCCGGGTCTTCGTCAGGTGTATGCCGATCCTGGTAACTTAAAGAAAAATGTACTTCTTATTCTAACTACTGCTACAGTTATAAAAATAACATTTTTTTTTTAATAAATTCACCGCAAGCAAGGCGATAATGCCACTGAGATACAAGGGAGCTACTAGAAGTGAAAAAGAAAAAAAAAGACTTAAGAAAGAACCGGAAACCCAATCTTAAACAGGAAATAAAAGATAAGCCACTACTTTTACACAAAAGACTTGGGTGGATTTTGACCCGGACGTTCAGCGAACGTATCTACTAGACATGGGCAATAAACAAAATTAATCACAGATAAAATCATAAAATTAGATTTTTTAAGAGTTCATTCAACAAAGGTTGGTGGCGTGATATAATGTTTTTGTCTGATGTTTATAGTATAATAATCCTTCGAATTATATTTATATATATATATATATATATATATATATATATATATATATATATATATATGCTTAATTAATTCATCGAGTCTGATAGAAACCTCAACAGAATGCAGGAAGTACTGCATATATATATATATATATATATATATATATATATATATATATATATATATATATATATGTGTGTGCGTGTGTGTTCTTAGATTTAATCCGCAGAGACAAAGTAAGATTGGATACGTTGTTTTAAAATAAGTTCTTTTCGCTTTTGCTTTGATAAGGTCCGCCAGTAGACGAAACGCGTCGGCTGAAATTAAATACACTTTTACCGTGTTTTTTACTTATATGTATATATATATAGATAGATAGTTATATATATAGATAGATAGAGAGAGAGAGAGAGAGAGAGAGAGAGAGAAACACTTATGTATATACACGCACACATATATATACACGCACA
Organism: Acanthosepion pharaonis; assembly: GCA_903632075.3. Classification (NCBI taxonomy): domain Eukaryota; kingdom Metazoa; phylum Mollusca; class Cephalopoda; order Sepiida; family Sepiidae; genus Acanthosepion; species Acanthosepion pharaonis. The sequence goes on along the minus strand of CAHIKZ030005241.1, from coordinate 1,741,620 downwards.
TACACACGCATATACGCACGCATATGCGCACATACACACACACATAGAGGATGCGATGGGTAAATTATCACCGTCTGTGACAAAAATATTTCTATGACGCAATTCACTCCGCCAGAAATTTGGAAACGGTATGCTGTACCGCTTGGCATTCGCATTGGAAATCCAATACGAACCTTTCAGAGTGTTTGTGTGTCAATTTGAGGACAGTGCAAAGGATTTGAAAAGAGTCAGATAAGTCTATTGGGAAAGTTGTGCTGCCTTGGGTCAAGAGAATGCCTGTTGGCAGAACTTATGTCTGGCAACAGGACCCTGCACCATGCCACACAAGCAGGAGAACCCAGTCATGTCTGTCAGACAATTTCCATAACCACATCCCTCCTTACATATGTCCACCAAACTCCCCAGAATGCAAATTCCTTGATTATTATGTAGGAAGTTGAGCAAATTCCTTGTAACGCCAAAGATGGAATGAAGGCAAGGATTATGGCAGCATTCACCGACTTAAACAAGGTGACCGCCCAGAAGAGTTTCAGGAGGTTCTGAAGTCGTCTGTTGGCCATGGTTGAGGCCAATGGCGATGTTATTGAATAATTTTACTCTAGTACTTCCAGATATTTTTGTGTAAGTTTGATAAATACATCTGTTAAAATGAGATGTCAGTGTTATTTTCATTTTTGCGTCATGTAGACGACAATTTATCCATCGCTACCGCCAGACACACATGCACACACACGCACACACACACACACACACATATATATATATATATATATATATATATATATATAAAATATAATACAAATACATTCATATATATATATATATATATATATATATATATTTATATATATGATATTCATATATATATATATATATAAATATATATATATATATATAAATAGACACAAATATACATATGTTTTTGAAAATATACCATGTTTTTGAAACATGGTTAGAACTGTGTAGCGGAAAAAACCATATTTTAAATCAATTAATTTATAATATATATTAATATATATAAATATAATACACACATACATTCATATAATTCACATATATATATATATATGAATGTATATATATATATATATATATATATATATATATATATATATATATATATATATATATGAAATGGACAAAGTCCGAAAATTATTTTAATATATTAAATGTTTATACATTATTTTATAGATACAAATATTAAAGTAAATGCTCTGCATATAATAAACAGCATTAACATTTAGCGGCTTGAATGTCCGAGAAATTTTATAGAAAATATGTGTCCTCCGACAGGAATCGAACCTGCATCCTATACGGAACCGTCATATAGCCTGACGTGCTATACCGTTTTGAGAAAAAAGAGAAAGAAAGAAAGAAAGAAAGAAAAGAAAGAAAAGAAAGAAAGAAACATTAGAAAGAAAAAAGAAAGAAAGAAAGAAAAAAAAAATTAAATGAAGACATTAGGCTTGTTGAAAACGAAAGAAAGAAAGAAAGAAAGAAAGAAAGAAAGAAAGAAAGAAAGAAAGAACGAAAGAAAATTAAATGAAGACATTAGGCTTGTTGAAAAACGAAAGAAAGAAACAAAGAAAGAAAGAAAGAAAGAAAGAACGAAAGAAAATTAAATGAAGACATTAGGCTTGTTGAAAAACGAAAGAAAGAAAGAAAGAAAGAAGGAAAGAAAGAAAGAAAGAAAGAAAGAACGAAAGAAAATTAAATGAAGACATTAGGCTTGTTGAAAAACGAAAGAAAAAAAGAAAGAAAGAACGAAAGAAAGAAAGAAAGAAAGAAAGAAAAAAAGAAAGAACGAAAGAAAATTAAATGAAGACATTAGGCGTGTTGAAAAACGAAAGAAAGAAACAAAGAAAGAAAGAAAGAAAGAAAGAACGAAAGAAAATTAAATGAAGACATTAGGCTTGTTGAAAAACGAAAGAAAGAAAGAAAGAAAGAAGGAAAGAAAAAAGAAAATTAAAAGACGACATTAGGCTTGTTGAAAAACGAAAGAAAAAAAGAAAGAAAGAAAAGTAAATAAAAACAGTAGGCTTGTTTATAAACAAAAGAAAGATAGAAAGGATGACGTAGAAAGAAAGAAAGAAAGAAAGAAAAAAGAAAGAAAGAAAGCAAGAAAAAGAGAAAGAAAGAAAAAAGTTATATTAAAACATGTAATTGTTGACATATTCTGAAGATAGAAAACTCCATAATGTCGTTTGAGTAACATTATCGAGTCAATTCCTTTTACCACAAGTGTCACAATCGCAATAATAATAATAATAATAATAATAATAATAAGAAGAAGAAGAAGAAGAAGAAGAAGAAGAGAAGGAGAAAGAAGGCCTGAAGAGGTGAACGGATTTATTACTTCTACTACTATTCATATCTGCCCGTTGAAACCTTGAAATCTTTCACTCTGAATAAAGTCGCTCCTCGTTTCAATGAAGGAATGAAAATCCCCTGCCTTGCGCCGTTTCAATTTACCGAACAATAGAGCGATGGTTGCTTTCGTTGAGGAAAAGAGAAAGGTCCACGGTAGGAAGCCTCAGCTGTAGACAACGTCACGCTGAATCTGCCAGTGGCCATTAAGGGTTCGACATTCCATGGCTCGGTGGGCAGAGCGGGGCACGCTAGAGAGGCCTTGTGATGCAGACACCGGAAGTAGGTGTCCCTCGTTTATAATGCGAAGGGCCGGAAACCATTGGACGGACAAGATCGGAATGTTTCGGAAAATTGCAATTCTGTGCGCCAGGCCGCGTCTACACGACAGCCATCTTGAAATGTTGGGCATGATGGTTTGGGTTGGATAGAAGGGATTTCTGATAAGGGGGTCCTCGTTTTGAGAGTTGCCAAAGTTTTGTCAAGGAAGATGTTTCGGCAGGGTGTGGTCAGGTGTTTCTTTTTCCTAAGGAACGAAAGTATTAGGGGAAGGGTGTTCGAAGGTATTTGGCATGAGTGAAAAGGTGAGAGAAACAAGGGGAGTAAAATAAAGTAAAAAATGAGGGAAAAAATAATAATGTTTGATAAATGGCTGGAGGAAATGACAGAAGGAAGAGGAAAGGTGGAGAAAGTGAGGAATAGGCAGAGGCTGAGGGGGAGTGGAAAAATATTTTGAACAGGGTAAAAGGGAAAAATGGAAAAAGAAGAGGGGGGGAATAGATGACGAGGGATCAGATCAATGGAAAAGATACGTGCATAAATGAAGAAGAGGAAGGAAAAGAAAAAAAAAGAAAATGAAGATGAAAAAGAAAAAGAAAAAGAAGAAAAAGTAAGTAGGGAAGAAGAAGAAGAAGAAGAAGAAGAAAAGAAAAATACTTGAATGATTAGATAAGAAGAAAAGCAACAACTACTGTTACTACTACTGCTACCAATACTAATAATTAGAAGAAAAAGGTGAAGGCGAAGAAAGTGAAAAAGAAAAAGAAGGAAGTAAAGAAGAAAAAGAACATGACGACTAAGAATAAAATGAAGGAATGGGAGAAGAAGAAGAAGAAGAAGAAGAAGAAGAAGAAGAAGAAGAAAGTGATGAAGAAGAAGAAGAAAGCGAAGAAGGAGAAAGTGAAGAAGAAAAGGTAGAGGAAAAGGAAGAAGAAGAAGAAGAAGAAGAAGAAGAAGAAGAAAGTGAAGAAAAGGTAGAGGAAAGGGAAGAAGAAGAAGAAAAAGTGAAGAAGAAGAAGAAGGAAAGGAAGAAGGAAAAGTGAAGAAGAAAAGGTAGAGAAAGGAAGAAGAAGAAGAAAGAAGAAGAAGGAAGAAAGTGAAGAAGAAGAAGAAGAAAGAGAAGAAGGAGAAGAAGAAGAAAAAGGTAGAGAAAAGGAAGAAGAAGAAGAAGAAGAGAAGAAGAAGAAGAAGAAGAAAAGGAAGAAAAGGTAGAGGAAAGGGAAGAAGAAAAGGTAGAAAGGAAGAAGAAGAAGAAGAAGAAGAAGAAGAAAGTGAAGAAGAAGAAGAAGAAGAAAGCGAAGAAGGAGAAAGTGAAGAAGAAAAGGTAGAGGAAAGGGAAGAAGAAGAAGAAAGTGAAGAAGAAGAAGAAAGTGAAGAAGAAGAAGGAGAAAGTGAAGAAGAAGAAGAAAGAAGAAGAAGAAGGAGAAGAAAGCGAAGAAGAAGAAAGTGAAGAAAAGGTAGAGGAAAGGGAAGAAGAAGAAGAAGAAGAAGAAGAAGAAGAAGAAGAAGAAGAAGAAGAAGAAGAAGAAGAAAGCGAAGAAGGAGAAAGTGAAGAAGAAAAGGTAGAGGAAAGAGAAGAAGAAGAAGAAAGCGAAGAAGGAGAAAGTGAAGAAGAAAAGTTAGAGGAAAGAGAAGAAGAAGAAGAAGGAAAAAGTGAATAAGAAAAGGTAGAGGAAAGGGAAGAAGAAGAAGAATTTAAATAAAAGAAAAATACCTGAATGATTAGAAAAGAAGAAAAGCAACAACAATTACTATTGCTACTGAAAATAATAATAATAATTAGAAGAAGAAGAAAATGAAGAAGAAGCAGATGAAAGAGAAGAAGACGTAGAAAAAGAGGAAACTGAAAAAAAGAAAGTGAAGAAGATGTAAAAAAAAGAACGGGAAAAAGAAAGTGAGGAGGAAAAATTGAAGAAGAGACAGACTAAATCGAAGAAGAAAGAGGTGAAGAGGAAGAAATTGAAGAAGTTGTAGCAAGTGAAGTAGAGAAGGAAACTGAAAAATATGAAGAAGAAGAAAAAGGTGACAAAGAATAATATGAAGAAAGGGAAGAAGAAGAAAGTGATGAAGAAGAAGATGAAAAGAGAAAGAATGAAACTGAATAAAGTGAGAAAAACATTATGTCGCTGATATATTTTGCTTTTAATTTTTCTCCAAGTTGTGTTTTTGTTGGCTGACATATGTCGATTGAACTTACGATTGACATTTAAAGTAGAAACCACAGATATATAAATAAAAAGTGAGGTATATATATATATATATATATATATATATATATATATATATATATATATATATATATATATGTGTGTGTGTGTGTGTGTGCGGGTTGGTTGATAGGTATGAATGGGCTGTGATAAACATCGGTAAACTAAGATAGATAGATAGATAGATAGATAGATAGATAGATAGGAACAGATTGAGATAGATATGATGAATGAATGAATAGATTGAGATAAATAGATAGATAGATAGGAACAGATTGATAGATAGATAGATTGATAGATAGATAGATAGATAGATAGATAGATAGATAGATTGATAGATAGATAGATAGATAGATAGATAGATAGATGACAGATTGATGATAGATAGATAGATAGATAGATAGATAGATAGATAGATAGATAGATAGGAACAGATTGAGATAGATAGATAGATAGATAGATAGATAGATAGATAGATAGATAGATAGATAAGAATATGCAGAAAAGTTTTCCAGGAAAAAAGCGAGAAAAAGCAAAATGGATTATTTCGAATAGTGACGATAGGAAAAAATCTCATTGGTGAATCATAAATAAGTAGTTGAATGAAATTGCGTCTGGGTGCGTGCTCGACGGATTGAAAAGATGACATCTTGTTTCTGTAGGTCGGCTGAGGAGCGTCCGTCATAGGTATAGACAACGGGGTCTGGATGGGTTAGAAGAAGTGAATTGGTTGGCCTCGATGCAGTCAATGATGTGTTCGGACTGAGCGGGGGTAAGAGGTCGAAGCATGTATTATCGGCGCCTGACATGGTTCCAGCGCCAGAATTCAGGACCCTGGAGCAGTGACGACATAATTAAGGGTCACGAATCGAAGGAAAGGCGAGAATTTTAGGGAAAATATAAGAGGGTTGGGTTCGATTGTGGGCCGGTTAAGATTTGGATGAGATAAGAATGAAATAGGGTGTACGAAGAGTGAAAAAAAAGGAGAAATTAGACGAAGTGACAATACGTGTTGAAAGAAATTGTTTTTGGTTGATAGATAGAAAAATAGGTAAGAATAGACTATGATAGATAGATAGATAGATAGATAGATAGATAGATAGATAGATAGATAGATAGATAGATAAGGACTGTGATCGATAGATAAGGACAGATTGACATAGATAGATAGATAGATAGATAGATAGATATAAATAAACTGTGATAGATAGATAAGAACAGACTGAAATGATCGATCGATCGATAGATAGATAGATAAGGACTGAAATCGATCGATCGATAGCCAGATTGACATAGATATATAGATAGGTATATAGGAACAGACTGATAGATAGATAGGTAGAGAGAGAGAGAGAGAGAGAGATGAACAGGCTGAGATAGATAGATAGATAGATAGATAGATAGATAGATAGATATGAACAGACTGAGATCGATCGATCAATAAGAACAGATTGACATAGATAGATAGATAGATAGATAGATAGATAGATAGGAACAGACTAAGATAGATAGATAGATAGATAGATAGGTAGAGAAAGAGAGAGAGAGAGAGAGATATGAACAGGCTGAGATAGATAGATAGATAGATAGATAGATAGATAGATAGATATAGGAACAAAGATAGATAGATAGATAGATAGATAGATAGATAGATAGATATGAACAGACTGAGATCGATCGATCGATAAGAACAGATTGACATAGATAGATAGATAGATAGATAGATAGATAGATAGATGGATAGGAACAGACTAAGATAGATAGAGAGAGAGAGAGAGAGAGAGAGAGAGATGAACAGGTTGAGATAGATAGATAGATAGATAGATAGATAGATAGATAGATAGATAGATAGATATGAACAGACCGAGATAAGCGTATTGGGTTGAGTTAGGATTTTTTAAGATTTGGATGAGATAAGAATGAAATATGGTGTATGAAGAATGAAAAAAAAGGGAGAAATTTGACGAAGTGACAATACGTGTTGCAAGAAATAACGTGTAAAACATAAAAGAATTTGTTATAATGTTCGTGTGAAGCTCTTGGTTGCTGGTTAGTAAGCCTGCAAGGAAAATGCTGGAAGCAAATGATTGAGTCCAGAAGGGTTTAATCACACGAGAATATAGATTGAGTATACAGTAATTCCGTGCGGCGAGGGTACCATTGAAAGAGCTACGCCCTTCCGACAAAATTTTGGCCAATATTCAGAAATTTACCTTAACGTAACACCCTACTGAATCAGGTTGTTACACGAGATGACCCTTTTTTTTGCCACCGTTCCAAGAGCAGATTTTCTATTCATCGCGGCTGGACAAGGCCATATTCAATAAGTGTAGAGAAGGTTAGGCGGTCTTTCAACACAACAGAATCGAAGAGATTTATGAAAAACAAAAATAAATTATACAATTTGTGGGTTAAAAAAAAGAAAGACGGTGGGTCTGTGATTGAGGTGAAAATATAGCACTTCCTCGATTATCCGGACACCAGATATCTTCAAATTATTCAAAATTCCGGAAAATTATCGAAAACAGTGAAAGTAACAAAAAAAAAAAAAAAAGAAGTTCCATCCAGGTCGACCGTAGTCGGGATGATTGAGCCAATTCGAACAATCCTTTCTTTAGTATGAGCTATGCCAGGGTTTCATAAAGTTTTGAATTCAGACTTACTTTCTCCTATAACGGTGGCACACCCAAGGCTATAGAATCCCGTCTGTCCTGCTATTCACTCGTAAGAGAAGACGATTCGTACATTGGACTGGAATTCGAACTCGGCTCTCCAGTTTCACACTCCCAGCCGCTATCCATTACTCCACGTGCCCCTCACATTGACCGATCGAAGCCAATTTTTTAGAAGTGCAAGCAAGTAAGGGGTTACAAAGTACAGTTGATTTCACTAGGGGGCGTAGCTTCGTATAATAAATTTTCATTAGTGTGTTTGGAAAAATTAAAACATTTTATTATTTAAAATACAAAATACTCCCACTATTTTAAAAAACAAATTATGCTTAAAATAAATACTCATTTATTAAAAAATTCAATACTGTTTTTCCCATATCTTTTCTTTAAATATATATATATATATATATATATATATATATATATATATATATATATATATATATATATATATATATAGTATATATATATATATATATATATATATATATATATATCCGATATATATATATATATATATATATATATATATATATATTATATATATATAAAAGTAAAAATTCGTACATTTATGTAATACGAAAATTTTCGTATTTTTGGACTTTGATAAAGTCCAAATGCAAAACGCGTCAGCAATTACCAGTTTTCCTATTGTCATTTTTATTCATAATATTGTTTCTCTACCGATTAAATCGGATAAATTTTCATATATATATATATATATATATATATATATAAAAGATATATTTTAAGTTGTGCTATATTTATGGGATAAATTGCTCAATATAAGAGATATAAAAGTGAACATTGAAGTCAACACTCGAGGCGACAGGCTGTTTCATGCCAGACGCAATCGTCGAACATGAGGATTCCGTCTCGCATGAAACAACCTGTCTTGACTTCAATGTTCACTATATATATATATATATATATATATATATATATATATATATATATACAATCCAGTTTCCAATTCGCTCTGCGTTTGCGAAAACTATAAACAAATCACAAGGCCCAACACTTGAAAAAGTTGGAATTTGCCTCCAGAAAGAAATATTTACGCATGATCAGTTGCAGGTTGCATGCTTAAGAGTAAGAAATCCTAAGAATTTATTCTTCGCTATTAAAAATGAGGAAAAACATGAAATTTTCTTAAAAAATATTGTTTACTTTGAAGTTCTGTAAAATTAAATTAAGTTAAAGAGAATATTAAACGGCAAAGTAGGGTTTTTGTCAAAGTAATTTCAAAACAAATCAGCTTATTCAAATTCATCGATTGGTATGCGAAATTGAACGAAACGTAGAGTTTGTAAATCTCGGCAAAGATATTAACGATAACTTCAACAATACTAAATACGGTGAGGACTTCAATACACGTCAGCGTGGTGCCAAAAAACGTCTAGTATATAAAAATTACAATAATATCGTCAAATAATTTTCAAAGCCTTTGTTCAGCTTTTTATTGTAGCGATCCACACTCATTCCCTTCATATTTGATTGGCAAGATGCAAGTTCCAACCGTGCAGCTTCTTCCCGTGACCCGCTGTACAGTTGAACCAACCCCCCAAGAGGATGTTTCCCTGATCACTACAATGTTGACCTGTTCAAGTCTAGGGTTAACTGTTATCTTCCCAACACATCCGCCTAAACCCTGACTGACTATTACTCTGTAATTCTCTACCTCGAGTGGCTCTCGGGCATTGTACAGGGTTAATATCAATGTAAATAATAATAATAATAATAATAATAATAATAAAATAATAAAATAAACACCCGAAACTGGGTTGAAATAGATTTATTCCTAAGAGTAGCTTCGGATTGAAAATGTTTCCCACATATACATTTGTTAAGCATATTCATTGTTTTGGTGTTTGATTATAAATATTGACGCTATTGAACTATGATACGCTTGTGTGTTGAACGATGTGTTTTGAAGCCAGTAGTTTGGTTTGGTTTGGTTTGGTTTACGGCATATCAACTTCAGTCAATGGGTTATTTAACGCCGACAAAATTTTTATTGCTGGTAATAAACTTTTCAAAAATGTATAGCTGGTAATATTTTATTTTTCAAAAATTTATTTCTGGTAATAATTTTTTACAAAGTATTTCTGGTATTAAAAACCTATTTTTACATTTTCACAGTGCTTTGACGCCATCCCGGGGTGGGGGGCAACTATCCACCCATAGTCGAAACCCTAACAGATTCCAGCATCCCGGTCTAGGGCGGACATGGGAATACTGGCAACCAAGTAGTTGTCCCACGCTCATCAAAACCTCCTGATCAAAGGCCCTGCTGTTGGACGCAGTTTATCGTCTGACCCAGAACGCGGATGTAGTTTATCGTCATACCCAGGACGGTTTGCTGTTTGAATCTGGAGCAAAGAGTAGTAATAGAGGAAAGGATGAAGAGAAGGTTAGGGGATAGATCAAGGCATCTGGAGACGTCGATTGACATTACATTTGAATAATTGGAGATTACAGCTATCAGGGAAACAGGAAAAGGGAAGGGAGTTCCACAGGCGAGAGGTGCGGGACATGAAGCTATTGGAGTAGAAGAGACGGCTACATTTAACAGTTTCAACAGTGAAAGGGTGTGAGCGAGATGCCAGCCTAGTAGAACGCTTAAATTCATGAAGTCTAGGAGCCAACGAAAGCAGTTACCATGAAAGTATTTGTAAAAAGACAGAGGGAGGCTACGGCACGTTTGTGAGAGAGCGACTGTAGACGAGATGCCAGATCAGGGCCAATTATATTGCATATCCGTGTCTGGATCTTATCAAGAACCTTGAGAGAAACAGAAGGGGCACCAGACCATATATGGCAGCAATACTCCATGCAAGGGCGAATGGATGATTTGTAGATTTGAAAGACCGATTCCGGCGAGAAAAATTTCCTGGCGCAGCATAGGGAGCCAACTTTCGTTGTGGTGGACGAAGCTATTGACTCAATGTATTTGTTCCATCTCAGGTCAGCAGTCAATGTGAGAGCGAGGAGTCTTGCTTAAAAAAATAATGGAACCGTTAATAATAAAACAAAGAGAAAACAATTCTCAATAACAGTACCTTGGCGTACCCTAGGTCAAGGGTGAAAGGTAAAGGGTTGCACTAACCAGAAAAGGTAAACAACAACAACAACAATAATAATAATAATGAGAAGAAGAAGAAGAAGAAGAAGAAGAAGAAGAAGAAGAAGAAGGAAGAAGGACATGGAGATTGAGATGAACAGGATGTGGGGAATGAAGACTGAGACTGCGCCAATAGTAATCGGAGCACTGGGCCTCGTGAGAAAAAGAATGGACAATTTTACTAACAGTGTCCCGGGTAATGTCAATGTACAAGTTGCCCAGAAGATCGCCCTACTAGGAACATCGCATATACTAAGAAAAGTGCTGTCAATTAAATGACAATTCTCCTCTAGGGACTAAGGATCATAGTTTGGAGCCGGCTCTACAGGATACAAAGCAGTCAACGTAACACACATAAATAATAATAATAATAATAATAATAATGCGAAGAAGAAGAAGAAAAAGAAGAAGAAGAAGAAGTAAAGGGGAGAAGCAAACGCTGTGATCGCTTTCTTAGCAAATATGGTGATATTCTCGACTTGAAGTAACGCTCTTTCGTTTCACTCCACAATAATAATAATAATAATAATAATAATAACCCATAACAATGATGTAACTATCCTCTGGGACATGCCAATTCAAACTGACAGGGAAATAAAAACCAACACACCTAATATTATCATAAAGAATTTCAAGAAATCTGTTCTTATTGACATAGGAGTACAATCTGAGAGAAACACCTCCATGAAAATGATCGAGAAATTGTCCAAATACAAGGACCTGGAGATCAAGATTAACAGGATGTGGAGAATGAAGACTGAGATAGTACCAATAGTAATCGGAGCTCTGGGCCTCTTGAGAAAAGGAATGGACAATTTTACTAACAGTGTCCCAGGTGGCATCAACATATAAGTTGCCCAAAAGATCACTTTACTAGAAACATCCCATATACTAAGAAAAGTGCTATCAATAAATAACTATCCTCCTATAGGGACTAAGGACCATAGTTTTGACCCGGCTCTACAGGATACTAATATAATAGCTGGCCACTCGTATTCGAGGATACACGTCTACCGGGGTGGCTAGCCAATCCCTATTGCAGACACTCGCTCAGGCATATTTGTTTTTGCTCAACACCCACTAAGCCTACGTGTGTTTATACTGCAACTATTTCGGGAAGGGAGCGTGTTATCTAGCGAGATCAACAATTTGAACAAGGCCAGCACGCTCAAGCCCTTCGTGCTAGTACAGCTATCGACGGCTCTCAAGAATTCCGTCTACCCAATTTCACTCACAAGACTTGGGTCAACCTGTGGTATGGTTTTCCAAACGTGCCGCACGCTGGGATAGATCATTCCGACATCATCAGAAAGTCTTCTTCCCGACAAATCGACTATGGTGAGAATCGAACCCGGGTCTCGTGGTCAGGAAGTGAACCTTCTAACCACTCGGCTAACACAACACACAAAATGATGATGATAATAATAATAATAATAATAATAATAATAACAGCCAGTAGTACCCGTCAAAAATTCACAGTTTGCCTATTTAAATTTTCTGATGAATCCTAATTTGTTAGTTAATGATCGAATAAGCTCCTTGCGAGTGTCACGACTGGAAATACGCCTGTTGCATCGTTAAATATTTTTAGCCTAACAATTTTAACCAAATATTGCAATGGCAATCACCAGTATGCACGCAGGTCGTTATTTTAAGAAGTAATGGAGTACAAATGAATAGATTTGAAATTGCCAAGTTTTTTTTTTCATTTCGCTGAGGCTCATGTGAGCGTTATCGCCTCCTCTTACCTTCTCTTTTACTTGCTTACTTTCTCGCTGAAACCAAAGAGCGTCTCTGATATGTCTTTTCTGTCTTTCCTCACGATCAAAACGGAATGGCCCATTATTTATGAGTTATTGGGAAGGCGAGACGTACGTACTAACAAACTAATTAAATAACGAAGGAACACGTAGAATTATAAGATAGTAATAATAATAATAATAATAATAATAATTTATCAAAATACAAGGACCTTGAAATCGGAAACTCAAAAATGTGGCACATGAGGACATCAACAATTCCAGTTGTAGTTGGAGTCCTCGGATTGGTTGGAAAAGATTCCGATAGACTCATTTAAGGGATTCCTGGTAGCCCATGCCTTAAAAAAATACAAAAAATTGTACTTACAAGTACATCCCACACTCTACGAAGCGCTTTATCTGTGTAAAATGTGTGTGATCTTAATTTTTTTTTTTTTTGTTTGTTTGTTGTTTTTTTTTATAAATTGATCATTGGAAAATGTCATGAAGCCATTTTTGACTTTAGGTCTCTGTTTGGAGCCCGGAAGGAAATGTGTAGACTACAGAAATCGAAGGAAATAATAATAATAATAATAATAATAATAATAATAATAATAATAATAATATTCTTTTCTCGAAACAAACAGCACTCTCCCGCTGGAACAGAAGGGATGCAGAAGAGGTTCATATGGCTGCAAGGATCAACTTCTGATAAATAAAATGATCCTGGAAAATTGCAGGAGACGACGCGGGAATCTAAGTGCAGCGTGGATTGATTATCGTAAAGCCTTTGATAATGTTCCATATTCTTGGATCCTTAAGACTTTGGAAATGTACAAAGTCTCCCCTGTGGTATTAAATTTCCTTAAGCACAGCATGGGAATGTGGAACACCAAACTATACCTTAGTCACACGGGGGGCACTGCCATATCCAACCGTCTGAATATCCGACGTGGAATCTTTCAAGGAGGCTCTCTGTCACCCCCTCTGTTTTGTTTATCCTTAATCCCTCTTACACATGAACTAAACAACAGTAGCTATGGTTACAAAATAAATAAGAAAATATTCAATCACCTACTCTACATGGATGATCTCAAACTCTTTGCCAAAGACGACAATGAGTTGAAAGGCCTCCTCAATATTGTAAAATACTTCAGTGACGACATAGGTATGGACTTCGGATTAGATAAATGTGCAAAAGTAACATTCAAGAAAGGTAGAATTACAGAAACACCCTTAATTGATTTAGATTTTGTCAAAAAGATTAGGGAACTGGAGCATGATGAAGCTGATAAGTACCTAGGAATTAGCGAAGGAAATGGCATACAACACCACCAAATGAAGGAAAAAAATAAGAAAAGAGTACTACAGGCGTGTACGTCTGGTACTAAATACTCAGAAAACAGGATATCAGCCATAAACACATTGGCTGTCCCTGTGGTGCAATACAGCTTTAATGTCCTTAACTGGACCATAGCTGAAATTAAGCGAATGGACGCCAAAACGAGAAAGCTTCTCACTTGCTATCGCATGCATCATCCCAAAGCTGATGTTGATCGTCTGTATGTGCCCAGATCCGAAGGAAGCAGAGGATTAGTTCAACTAGAACTGTCCTACAAAACTACAACACCTGGCCTTCAAAGATATTTGGAAACTACAGAAGACTGGATGATGATATGCCTCAAGGAACATGAAAGTAGTAAGCGTCTTTACTCCGTAATGAAAGAAGCCAACAAATTCAAAATGGAGTTTCTAATGGGCGTAGACATGCAACTACAGCACAATACACCGGCTGAAACTGCAAAATACCTAAAAAAGATAGCAAGGACGAATGCAACCGACCAGATACAGAAGTGATGGCAAGATAAACCGCTTCATGGCCAATACTCTGCCCGTACCAAACAAGCTAATGTAGACAAAACCCGTACCCATCAGTGGCTACGTAGTGCAGGGTTGAAAGCGGAAACTGAAGGTTTTATCCTTTCTGCGCAGGACCAATGCTTGCTAACTAGGAATTATCAAGCACATATACTAAAATATTGTGTCAGCCCAAAATGCAGATTCTGTGATAAATATCCAGAAACGATTGATCATCTTGTATCAGGTTGCACGATATTCGCACCCACTGAATATAAAACCCGACATGACAGAGTGGGCTAATATCTGCACTGGAAAATCTGCAACTTCTACGGGAAGGAAACTGAAAGAAACCGGTATGAACACCACCCAGACCCGGTTACGGAGATAGGACCTGTTACAATTCTATGGGACTACACAATACACACTGACAGAACAATCAAAGCCAACCGGCCAGATATTGTTATTAAAGACCACAAACAAAAACGGTACCTCCTTATTGATATGGCAGTCCCTGCTGACTGCAATGTTTCTTTGAAGATATTCAAAAAGTTGTCAAAGTACAAGGACCTTGAAATAGAAATCTCGAAAATGTGGCATATGGGAACATCAACAATCCCTGTTGTAGTTGGAGCCCTAGGACTGGTTGGAAAAGATTGCAGTAGACTAATTGAAGGGATTCCTGGAAGTCCATGCCTCAAAGCGATACAAAAAATTGTTCTAACAAGTACAGCCCACATTTTACGTAGGGCTTTATCTATGTAATTTTTTTTTTTTTTTTTTTTGTCAGTGGAAAATGTCATGATGCCATTTCTAACCTCAGGTCCCTTGGCGGGACCCGGAAAGAAATGTGTAAACGCCAGAAATCAAAGGAAATAAAAATAATAATAAATAATAATAACAATAATAATAATAATGTCATGATGTCATTTCTGACCTTAGGTCACTGGTTGGGACCCTGAATGAAATGTGTATACAACAGAAAACAAAAGAAATAATAATAATAATAATAATAATAATAATAATAATAATAATAATAATAATAATAATAATAATGACAACAGAATCCTGTTCCTCTCTAAAGATGGACTATATAAAACCGCTGACGTGGAACATTACCCAATTAATTTCGAACAACTCCTTAATTAAGCTAGGTTTGGGCAGTGAACGATGGCGCCTCTGCTCTTTGTTTTCAGCGACAGTTTAGAATGTAAACATTTGAAAGCGAAGCACTGGAAAACTGTGCATTGTTTTGGTTTTTCTTAGCGGTTGTGGGGGTGGGTGCAAAAGATAAAATGAACGACTGGATGAACGTCCCGTGATGAGGGCAAAGTGAATTTCAGTTTAGTAACCTCTGCCACAGAAATGCACAAGAGAGTGAATTGATGCAGTACCAAGATTTAGCAATAAAAAAAAAGGGGAACACTGCAGCCAATCATTTTGTCTCTTACTGTCTATTCTGCCCGCGTGCATTCGATAAATCTCAAGCTAAAGATATTTCTGCTTTACGAAAGGCTATAATACAGTTTATTCAGCTATCCAAAAAAAAAAAAAAAAAAAAAAAAAAGATGTAAAAGCGAAGAAGCTGTTGACAGGGAAAATTTTTAAACGTTCCCAGAACATTAAGAAAATGAACCAAACATTAATAGTTTTTCCGCGATCCGAAATAGCGTAAAGCGAAATCCATCATATTATGGAGGTCTTTCGTTAAAGACTTTAACGAAAGTCCTCTTTAATACAGTTTAACCCCGCTATCCGAACGTGCGTAATGCAAAGAACGATTAAGTATTAATGTACATAGAGGAAAATTTTAAACGTTCCCAGACCCCCCACCCCCGGCAAAAAAAAAGAAATATTAAGTCTTCCTCGCTATCCGAAATGGCGTAAAGCGGAAGTCGGATCATTATGATCTTTTGTTAAAGACCTCCATAAAGAGTTTCGCCACTATTCGAACAGGCGTAAAGAAAAAAATTCATTAGTATTCATTTACATAGGGAACATTTTTACGTGTTCCCAGGGACACAAGCCTCTACAAAAAAATCCCCCTCCTATCAGTCTGTTTCGATTTCGAAGGTCGTCATTTGCTGAAAGCCGATTGTTTTCGGCGGGTTTTTTACGTGATTTTTTTGCGACGAATTTTTTTTGTACGATAACAAATTTTATAACTTGGAAATAAATTTGGGAATAAACGAAATTGATTACAAAATCCAGTGAGATTCAGTCATGAATTAAAAAAATAATTGTAAGGAAAGCAAGGAGCTACGTACATCAAATTGTCTTTAAATTAAAATGGCGGCAGAAGAATTATTGTTGAACTTTTAAAAGGTTAGCTTGAATATTAATGCAATACTTAAATGCAGCGATCACTTTTGTGTTCTTCTTTAGCCTATCGCATCTACCCCCCTATCTATTCTGATGAAGGTCCAATCAAGAACCCCCCGCAGGAGCCAGCTTAAATGCCGCCCGAGAGGGCCGCTTTTAAGTTAGTACATATATATGATATTTCTCTGCAACCATTCCAGGCCTGTCATTCGTAGCGAAAATCTCACAAAAGGTTACTCGATGGGGTTTCTTGAAACACAATGTTTTCTTCAGTAATTATTTGTAACAACTTTTGTTTTATCTGTCTATATAGATGAGGTATTGTAATTATTTACATTATTTACATTATTCGGACTGTTGTCCTCATAGTTATTGCCATATTCACAACGGTTCAGCCGTTGTACTCTCTGGCCTTCTTCAGGATCTGCCTATAATTTCTGAAAAGAATTGTAATCATTTACATTATTTACGTTGTTCGGACAGTCGTCCTCATCTTTATTGCCATATTCACAACGTTTCGGCCGTTGTACGCTCCGGCCTTCTTCAGAATCTGTCTATAATTTATGAGATGAGTGATTTGACCCAAAGAGATGTGAGTTCAATACCTGGCTACTGTATTGGTAAAAAAAAAATTGGAGAGTTGAGTTAAAGAGAGATAACAGAGACATCCGGAAGGAGGTAGACATGTGGAACTAGAACAATAAAATAAAGGTTTCAGTTCGAGATTACAGTCACCTGAAGAAATCCGGGTCGTACAACGCCGGAAACGTCATGCATATGGCAATAAAGATGAGGACAACAGTCCGAACAATGTAAATAATGTAAATAACTTTTGTTTTTAATCATTTCAACCCAGGCAAGGCGATAAAGCCACTAAGACGCAAAGAGTTGGATTACTAATAGAAAATTACTGGAACAATGATAATTGAGAAACTTTAAGAAAAAGAAATGGATTTTGACATTATGAGAATCGAAATTAAAATAAAGGATTTTGATCTAGAATTTATTTTTGAAACAAGACTCTCTGTAGTTTACAAAAAGCGGCAGAATGGTTGACAGTGAGGGGATAAAATCGAGTCTTGTTGTGGACCTTGGAAACCAATCGATGAAAAGTAAATTGTTTACTCTCGGAGGAGTAAAATTTTACTTTGAAAGTATATCAGTACGTTCGCACTAAAAAAAAATAGATACATCACTAGTTCCTTATATTAAGAGCGAGTCAAACGGAAGATGGGAGAGTTTCTGATTCGTCTGTCTTCGAATGCAGTCGAACTGAGTGGAGTGACGTCAGAGATTGAACAGAATGCGTCCGCTGTGTGTTGCTGAACGGAGGACAAAGAGCGGAATCCGCCGCTAACATCTAAGTACCTCTACTCCTGCTACTACTAATACTACTGCTGCTATTACTATTGTGAACGAGAACATCGAAGGTTGTTGTAGTTGCGCTAAGAACAGACCAAAAAGGGTTAAAACTAAGGCCACATCTCTCCTTACCGAAATTATTCGAAGTATTTGTGTTTGGTTATTGTTCACATACAAGAAACGTTCAACCTTGCGCAACAAGAATTATTTTTGTCTGTTTGCTTTTACATACATATATTAAAAAATTGTCCTTTCAAAATTGAATCGACTTGGTTGTTTATTTTTCTGTTAACCCGATTCTCACCCGACGAGGTCGCAGGTGGACCAATGGGGAGCTTCCGGATTTCTACGGCCTGATGATCACTCTCCAGGATCAAAACAATCACAACGTGGCTGGAGGGTGGCTTCAAACAGGGAACCGGAGACATGTGTCTAGCCCAGGGGTCGGCAACTCATTCGACCCTGCGGGCCGGATCGTGTTATAATGACGGTTCGCGGGCCGGACGAAGGCCATTAATGAAAAATTAAGAAAATTACATATGCAGACCCTGTCAACCTAAATGTTTAAAACCATAATGAAAATAAACATTGAGAAATCAGAAAACAAAAGAAAATCTAAAATTAAAAACACCTAACAAAAATTACTTTTCCTCAAGGAACGTCAAAATACTTCAAAGTGAAAAAAATCAACCGAAGTGAAATGGATGAAATTATGACGTGTAGGTTTGAAACTGTTATTGAAAATTGTTCCGCAAACAAACCACACACACACACATCAAACAAAAACGAAGCACATATACCCATACATACGAGTACAAATAGTTGCAAACATATACACTTACGTACGTACACATGCGGTATCATCCACACATTCATGAGGCATGTATGTATAATGCGCGTATGTTTAACTGTCTTTAGATTTCTGCTACCTCGCATGTCAGTCCCTCCCTGGCCTCTTTCACTTTATCGTTCCTTTCGCTTCTGTTATCTTTTAATGTAGCCAAGGGTCATAACAAATATGTATCCATTATTTGACATTAAACGTAGGCAACGCAACTTGGTAAAATAAGTCTCATGAAAGATAACTGGCAGATAGTCTAATTCGAAAGCCTCGTCTCTCATGTTAAAAATAGAGTCATTGGTAATCAGGCTCACGAGCCGGTCAAAATGCCTTCGAGAGCCGGATCCGGCCCGCGGACCGTAGGTTGCCGACCCTTGGTCTAACCTGTAATACTGGACCAACGGCCGGTCTGGTGGAGTTCGTGGGTCCAGTGGGATGAGGATAGGGTATTACATAAAGACAGTAAATAGAGAAGAGGGTTCCCAGCAAGGCTGCAGAGAAAGGAGCAGAATTTAGAAAGAACAGGAGACAGTTCAAGAGAGTCGTTTCTTTAGGACAAGTACAGACATAGCGTCAAGCCAACACGCTTTGTAGGTATCTAGTTTGGAGATGACAGCAGAAAACATGGACGGACTCACATGCATATCACCCAGTAGGTGCGCCGTTCTAGGCGGGAAAGCCAGGCGGAGATGCGCCTTGACAACAAACTCGTTCAGCAAGCCTCTACCTTGAATGGCTCTAGGGGCTTGCATCGTGTGAACAATGGTATTAAAACAAAGCAAAGCGAAGATGAGAAATTTTCGTCTGAACAACTTGTGAGTCATCGATGTGTCCTCTGGTTTTTAGTCGGTTTTTCTTATATTTTTTCTTCATTTTTTAATTCCAAAAATGGTGCCAGCATTTCTACGCCTATCTTGAAGCCATCTTGATATCTTCCTACGATTTATTACTCGAATCTGACTTACACCTGCTTTTCGAAACTCGAAATACCAACGATTGTTTGCCACGATATCGTTCTATATCTATTCTATAAAAGATAGTCACCCCAGCCCTCTATGTACCAAATGTATATATATATATATATATATGTGTGTGTGTGTGTGTGTGTGTGTGTGTGAGAGAGAGAGAGAGAGAGAGTATAAGCGTAAGTACATGAATAAATTAAATTCGTAGCTTAAATATTTTAAAAAACGTCTTTTCTCACACAGAGGTAGATATTTCCTTCTACGCTTAATCCATCAGATTTGCTGCCTCTCCCCCTCCCTCTCTCTTATGCACCCTATCTATCTATTCAAGTTTGTTTTTATCTATCTATCTATCTATCTATCTATATATATATATATATATATATATATATATATATATATATATATCAATCTGTTCATATCTAACTATTTCAGTCCGTTCATTTCTATCTATCTATCTATCTATCTATCTATCTATCTATCTATCTATCTGTAGGCCTGTTTATATCTATCTCTGTTTCTGTCTGTCTCTCTCTCTCTTTCTCTCTCTCTCTCTCTCTCTATATATATATATATATATATATCAGTCTGCTCATATCTATCTATCTACCTCAGTCTATTCATATCTATCTATCTATCTATATATATATATATATATATATATATATATATATATGTCAGTTCATATCTATCTATCTATCTATCTATCTCAGTTCAAATCTATCTGATTATCTATAAAATTTTTCTTTCGCTATCTACGTAATTACTCCGGTTGAAGTTATACTTGTTATATCAATTGTTTATTTAGTATCAACGCCAATAGTCAATGCTCATACTCATTTCAAAACTAATATTTCAAATCTTTATTCTCAACTCTGTCGGGCCCTCTCAGCTTGGAAGTTTGGCGCAATTCAATCTTTATTCCTCATTTTGTTTTTGTCCACCTGACCTTTACTGGTCAAAGCCAAGCTTAGTTACTGTCCGTTTTTCCTTCGATCTGTTTAAAACCTTTCCAGCCATCTTTCTTTTGTCTTCTGTGTAATTAGTAATCTTTCCATGTAAGTATGATGTTTCGCCTTCGTCGTCTGTTCCTGCTTTGGCGCCAACCGACACCGAACTGCTCTATCGAAATCAGCCACAAAATTGCGGTTTTAATTCTATCCCCGTTTCATAAGCTTCTATTCAAGACTTTCCTATTCATTGTGTTACGTTCGATGCTCAAATACCCGATTCCTACATCGGCGACATTTAAACCCCGACACCCGACACGATTCCGACCACCCCCACCCCCATCCTCGATCGTTTTCAATGAGCATCACTCTAATGAAGACAACGAATCGTTTAGTGTCGTAGACATTTCGCTTTCCTTAACGAACTTCTACTGGCTACGGATCCCACTTCACACACAAGCGCACGCGCGAGCGCGCACACACACACACACACAGACGCGCGTACACACGCACACACACATATACACACAGACGCGCGTACACACGCAAACACAAACACGCAGACGCATACAAGCAAGCAAGCGCACACACACACACACACACACACAGACGCGCGTGGATGCGCACACTCAAACAGAAACACACGCTCACATACACATGCACACAAACACACAAACATATGCACGCGTGCACACAAACACAGACATACGCAAGCTCATACCACACACACACACACACACACAAACGAACGCGCACCCACATATACACACACAAAGAAACACAAGCGAGCACAGACACGCACGGACGTACGCACACAAATACACACTCATAAAGAGAAGCACGCACAAAGATACATAAGCATAAACATACACACACCCAAGCACACACACATGCACAAACACACCCATATTAATTAATAACCACAAATGAAATAGGATTAGATAAATAAGTTGGACACAATTTTATTCGTTGCTATCTATACACACACACACACACACACACGCGCGCGCGCGGGCGCACACACGCGTCATCCGACACATGGGCACATGCGGACACATACACACGCGTAAAGGTGTACACGCACATACACACACATACACACGAGCACAGAGGGACACACACACACACACACACACACGCACATACACACACAAAGAAGAAAAAAACCAAAAAGAAAAATCAACCTAAGCACCAATAAAAAAAACGCATAAATTATTATTTTTTTAACTTATTTACAAATAACGAAACTCTGAAGTAGAGGTGGGGGGGTATAACCTCAATCAGCTAAGTGACAAATTTTATAGTTGTATTAATCCTATATATATATATATATATATATATATATATATATATATATGAGTGTGTGTGTGTGTATGTGTGTCAGCAGACATACAAATAGATAAAAAAAAATAGGTAAATTATATATATATATATATATATATATATATATATATATATATATATATATATATATTGTGTATGTGGACAGTAATCCCTCATTTATACATTTTCCGTTAAAGATGACAGACAATGTACCGCGATCAAGTTTATACAAGTGTTTCCTTTTTTGGACTATCTATCTATCTATCTATCTATCTAATTATGTTAATATCTATCTCAGTTGCTTCATGTCCCAGTCTGTTCATATCTATCTATCTATCTATCTATCTATCTATCTATGTAACCCAGTACGTCCATTATCTATCTATCTATCTGTCCTAAGAATCATTGAAAAGCCCTTTAAGTTTTTTAGCTAGAAAAAAAAACAAGTTAAAATCGTTTTGTGTCAGCCCTAATATCATCCCAACAGAGGAATGGTGAGAGGAAAGAGATCATTCAGGCCTTCAGTAAGAGTACCAACAGTTTTAATCTTTCTTCCACTTCAAAGTCCATTCAACTGAATAAGTTTAAAAAAGAGGGATCAGTAGAGAGGAAAACTGGATCAGGAGGTTACAACAGGAAGAGGGATCTTCATTTTAACTTAGAGCTAAATAGATCCATTAGAAAAGATCCAACTCAATTCATAAGACATTTGGCACGGGAGAGAGGAGTTTCACCTATGACAGTCCAAAGAGCCGCGAAAGAAAGACTTGAAAATGAAATCGTAGATGAAACCTGTGAGGTAACTTGTTACTCCAGGACAGAAAGTTAGAAGGTTAGAGAGGGCGAGGATCACCTTGAAAAAGTTGGAAAAATTGTCCTGGAATATATATATATATATATGAACTTTATTTCAATCCTTCATGAGCTTACGATCCTTAGCTATGATTAATTAATGATGAACATGTCATTTTTGTTTATGATCGATTTCATCACAATTCTTCTGTTAAGCTTGGAGAGTAATAATACATACTTATTACTCAGAGTTCAATAGTGTTATGAAAACCTCGGAGAATTCCAGTAAGATATCTTTAATCATTTCTAAGATACAAAAGTTCAGAGCTTAATCTAACAAATGGACAATTGTGCTTTTATACGATCTGGACAATTTTGCCGTTACACGCGGTGTATTAAGCAATTGAATGATAAAAGGAAAAAAAAATTCTGCGTCACACTCTGAAACGACTTGATTGGATTAAAGAGATCTTCTCATTCAAACCCTTTATCTGATATATAGAAATGTATGCATCATATTCTCGGAAAATCAATGTGAAACCGGGAAACTCTTACGTCTGACGCTTTTCCTCCTTCAGGGATACATCGGACTTAAGTGTTGCTTACGCTAATGAAACTACACGTGCGCACAAGGACGAGTGGACGCTGAAATTTTAAAATTTTAAATAATTTTCCTTTTTTTTTTTTTTTTTTTTTGCTTGGCTGTACAATCTAGCTAATTTCATTAATTTAAGTTGTTTTTTTTTGTGAGGGCTATGCATTTATCATTTTTGTTTTTCAGTATACCACATCATGATAATAGAAAATCTGCAAAATTGAAATGTTTTAGGAACAAGGGCGCAAATTTACTAATCCAGCGATTAAAATACTTTCTATACACCAGAAATCTCTATGTTATTTTCCCGTATAATTTTTTATATGCAGTGTAACCCGGATATAAGAGAGTTGTCGGGACCGGAGAAGAAGTCTCTTATATCCGGGTTTCTCTTATATCCGGGTTTCTCTTATATCCGGGTTTAGTCTATTTTATATACATTAACACAGGCTCTAATTTGGGACCAGAGAAAATCTCTCTTATATCCGGGTTTCTCTTATATTCGGGTCTCTTATATCCGGGTTACACTGTATCAACAATGTTAGACACTTGATTGACAAATCAGGAAATACAAAAATATTTGAAAAAAAACTATGTACATATGATAAAATATAGTTTTAAGGTATGCTGTATTGATGAGTTAAAGTGCTCAATATCATGGACAGATTATATGAAAATATAAAAGTGAACTGTTATATATATATATATATATATATATATATATA